>CM043023.1:22750730-23196312 GCA_023690525.1 Holotrichia oblita
TTTTCGAAATATCTCGGCAACTATGATAGATAGAGCCGAAATCTCTTCGGTACAAGACTCAGGACGCCGAGTACAATCTGTTCCACCCTTCAGAGTTTAAAAATTCAACAAATGCCCGGCTAGCAAATTTCTCGGTTTTTTCGAAATATCTCGGCAACTATGATAGATAGAGCCGAAATCTCTTCGGTACAAGACTCAGGACGCCGAGTACAATCTGTTCCACCCTTCAGAGTTTAAAAATTCAACAAATGCCCGGCTAGCAAATTTCTCGGTTTTTTCGAAATATCTCGGCAACTATGATAGATAGAGCCGAAATCTCTTCGGTACAAGACTCAGGACGCCGAGTACAATCTGTTCCACCCTTCAGAGTTTAAAAATTCAACAAATGCCCGGCTAGCAAATTTCTCGGTTTTTTCGAAATATCTCGGCAACTATGATAGATAGAGCCGAAATCTCTTCGGTACAAGACTCAGGACGCCGAGTACAATCTGTTCCACCCTTCAGAGTTTAAAAATTCAACAAATGCCCGGCTAGCAAATTTCTCGGTTTTTTCGAAATATCTCGGCAACTATGATAGATAGAGCCGAAATCTCTTCGGTACAAGACTCAGGACGCCGAGTACAATCTGTTCCACCCTTCAGAGTTTAAAAATTCAACAAATGCCCGGCTAGCAAATTTCTCGGTTTTTTCGAAATATCTCGGCAACTATGATAGATAGAGCCGAAATCTCTTCGGTACAAGACTCAGGACGCCGAGTACAATCTGTTCCACCCTTCAGAGTTTAAAAATTCAACAAATGCCCGGCTAGCAAATTTCTCGGTTTTTTCGAAATATCTCGGCAACTATGATAGATAGAGCCGAAATCTCTTCGGTACAAGACTCAGGACGCCGAGTACAATCTGTTCCACCCTTCAGAGTTTAAAAATTCAACAAATGCCCGGCTAGCAAATTTCTCGGTTTTTTCGAAATATCTCGGCAACTATGATAGATAGAGCCGAAATCTCTTCGGTACAAGACTCAGGACGCCGAGTACAATCTGTTCCACCCTTCAGAGTTTAAAAATTCAACAAATGCCCGGCTAGCAAATTTCTCGGTTTTTTCGAAATATCTCGGCAACTATGATAGATAGAGCCGAAATCTCTTCGGTACAAGACTCAGGACGCCGAGTACAATCTGTTCCACCCTTCAGAGTTTAAAAATTCAACAAATGCCCGGCTAGCAAATTTCTCGGTTTTTTCGAAATATCTCGGCAACTATGATAGATAGAGCCGAAATCTCTTCGGTACAAGACTCAGGACGCCGAGTACAATCTGTTCCACCCTTCAGAGTTTAAAAATTCAACAAATGCCCGGCTAGCAAATTTCTCGGTTTTTTCGAAATATCTCGGCAACTATGATAGATAGAGCCGAAATCTCTTCGGTACAAGACTCAGGACGCCGAGTACAATCTGTTCCACCCTTCAGAGTTTAAAAATTCAACAAATGCCCGGCTAGCAAATTTCTCGGTTTTTTCGAAATATCTCGGCAACTATGATAGATAGAGCCGAAATCTCTTCGGTACAAGACTCAGGACGCCGAGTACAATCTGTTCCACCCTTCAGAGTTTAAAAATTCAACAAATGCCCGGCTAGCAAATTTCTCGGTTTTTTCGAAATATCTCGGCAACTATGATAGATAGAGCCGAAATCTCTTCGGTACAAGACTCAGGACGCCGAGTACAATCTGTTCCACCCTTCAGAGTTTAAAAATTCAACAAATGCCCGGCTAGCAAATTTCTCGGTTTTTTCGAAATATCTCGGCAACTATGATAGATAGAGCCGAAATCTCTTCGGTACAAGACTCAGGACGCCGAGTACAATCTGTTCCACCCTTCAGAGTTTAAAAATTCAACAAATGCCCGGCTAGCAAATTTCTCGGTTTTTTCGAAATATCTCGGCAACTATGATAGATAGAGCCGAAATCTCTTCGGTACAAGACTCAGGACGCCGAGTACAATCTGTTCCACCCTTCAGAGTTTAAAAATTCAACAAATGCCCGGCTAGCAAATTTCTCGGTTTTTTCGAAATATCTCGGCAACTATGATAGATAGAGCCGAAATCTCTTCGGTACAAGACTCAGGACGCCGAGTACAATCTGTTCCACCCTTCAGAGTTTAAAAATTCAACAAATGCCCGGCTAGCAAATTTCTCGGTTTTTTCGAAATATCTCGGCAACTATGATAGATAGAGCCGAAATCTCTTCGGTACAAGACTCAGGACGCCGAGTACAATCTGTTCCACCCTTCAGAGTTTAAAAATTCAACAAATGCCCGGCTAGCAAATTTCTCGGTTTTTTCGAAATATCTCGGCAACTATGATAGATAGAGCCGAAATCTCTTCGGTACAAGACTCAGGACGCCGAGTACAATCTGTTCCACCCTTCAGAGTTTAAAAATTCAACAAATGCCCGGCTAGCAAATTTCTCGGTTTTTTCGAAATATCTCGGCAACTATGATAGATAGAGCCGAAATCTCTTCGGTACAAGACTCAGGACGCCGAGTACAATCTGTTCCACCCTTCAGAGTTTAAAAATTCAACAAATGCCCGGCTAGCAAATTTCTCGGTTTTTTCGAAATATCTCGGCAACTATGATAGATAGAGCCGAAATCTCTTCGGTACAAGACTCAGGACGCCGAGTACAATCTGTTCCACCCTTCAGAGTTTAAAAATTCAACAAATGCCCGGCTAGCAAATTTCTCGGTTTTTTCGAAATATCTCGGCAACTATGATAGATAGAGCCGAAATCTCTTCGGTACAAGACTCAGGACGCCGAGTACAATCTGTTCCACCCTTCAGAGTTTAAAAATTCAACAAATGCCCGGCTAGCAAATTTCTCGGTTTTTTCGAAATATCTCGGCAACTATGATAGATAGAGCCGAAATCTCTTCGGTACAAGACTCAGGACGCCGAGTACAATCTGTTCCACCCTTCAGAGTTTAAAAATTCAACAAATGCCCGGCTAGCAAATTTCTCGGTTTTTTCGAAATATCTCGGCAACTATGATAGATAGAGCCGAAATCTCTTCGGTACAAGACTCAGGACGCCGAGTACAATCTGTTCCACCCTTCAGAGTTTAAAAATTCAACAAATGCCCGGCTAGCAAATTTCTCGGTTTTTTCGAAATATCTCGGCAACTATGATAGATAGAGCCGAAATCTCTTCGGTACAAGACTCAGGACGCCGAGTACAATCTGTTCCACCCTTCAGAGTTTAAAAATTCAACAAATGCCCGGCTAGCAAATTTCTCGGTTTTTTCGAAATATCTCGGCAACTATGATAGATAGAGCCGAAATCTCTTCGGTACAAGACTCAGGACGCCGAGTACAATCTGTTCCACCCTTCAGAGTTTAAAAATTCAACAAATGCCCGGCTAGCAAATTTCTCGGTTTTTTCGAAATATCTCGGCAACTATGATAGATAGAGCCGAAATCTCTTCGGTACAAGACTCAGGACGCCGAGTACAATCTGTTCCACCCTTCAGAGTTTAAAAATTCAACAAATGCCCGGCTAGCAAATTTCTCGGTTTTTTCGAAATATCTCGGCAACTATGATAGATAGAGCCGAAATCTCTTCGGTACAAGACTCAGGACGCCGAGTACAATCTGTTCCACCCTTCAGAGTTTAAAAATTCAACAAATGCCCGGCTAGCAAATTTCTCGGTTTTTTCGAAATATCTCGGCAACTATGATAGATAGAGCCGAAATCTCTTCGGTACAAGACTCAGGACGCCGAGTACAATCTGTTCCACCCTTCAGAGTTTAAAAATTCAACAAATGCCCGGCTAGCAAATTTCTCGGTTTTTTCGAAATATCTCGGCAACTATGATAGATAGAGCCGAAATCTCTTCGGTACAAGACTCAGGACGCCGAGTACAATCTGTTCCACCCTTCAGAGTTTAAAAATTCAACAAATGCCCGGCTAGCAAATTTCTCGGTTTTTTCGAAATATCTCGGCAACTATGATAGATAGAGCCGAAATCTCTTCGGTACAAGACTCAGGACGCCGAGTACAATCTGTTCCACCCTTCAGAGTTTAAAAATTCAACAAATGCCCGGCTAGCAAATTTCTCGGTTTTTTCGAAATATCTCGGCAACTATGATAGATAGAGCCGAAATCTCTTCGGTACAAGACTCAGGACGCCGAGTACAATCTGTTCCACCCTTCAGAGTTTAAAAATTCAACAAATGCCCGGCTAGCAAATTTCTCGGTTTTTTCGAAATATCTCGGCAACCATGAGAGATAGAGCCGAAATCTCTTCGGTACAAGACTCAGGACGCCGAGTACAATCTGTTCCACCTATCGGACTTTAAAAATTCGACAAATGCCCGGCTAGCAAATTTTTCGGTTTTTTCGAAATATCTCGGCAACCATGAGAGATAGAGCCGAAATCTCTTCGGTACAAGACTCAGGACGCCGAGTACAATCTGTTCCACCTATCGGACTTTAAAAATTCGACAAATGCCCGGCTAGCAAATTTTTCGGTTTTTTCGAAATATCTCGGCAACCAAGAGAGATAGAGCCGAAATCTCTTCGGTACAAGACTCAGGACGCCGAGTACAATCTGTTCCACCTATCGGACTTTAAAAATTCGACAAATGCCCGGCTAGCAAATTTTTCGGTTTTTTCGAAATATCTCGGCAACCATGAGAGATAGAGCCGAAATCTCTTCGGTACAAGACTCAGGACGCCGAGTACAATCTGTTCCACCTATCGGACTTTAAAAATTCGACAAATGCCCGGCTAGCAAATTTTTCGGTTTTTTCGAAATATCTCGGCAACCATGAGAGATAGAGCCGAAATCTCTTCGGTACAAGACTCAGGACGCCGAGTACAATCTGTTCCACCTATCGGACTTTAAAAATTCGACAAATGCCCGGCTAGCAAATTTTTCGGTTTTTTCGAAATATCTCGGCAACCAAGAGAGATAGAGCCGAAATCTCTTCGGTACAAGACTCAGGACGCCGAGTACAATCTGTTCTATGATAGATAGAGAGTTTAAAAATTCAACAAATGCCCGGCTAGCAAATTTCTCGGTTTTTTCGAAATATCTCGGCAACTATGATAGATAGAGCCGAAATCTCTTCGGTACAAGACTCAGGACGCCGAGTACAATCTGTTCCACCCTATCAGAGTTTAAAAATTCAACAAATGCCCGGCTAGCAAATTTCTCGGTTTTTTCGAAATATCTCGGCAACTATGATAGATAGAGCCGAAATCTCTTCGGTACAAGACTCAGGACGCCGAGTACAATCTGTTCCACCCTTCAGAGTTTAAAAATTCAACAAATGCCCGGCTAGCAAATTTCTCGGTTTTTTCGAAATATCTCGGCAACTATGATAGATAGAGCCGAAATCTCTTCGGTACAAGACTCAGGACGCCGAGTACAATCTGTTCCACCTTCAGAGTTTAAAAATTCAACAAATGCCCGGCTAGCAAATTTCTCGGTTTTTTCGAAATATCTCGGCAAGTATGATAGATAGAGCCGAAATCTCTTCGGTACAAGACTCAGGACGCCGAGTACAATCTGTTCCACCTTCAGAGTTTAAAAATTCAACAAATGCCCGGCTAGCAAATTTCTCGGTTTTTCGAAATATCTCGGCAAGTATGATAGATAGAGCCGAAATCTCTTCGGTACAAGACTCAGGACGCCGAGTACAATCTGTTCCACCCTTCAGAGTTTAAAAATTCAACAAATGCCCGGCTAGCAAATTTCTCGGTTTTTTCGAAATATCTCGGCAAGTATGATAGATAGAGCCGAAATCTCTTCGGTACAAGACTCAGGACGCCGAGTACAATCTGTTCCACCCTTCAGAGTTTAAAAATTCAACAAATGCCCGGCTAGCAAATTTCTCGGTTTTTTCGAAATATCTCGGCAACTATGATAGATAGAGCCGAAATCTCTTCGGTACAAGACTCAGGACGCCGAGTACAATCTGTTCCACCTTCAGAGTTTAAAAATTCAACAAATGCCCGGCTAGCAAATTTCTCGTTTTTTCGAAATATCTCGGCAACTATGATAGATAGAGCCGAAATCTCTTCGGTACAAGACTCAGGACGCCGAGTACAATCTGTTCCACCTTCAGAGTTTAAAAATTCAACAAATGCCCGGCTAGCAAATTTCTCGGTTTTTTCGAAATATCTCGGCAACTATGATAGATAGAGCCGAAATCTCTTCGGTACAAGACTCAGGACGCCGAGTACAATCTGTTCCACCCTTCAGAGTTTAAAAATTCAACAAATGCCCGGCTAGCAAATTTCTCGGTTTTTTCGAAATATCTCGGCAAGTATGATAGATAGAGCCGAAATCTCTTCGGTACAAGACTCAGGACGCCGAGTACAATCTGTTCCACCCTTCAGAGTTTAAAAATTCAACAAATGCCCGGCTAGCAAATTTCTCGGTTTTTTCGAAATATCTCGGCAACTATGATAGATAGAGCCGAAATCTCTTCGGTACAAGACTCAGGACGCCGAGTACAATCTGTTCCACCCTTCAGAGTTTAAAAATTCAACAAATGCCCGGCTAGCAAATTTCTCGGTTTTTTTTCGAAATATCTCGGCAACTATGATAGATAGAGCCGAAATCTCTTCGGTACAAGACTCAGGACGCCGAGTACAATCTGTTCCACCCTTCAGAGTTTAAAAATTCAACAAATGCCCGGCTAGCAAATTTCTCGGTTTTTTCGAAATATCTCGGCAACTATGATAGATAGAGCCGAAATCTCTTCGGTACAAGACTCAGGACGCCGAGTACAATCTGTTCCACCCTTCAGAGTTTAAAAATTCAACAAATGCCCGGCTAGCAAATTTCTCGGTTTTTTCGAAATATCTCGGCAACTATGATAGATAGAGCCGAAATCTCTTCGGTACAAGACTCAGGACGCCGAGTACAATCTGTTCCACCCTTCAGAGTTTAAAAATTCAACAAATGCCCGGCTAGCAAATTTCTCGGTTTTTTAGAAATATCTCGGCAACTATGATAGATAGAGCCGAAATCTCTTCGGTACAAGACTCAGGACGCCGAGTACAATCTGTTCCACCCTTCAGAGTTTAAAAAATTCAACAAATGCCCGGCTAGCAAATTTCTCGGTTTTTTCGAAATATCTCGGCAACTATGATAGATAGAGCCGAAATCTCTTCGGTACAAGACTCAGGACGCCGAGTACAATCTGTTCCACCCTTCAGAGTTTAAAAATTCAACAAATGCCCGGCTAGCAAATTTCTCGGTTTTTTCGAAATATCTCGGCAACTATGATAGATAGAGCCGAAATCTCTTCGGTACAAGACTCAGGACGCCGAGTACAATCTGTTCCACCCTTCAGAGTTTAAAAATTCAACAAATGCCCGGCTAGCAAATTTCTCGGTTTTTTCGAAATATCTCGGCAAGTATGATAGATAGAGCCGAAATCTCTTCGGTACAAGACTCAGGACGCCGAGTACAATCTGTTCCACCCTTCAGAGTTTAAAAATTCAACAAATGCCCGGCTAGCAAATTTCTCGGTTTTTTCGAAATATCTCGGCAACTATGATAGATAGAGCCGAAATCTCTTCGGTACAAGACTCAGGACGCCGAGTACAATCTGTTCCACCCTTCAGAGTTTAAAAATTCAACAAATGCCCGGCTAGCAAATTTCTCGGTTTTTTCGAAATATCTCGGCAAGTATGATAGATAGAGCCGAAATCTCTTCGGTACAAGACTCAGGACGCCGAGTACAATCTGTTCCACCCTTCAGAGTTTAAAAATTCAACAAATGCCCGGCTAGCAAATTTCTCGGTTTTTTCGAAATATCTCGGCAACTATGATAGATAGAGCCGAAATCTCTTCGGTACAAGACTCAGGACGCCGAGTACAATCTGTTCCACCCTTCAGAGTTTAAAAATTCAACAAATGCCCGGCTAGCAAATTTCTCGGTTTTTTCGAAATATCTCGGCAACTATGATAGATAGAGCCGAAATCTCTTCGGTACAAGACTCAGGACGCCGAGTACAATCTGTTCCACCCTTCAGAGTTTAAAAATTCAACAAATGCCCGGCTAGCAAATTTCTCGGTTTTTTCGAAATATCTCGGCAACTATGATAGATAGAGCCGAAATCTCTTCGGTACAAGACTCAGGACGCCGAGTACAATCTGTTCCACCCTTCAGAGTTTAAAAATTCAACAAATGCCCGGCTAGCAAATTTCTCGGTTTTTTCGAAATATCTCGGCAACTATGATAGATAGAGCCGAAATCTCTTCGGTACAAGACTCAGGACGCCGAGTACAATCTGTTCCACCCTTCAGAGTTTAAAAATTCAACAAATGCCCGGCTAGCAAATTTCTCGGTTTTTTCGAAATATCTCGGCAACTATGATAGATAGAGCCGAAATCTCTTCGGTACAAGACTCAGGACGCCGAGTACAATCTGTTCCACCCTTCAGAGTTTAAAAAATTCAACAAATGCCCGGCTAGCAAATTTCTCGGTTTTTTCGAAATATCTCGGCAACTATGATAGATAGAGCCGAAATCTCTTCGGTACAAGACTCAGGACGCCGAGTACAATCTGTTCCACCCTTCAGAGTTTAAAAATTCAACAAATGCCCGGCTAGCAAATTTCTCGGTTTTTCGAAATATCTCGGCAACTATGATAGATAGAGCCGAAATCTCTTCGGTACAAGACTCAGGACGCCGAGTACAATCTGTTCCACCCTTCAGAGTTTAAAAATTCAACAAATGCCCGGCTAGCAAATTTCTCGGTTTTTTCGAAATATCTCGGCAACTATGATAGATAGAGCCGAAATCTCTTCGGTACAAGACTCAGGACGCCGAGTACAATCTGTTCCACCCTTCAGAGTTTAAAAATTCAACAAATGCCCGGCTAGCAAATTTCTCGGTTTTTTTCGAAATATCTCGGCAACTATGATAGATAGAGCCGAAATCTCTTCGGTACAAGACTCAGGACGCCGAGTACAATCTGTTCCACCCTTCAGAGTTTAAAAATTCAACAAATGCCCGGCTAGCAAATTTCTCGGTTTTTTCGAAATATCTCGGCAACTATGATAGATAGAGCCGAAATCTCTTCGGTACAAGACTCAGGACGCCGAGTACAATCTGTTCCACCCTTCAGAGTTTAAAAAATTCAACAAATGCCCGGCTAGCAAATTTCTCGGTTTTTTCGAAATATCTCGGCAACTATGATAGATAGAGCCGAAATCTCTTCGGTACAAGACTCAGGACGCCGAGTACAATCTGTTCCACCCTTCAGAGTTTAAAAATTCAACAAATGCCCGGCTAGCAAATTTCTCGGTTTTTTCGAAATATCTCGGCAACTATGATAGATAGAGCCGAAATCTCTTCGGTACAAGACTCAGGACGCCGAGTACAATCTGTTCCACCCTTCAGAGTTTAAAAATTCAACAAATGCCCGGCTAGCAAATTTCTCGGTTTTTTCGAAATATCTCGGCAACTATGATAGATAGAGCCGAAATCTCTTCGGTACAAGACTCAGGACGCCGAGTACAATCTGTTCCACCCTTCAGAGTTTAAAAATTCAACAAATGCCCGGCTAGCAAATTTCTCGGTTTTTTCGAAATATCTCGGCAACTATGATAGATAGAGCCGAAATCTCTTCGGTACAAGACTCAGGACGCCGAGTACAATCTGTTCCACCCTTCAGAGTTTAAAAATTCAACAAATGCCCGGCTAGCAAATTTCTCGGTTTTTTCGAAATATCTCGGCAAGTATGATAGATAGAGCCGAAATCTCTTCGGTACAAGACTCAGGACGCCGAGTACAATCTGTTCCACCCTTCAGAGTTTAAAAAATTCAACAAATGCCCGGCTAGCAAATTTCTCGGTTTTTTCGAAATATCTCGGCAACTATGATAGATAGAGCCGAAATCTCTTCGGTACAAGACTCAGGACGCCGAGTACAATCTGTTCCACCCTTCAGAGTTTAAAAATTCAACAAATGCCCGGCTAGCAAATTTCTCGGTTTTTTCGAAATATCTCGGCAACTATGATAGATAGAGCCGAAATCTCTTCGGTACAAGACTCAGGACGCCGAGTACAATCTGTTCCACCCTTCAGAGTTTAAAAATTCAACAAATGCCCGGCTAGCAAATTTCTCGGTTTTTTAGAAATATCTCGGCAAGTATGATAGATAGAGCCGAAATCTCTTCGGTACAAGACTCAGGACGCCGAGTACAATCTGTTCCACCCTTCAGAGTTTAAAAATTCAACAAATGCCCGGCTAGCAAATTTCTCGGTTTTTTTCGAAATATCTCGGCAACTATGATAGATAGAGCCGAAATCTCTTCGGTACAAGACTCAGGACGCCGAGTACAATCTGTTCCACCCTTCAGAGTTTAAAAAATTCAACAAATGCCCGGCTAGCAAATTTCTCGGTTTTTTCGAAATATCTCGGCAAGTATGATAGATAGAGCCGAAATCTCTTCGGTACAAGACTCAGGACGCCGAGTACAATCTGTTCCACCCTTCAGAGTTTAAAAATTCAACAAATGCCCGGCTAGCAAATTTCTCGGTTTTTTCGAAATATCTCGGCAACTATGATAGATAGAGCCGAAATCTCTTCGGTACAAGACTCAGGACGCCGAGTACAATCTGTTCCACCCTTCAGAGTTTAAAAATTCAACAAATGCCCGGCTAGCAAATTTCTCGGTTTTTTAGAAATATCTCGGCAACTATGATAGATAGAGCCGAAATCTCTTCGGTACAAGACTCAGGACGCCGAGTACAATCTGTTCCACCCTTCAGAGTTTAAAAATTCAACAAATGCCCGGCTAGCAAATTTCTCGGTTTTTTAGAAATATCTCGGCAACTATGATAGATAGAGCCGAAATCTCTTCGGTACAAGACTCAGGACGCCGAGTACAATCTGTTCCACCCTTCAGAGTTTAAAAATTCAACAAATGCCCGGCTAGCAAATTTCTCGGTTTTTTAGAAATATCTCGGCAACTATGATAGATAGAGCCGAAATCTCTTCGGTACAAGACTCAGGACGCCGAGTACAATCTGTTCCACCCTTCAGAGTTTAAAAATTCAACAAATGCCCGGCTAGCAAATTTCTCGGTTTTTTCGAAATATCTCGGCAACTATGATAGATAGAGCCGAAATCTCTTCGGTACAAGACTCAGGACGCCGAGTACAATCTGTTCCACCCTTCAGAGTTTAAAAATTCAACAAATGCCCGGCTAGCAAATTTCTCGGTTTTTTCGAAATATCTCGGCAACTATGATAGATAGAGCCGAAATCTCTTCGGTACAAGACTCAGGACGCCGAGTACAATCTGTTCCACCCTTCAGAGTTTAAAAATTCAACAAATGCCCGGCTAGCAAATTTCTCGGTTTTTTCGAAATATCTCGGCAACTATGATAGATAGAGCCGAAATCTCTTCGGTACAAGACTCAGGACGCCGAGTACAATCTGTTCCACCCTTCAGAGTTTAAAAATTCAACAAATGCCCGGCTAGCAAATTTCTCGGTTTTTTCGAAATATCTCGGCAACTATGATAGATAGAGCCGAAATCTCTTCGGTACAAGACTCAGGACGCCGAGTACAATCTGTTCCACCCTTCAGAGTTTAAAAATTCAACAAATGCCCGGCTAGCAAATTTCTCGGTTTTTTAGAAATATCTCGGCAACTATGATAGATAGAGCCGAAATCTCTTCGGTACAAGACTCAGGACGCCGAGTACAATCTGTTCCACCCTTCAGAGTTTAAAAATTCAACAAATGCCCGGCTAGCAAATTTCTCGGTTTTTTAGAAATATCTCGGCAACTATGATAGATAGAGCCGAAATCTCTTCGGTACAAGACTCAGGACGCCGAGTACAATCTGTTCCACCCTTCAGAGTTTAAAAATTCAACAAATGCCCGGCTAGCAAATTTCTCGGTTTTTTAGAAATATCTCGGCAACTATGATAGATAGAGCCGAAATCTCTTCGGTACAAGACTCAGGACGCCGAGTACAATCTGTTCCACCCTTCAGAGTTTAAAAATTCAACAAATGCCCGGCTAGCAAATTTTTCGGTTTTTTCGAAATATCTCGGCAACTATGAGAGATAGAGCCGAAATCTCTTCGGTACAAGACTCAGGACGCCGAGTACAATCTGTTCCACCCTTCAGAGTTTAAAAATTCAACAAATGCCCGGCTAGCAAATTTTTCGGTTTTTTTCGAAATATCTCGGCAACTATGAGAGATAGAGCCGAAATCTCTTCGGTACAAGACTCAGGACGCCGAGTACAATCTGTTCCACCCTTCAGAGTTTAAAAATTCAACAAATGCCCGGCTAGCAAATTTCTCGGTTTTTTCGAAATATCTCGGCAACTATGATAGATAGAGCCGAAATCTCTTCGGTACAAGACTCAGGACGCCGAGTACAATCTGTTCCACCCTTCGGAGTTTAAAAATTCAACAAATGCCCGGCTAGCAAATTTTTCGGTTTTTTCGAAATATCTCGGCAACTATGATAGATAGAGCCGAAATCTCTTCGGTACAAGACTCAGGACGCCGAGTACAATCTGTTCCACCCTTCAGAGTTTAAAAATTCAACAAATGCCCGGCTAGCAAATTTTTCGGTTTTTCGAAATATCTCGGCAACTATGAGAGATAGAGCCGAAATCTCTTCGGTACAAGACTCAGGACGCCGAGTACAATCTGTTCCACCTATCAGAGTTTAAAAATTCAACAAATGCCCGGCTAGCAAATTTCTCGGTTTTTTCGAAATATCTCGGCAACTATGAGAGATAGAGCCGAAATCTCTTCGGTACAAGACTCAGGACGCCGAGTACAATCTGTTCCACCCTTCAGAGTTTAAAAATTCAACAAATGCCCGGCTAGCAAATTTTTCGGTTTTTTCGAAATATCTCGGCAACTATGATAGATAGAGCCGAAATCTCTTCGGTACAAGACTCAGGACGCCGAGTACAATCTGTTCCACCCTTCGGAGTTTAAAAATTCAACAAATGCCCGGCTAGCAAATTTTTCGGTTTTTTCGAAATATCTCGGCAACTATGAGAGATAGAGCCGAAATCTCTTCGGTACAAGACTCAGGACGCCGAGTACAACCTGTTCCACCTATCGGAGTTTAAAAATTCAACAAATGCCCGGCTAGCAAATTTTTCGGTTTTTTCGAAATATCTCGGCAACTATGATAGATAGAGCCGAAATCTCTTCGGTACAAGACTCAGGACGCCGAGTACAATCTGTTCCACCCTTCAGAGTTTAAAAATTCAACAAATGCCCGGCTAGCAAATTTTTCGGTTTTTTCGAAATATCTCGGCAACTATGATAGATAGAGCCGAAATCTCTTCGGTACAAGACTCAGGACGCCGAGTACAATCTGTTCCACCCTTCGGAGTTTAAAAATTCAACAAATGCCCGGCTAGCAAATTTTTCGGTTTTTTCGAAATATCTCGGCAACCATGATAGATAGAGCCGAAATCTCTTCGGTACAAGACTCAGGACGCCGAGTACAATCTGTTCCACCCTATCGGACTTTAAAAATTCAACAAATGCCCGGCTAGCAAATTTTCTCGGTTTTTTCGAAATATCTCGGCAACTATGATAGATAGAGCCGAAATCTCTTCGGTACAAGACTCAGGACGCCGAGTACAATCTGTTCCACCTATCGGACTTTAAAAATTCGACAAATGCCCGGCTAGCAAATTTTTCGGTTTTTTCGAAATATCTCGGCAACTATGATAGATAGAGCCGAAATCTCTTCGGTACAAGACTCAGGACGCCGAGTACAATCTGTTCCACCTTCGGACTTTAAAAATTCGACAAATGCCCGGCTAGCAAATTTTCGGTTTTTTCGAAATATCTCGGCAACCATGAGAGATAGAGCCGAAATCTCTTCGGTACAAGACTCAGGACGCCGAGTACAATCTGTTCCACCTATCGGACTTTAAAAATTCGACAAATGCCCGGCTAGCAAATTTTTCGGTTTTTTCGAAATATCTCGGCAACCATGAGAGATAGAGCCGAAATCTCTTCGGTACAAGACTCAGGACGCCGAGTACAATCTGTTCCACCTATCGGACTTTAAAAATTCGACAAATGCCCGGCTAGCAAATTTTCGGTTTTTTCGAAATATCTCGGCAACCATGAGAGATAGAGCCGAAATCTCTTCGGTACAAGACTCAGGACGCCGAGTACAATCTGTTCCACCTATCGGACTTTAAAAATTCGACAAATGCCCGGCTAGCAAATTTTTCGGTTTTTTCGAAATATCTCGGCAACCATGAGAGATAGAGCCGAAATCTCTTCGGTACAAGACTCAGGACGCCGAGTACAATCTGTTCCACCTATCGGACTTTAAAAATTCGACAAATGCCCGGCTAGCAAATTTTTCGGTTTTTTCGAAATATCTCGGCAACCATGAGAGATAGAGCCGAAATCTCTTCGGTACAAGACTCAGGACGCCGAGTACAATCTGTTCCACCTATCGGACTTTAAAAATTCGACAAATGCCCGGCTAGCAAATTTTTCGGTTTTTTCGAAATATCTCGGCAACCATGAGAGATAGAGCCGAAATCTCTTCGGTACAAGACTCAGGACGCCGAGTACAATCTGTTCCACCTATCGGACTTTAAAAATTCGACAAATGCCCGGCTAGCAAATTTTTCGGTTTTTTCGAAATATCTCGGCAACTATGAGAGATAGAGCCGAAATCTCTTCGGTACAAGACTCAGGACGCCGAGTACAATCTGTTCCACCTATCGGACTTTAAAAATTCGACAAATGCCCGGCTAGCAAATTTTTCGGTTTTTTCGAAATATCTCGGCAACCATGAGAGATAGAGCCGAAATCTCTTCGGTACAAGACTCAGGACGCCGAGTACAATCTGTTCCACCTATCGGACTTTAAAAATTCGACAAATGCCCGGCTAGCAAATTTTTCGGTTTTTTCGAAATATCTCGGCAACCATGAGAGATAGAGCCGAAATCTCTTCGGTACAAGACTCAGGACGCCGAGTACAATCTGTTCCACCTATCGGACTTTAAAAATTCGACAAATGCCCGGCTAGCAAATTTTTCGGTTTTTTCGAAATATCTCGGCAACCATGAGAGATAGAGCCGAAATCTCTTCGGTACAAGACTCAGGACGCCGAGTACAATCTGTTCCACCTATCGGACTTTAAAAATTCGACAAATGCCCGGCTAGCAAATTTTTCGGTTTTTTTCGAAATATCTCGGCAACCATGAGAGATAGAGCCGAAATCTCTTCGGTACAAGACTCAGGACGCCGAGTACAATCTGTTCCACCTATCGGACTTTAAAAATTCGACAAATGCCCGGCTAGCAAATTTTTCGGTTTTTTCGAAATATCTCGGCAACCATGAGAGATAGAGCCGAAATCTCTTCGGTACAAGACTCAGGACGCCGAGTACAATCTGTTCCACCTATCGGACTTTAAAAATTCGACAAATGCCCGGCTAGCAAATTTTTCGGTTTTTTCGAAATATCTCGGCAACTATGAGAGATAGAGCCGAAATCTCTTCGGTACAAGACTCAGGACGCCGAGTACAATCTGTTCCACCTATCGGACTTTAAAAATTCGACAAATGCCCGGCTAGCAAATTTTTCGGTTTTTTCGAAATATCTCGGCAACCATGAGAGATAGAGCCGAAATCTCTTCGGTACAAGACTCAGGACGCCGAGTACAATCTGTTCCACCTATCGGACTTTAAAAATTCGACAAATGCCCGGCTAGCAAATTTTTCGGTTTTTTCGAAATATCTCGGCAACCATGAGAGATAGAGCCGAAATCTCTTCGGTACAAGACTCAGGACGCCGAGTACAATCTGTTCCACCTATCGGACTTTAAAAATTCGACAAATGCCCGGCTAGCAAATTTTTCGGTTTTTTCGAAATATCTCGGCAACCATGAGAGATAGAGCCGAAATCTCTTCGGTACAAGACTCAGGACGCCGAGTACAATCTGTTCCACCTATCGGACTTTAAAAATTCGACAAATGCCCGGCTAGCAAATTTTTCGGTTTTTTCGAAATATCTCGGCAACCATGAGAGATAGAGCCGAAATCTCTTCGGTACAAGACTCAGGACGCCGAGTACAATCTGTTCCACCTATCGGACTTTAAAAATTCGACAAATGCCCGGCTAGCAAATTTTTCGGTTTTTTCGAAATATCTCGGCAACCATGAGAGATAGAGCCGAAATCTCTTCGGTACAAGACTCAGGACGCCGAGTACAATCTGTTCCACCTATCGGACTTTAAAAATTCGACAAATGCCCGGCTAGCAAATTTTTCGGTTTTTTCGAAATATCTCGGCAACCATGAGAGATAGAGCCGAAATCTCTTCGGTACAAGACTCAGGACGCCGAGTACAACCTGTTCCACCTATCGGACTTTAAAAATTCGACAAATGCCCGGCTAGCAAATTTTTCGGTTTTTTCGAAATATCTCGGCAACCATGAGAGATAGAGCCGAAATCTCTTCGGTACAAGACTCAGGACGCCGAGTACAATCTGTTCCACCTATCGGACTTTAAAAATTCGACAAATGCCCGGCTAGCAAATTTTTCGGTTTTTTCGAAATATCTCGGCAACCATGAGAGATAGAGCCGAAATCTCTTCGGTACAAGACTCAGGACGCCGAGTACAATCTGTTCCACCTATCGGACTTTAAAAATTCGACAAATGCCCGGCTAGCAAATTTTTCGGTTTTTTCGAAATATCTCGGCAACCATGAGAGATAGAGCCGAAATCTCTTCGGTACAAGACTCAGGACGCCGAGTACAATCTGTTCCACCTATCGGACTTTAAAAATTCGACAAATGCCCGGCTAGCAAATTTTTCGGTTTTTTCGAAATATCTCGGCAACCATGAGAGATAGAGCCGAAATCTCTTCGGTACAAGACTCAGGACGCCGAGTACAACCTGTTCCACCTATCGGACTTTAAAAATTCGACAAATGCCCGGCTAGCAAATTTTTCGGTTTTTTCGAAATATCTCGGCAACCATGAGAGATAGAGCCGAAATCTCTTCGGTACAAGACTCAGGACGCCGAGTACAACCTGTTCCACCTATCGGACTTTAAAAATTCGACAAATGCCCGGCTAGCAAATTTTTCGGTTTTTTCGAAATATCTCGGCAACCATGAGAGATAGAGCCGAAATCTCTTCGGTACAAGACTCAGGACGCCGAGTACAACCTGTTCCACCTATCGGACTTTAAAAATTCGACAAATGCCCGGCTAGCAAATTTTTCGGTTTTTTTCGAAATATCTCGGCAACCATGAGAGATAGAGCCGAAATCTCTTCGGTACAAGACTCAGGACGCCGAGTACAATCTGTTCCACCTATCGGACTTTAAAAATTCGACAAATGCCCGGCTAGCAAATTTTTCGGTTTTTTCGAAATATCTCGGCAACCATGAGAGATAGAGCCGAAATCTCTTCGGTACAAGACTCAGGACGCCGAGTACAACCTGTTCCACCTATCGGACTTTAAAAATTCGACAAATGCCCGGCTAGCAAATTTTTCGGTTTTTTCGAAATATCTCGGCAACCATGAGAGATAGAGCCGAAATCTCTTCGGTACAAGACTCAGGACGCCGAGTACAACCTGTTCCACCTATCGGACTTTAAAAATTCGACAAATGCCCGGCTAGCAAATTTTTCGGTTTTTTCGAAATATCTCGGCAACCATGAGAGATAGAGCCGAAATCTCTTCGGTACAAGACTCAGGACGCCGAGTACAACCTGTTCCACCTATCGGACTTTAAAAATTCGACAAATGCCCGGCTAGCAAATTTTTCGGTTTTTTCGAAATATCTCGGCAACCATGAGAGATAGAGCCGAAATCTCTTCGGTACAAGACTCAGGACGCCGAGTACAACCTGTTCCACCTATCGGACTTTAAAAATTCGACAAATGCCCGGCTAGCAAATTTTTCGGTTTTTTCGAAATATCTCGGCAACCATGAGAGATAGAGCCGAAATCTCTTCGGTACACGGAGACTCAGGACGCCGAGTACAACCTGTTCCACCTATCGGACTTTAAAAATTCGACAAATGCCCGGCTAGCAAATTTTTCGGTTTTTTCGAAATATCTCGGCAACCATGAGAGATAGAGCCGAAATCTCTTCGGTACAAGACTCAGGACGCCGAGTACAACCTGTTCCACCTATCGGACTTTAAAAATTCGACAAATGCCCGGCTAGCAAATTTTTCGGTTTTTTCGAAATATCTCGGCAACCATGAGAGATAGAGCCGAAATCTCTTCGGTACAAGACTCAGGACGCCGAGTACAACCTGTTCCACCTATCGGACTTTAAAAATTCGACAAATGCCCGGCTAGCAAATTTTTCGGTTTTTTCGAAATATCTCGGCAACCATGAGAGATAGAGCCGAAATCTCTTCGGTACAAGACTCAGGACGCCGAGTACAACCTGTTCCACCTATCGGACTTTAAAAATTCGACAAATGCCCGGCTAGCAAATTTTTCGGTTTTTTCGAAATATCTCGGCAACCATGAGAGATAGAGCCGAAATCTCTTCGGTACAAGACTCAGGACGCCGAGTACAACCTGTTCCACCTATCGGACTTTAAAAATTCGACAAATGCCCGGCTAGCAAATTTTTCGGTTTTTTCGAAATATCTCGGCAACCATGAGAGATAGAGCCGAAATCTCTTCGGTACAAGACTCAGGACGCCGAGTACAACCTGTTCCACCTATCGGACTTTAAAAATTCGACAAATGCCCGGCTAGCAAATTTTTCGGTTTTTTCGAAATATCTCGGCAACCATGAGAGATAGAGCCGAAATCTCTTCGGTACAAGACTCAGGACGCCGAGTACAATCTGTTCCACCTATCGGACTTTAAAAATTCGACAAATGCCCGGCTAGCAAATTTTTCGGTTTTTTCGAAATATCTCGGCAACCATGAGAGATAGAGCCGAAATCTCTTCGGTACAAGACTCAGGACGCCGAGTACAACCTGTTCCACCTATCGGACTTTAAAAATTCGACAAATGCCCGGCTAGCAAATTTTTCGGTTTTTTCGAAATATCTCGGCAACCATGAGAGATAGAGCCGAAATCTCTTCGGTACAAGACTCAGGACGCCGAGTACAACCTGTTCCACCTATCGGACTTTAAAAATTCGACAAATGCCCGGCTAGCAAATTTTTCGGTTTTTTCGAAATATCTCGGCAACCATGAGAGATAGAGCCGAAATCTCTTCGGTACAAGACTCAGGACGCCGAGTACAACCTGTTCCACCTATCGGACTTTAAAAATTCGACAAATGCCCGGCTAGCAAATTTTTCGGTTTTTTCGAAATATCTCGGCAACCATGAGAGATAGAGCCGAAATCTCTTCGGTACAAGACTCAGGACGCCGAGTACAACCTGTTCCACCTATCGGACTTTAAAAATTCGACAAATGCCCGGCTAGCAAATTTTTCGGTTTTTTCGAAATATCTCGGCAACCATGAGAGATAGAGCCGAAATCTCTTCGGTACAAGACTCAGGACGCCGAGTACAACCTGTTCCACCTATCGGACTTTAAAAATTCGACAAATGCCCGGCTAGCAAATTTTTCGGTTTTTTCGAAATATCTCGGCAACCATGAGAGATAGAGCCGAAATCTCTTCGGTACAAGACTCAGGACGCCGAGTACAACCTGTTCCACCTATCGGACTTTAAAAATTCGACAAATGCCCGGCTAGCAAATTTTTCGGTTTTTTTCGAAATATCTCGGCAACCATGAGAGATAGAGCCGAAATCTCTTCGGTACAAGACTCAGGACGCCGAGTACAACCTGTTCCACCTATCGGACTTTAAAAATTCGACAAATGCCCGGCTAGCAAATTTTTCGGTTTTTTCGAAATATCTCGGCAACCATGAGAGATAGAGCCGAAATCTCTTCGGTACAAGACTCAGGACGCCGAGTACAACCTGTTCCACCTATCGGACTTTTGACATTTAGCGAGAAACAATGAATAAAATTGTCGAAAAATAGACGTTTCCATTACGTCAGCAGTTGGTAATTTGACGTTTGCGATTAATGAGAACCTTAAATTGATGCACCATCGAATATTTGATCCTATCAAAATATTTATATATCTTCATCATTAGTCAATATTATTTTGTTAACACTTCAATCGTTAGACATAATTATATTATAATATATACGAAAAAATCTTTATTTATTTATTTCCAAGGTTGAATTCGCATAAGGTCTTCATTAAAAAAAAAAAGAATCTTTCATCGACAAAAATCTCAATGATATTTATATTAATATAAAAACCGGAAATAAATATTTTTTTAATACCCAATACAATCTATTTAGCGGCTAAAAAGTTCAAGGTCTGTTTCCACATTACAATGCTTTAATTGTAATTTTATAACGACCTTTATTGAGGTACTCGCAATATCCTTCCTGGTTTTGTTCTTCTACCGTGTTTACCGAGTTGAGTTCTATTTATCTCAATTTCTGATTTTTTATTGCCGCAATAAATAAATTTCGCGAAGAACACGGAATTCCTGATACCACAAAAACAAATTATAAATTTAAATTATGTTAAACGTATGCATCGCAATTATTGTTTTTTTTTTGGGAAATTCTGCTAATTTGAAATGTGAACCCGGATTAGAATTACTGTAAATAATTTTTAAATTCCAACGTGATGCGCAAACACTGAGTGAGGATAATTACCCTTGAGGTCAATGCTGTTGTATATTAGGTTGTATATTAAATAAAATGCTTCAGATTTATCTAATGCAGTCTCATTTTTATTATTTTAAAACTTGAATGTAACCATTTTATTTTTGTCTTTATCTTCTTGGGGTTACATTTCTCTTTAAATGCATTTAATTATTTTAATAACATTAAACATATAAATTTTCAATTATATTTAAAAAATAGACAATTATATATACCTAATATAAAACATATACCAACAGTACCATTAAAAGTAGACAAAAAAAAAACACCAAATAGGACACGCAAACAAAATAGATAAAATTACTCCTAAAGGAATACTTGTAAAAAAAAGAAGATCTAAAATCCCTTAAAAACTACGATTAATTAATAATTAATTGTACATGAGAATGTATAAAAACAATTCAGTGATAACTATTATATTTCCCTATTAACATCTGTATTTCGACATCGAATTGCTTCTCCTGCAATGACATTCATAATTAATCGAGGAAAACATCAAAATCAAAATACATACGATATCATCTTTACATGTTACGTTTTTAGCTTTCGTCAACCACGTAATAGCATCTTTATAATCACCGTTCGCAATAAAACATTTTCCGATCAACATCAGATTCTCCTTCCAATCTTTCTTCGATAGATCCTCCGCCTTTAAGAAATGCACTAACGCATCTTGATAAGTCGCTGTCGGTGGTTCACCAAATAAAGCAGCCGCAGCCTTTCGTTCATACCTTCAATTAATTAAATCAAATTTTAATCCGGAAAATCGCATTGTAGATTTACCACTTTAACCCGGCTACTTCGAATGCGAATCTACCTAATAAATGGTGTAACGATGCGTCCGACGGATTTAATTCGATAGCTATATCGATGTGTTTTTTAAAGACGTGGCCGTCCGATATTCGATCTTTCATCGATTGGAAATCGCTGCGTGATCCGATTAATATCGCGTACCATTTGTGAATATCCGATAATTTGGGATTAATTTGTAAACCAGTTTCACACATTTCTATACCTGAAAATCTAATGCTAGCATACGTGCACAAAATTAAATCTATACTTAATTTAAAAGATATCATATCTCGAAAGGGATTAAACTGTTCGACATTTTTATCAAATATATACTTAAAAAAAAGATTAATAAAAATAACATCACAACTAACCTTTTTTTATATTTTCTTGCTTATCTAACATATCAGTGGAATTCATCGCGATGTTATAATAAGCCTTCGCCGCCCTCCAAGTTAAATCGGCCCGCTTCGAATTTTCATCAATCATGTTACCGATTATAACTAAAGCTTCTTTAATAACTTCAACTTTCCCGCTATCTAAATTCTTATCGATTTCATCTAAAATCTTAATAAAAAACCCATATTACGACAACAACGAATATAAATCATGCAATATATATACCGTTTCAGTCTTGACGGATATCTCCTCATCGCTTAAATCGTAAAACTCTTCCTCCGCACTATCTAAATCCAAAGCGCTGCGGAAATCTTCTGTAGAAGTAGTAGTAGTTGATACGATTGAATTGAGGCGTTTCTTGTTTTTCTTACCTTTCCGATCATCTCTTCTATAAAGTTACATCGATTTAAAATAACCGTTTAATAATAATTATAAAAATAATACGTTTGTGTTGCTCTTAATTGATCCAATTCTAACCGCATCATACTCAGCTGTCTGGACATACGAGCTAAATCCTGGCTCATCACATGCCTTCGTCTCTCTTGTCTAAAGTGTTCGATTATCAACATACCGGCTGCTCCGATTACACCTAAAATTGTAGCACCGACTACTTGCCACGGAACAGACGATGACATTTTTTCTTCTATAATTATTTTGAGCTTTTTCTAATTGTACGTTTAAAGGTTATAATCTCTAATCACTTCCAATTCTCGTTTGGGAGGACTGTCATACATGATCGCATGCAATTTTCGCATCAAAATCGCTATTTTTGAAAGATCTTCCGGGTTTCGTTAACCATTTCGTAGCAGGAAAACGAAATAATTTTTTTTTAATTCAAAAAAGCCTAATTTCAAAACTTACAACTGTCAGTTACGTCATGGAATTTGCAAAAAAAAAATTAGGTAACTGTCATTTGATTGTCAATTTGAAAATTTTACAGGTTAGCCAAATGCTGAATGTGAAATGTAACTAAATATTGATCAAATCAAATTTAAAAATTGATTTACACCTCCTTTATTTACTTTTATTTTGTATAAGCATATATTATAATAAATACCTGCATATTTTCTCATTATTCGCTTTTAAACGAAACAAAAGGAACGAAAAAAACAACAGTAATTCGCGAGAAATAATGAATTAATGGAACAATGAGATATTAGCATTTGTTGAAAGTTCAGATATTAATATTTATGACTGCATTGCAGTAATTGTTTTAGCAATCGAAAGTCGAAATAAAGTATATAATTGGGGTCATCCTACTATGTACTCAACAAGGTTTACATCCGTATACTATCAAGTATATATATATTTTTTCGTTTTTAATAGTAAATAATATAATGTGAAACATTTGTAAGCTATAAAAAGAACGTTAATATCTTATCAATTCAATTTAAAATCTCGATTAATAAATACGAATGCCATCTCTTGGCCAAATTAAGATTTAAGCTAATTATTGTTCATGTGCTTTATAACAGATGTCGCCACGGGGATGAATTTAGAATTTTAAAAGCTAGAGTATACAGAGTCGTCCAAAAAAAATGTAACAATTTATTAACCAAAAATAAAATGTCAATCATTAATTCTAAAAAGGTTTTACGCGAAATCCACACTACGGAGAATGTAGCCATATTACGCGAATTTCATGAGACACACCCAGATATCCATTGGACTTCTTTGAAATACGAGAAAACAGGCGATACGATTCTGCATGTAGCTTCTAGGTTAGGTCGTTTAGATATTATTAATTATATTTTGAAGGAGTATCACCCGATTACAATAGATTGTAGGAATAACGATAATAAAACCGCTTTACATGAAGCTGCACAATTCGCTCGATTGAAGCTGTTAAATTGCTTTTAGAGCACGGAGCCGATGTTAATGCGTTAAAGAAAGCCGATTGGACTCCCTTAATGTTAGCTTGTACTAAGATCGATGAGGTGGAAATAGATGAGAATAATTATAAAACTGTTGAGGTGTTATTACGGAATGGGGCTGCGATAAACTACGGAAATAAAGACGGTTGGACTGCATTGCATTTAATTGCGAGGGAAGGTGATGTTAGGATATTAGAATTGTTGTTAGAACACGGTTTAAATGTCGATAGGATTACTAAGAATGGCAGGACTGCTTTACATGTCTCGGCGTTGCATAGCCAACTAGATATGACAAAAAAATTGATTGAAATCGGTTTAGATGTAAATAAAAAAGATAGTTGCGGGAATACCCCTTTACATGAGAGTATTTTAAGTGAAAATTTAAAAATTGTTAATGTTTTATTGGAAAATAAAGCAGATTTAAATTGCAGGAATAAATCCGATTTTTCAATTTTACACCTGGCTTCTTGTCAAGGGAATATCAATGTTATTGAATATATAATTGACGTTTTAAAAGTAGATATTAATGTCTGTACTACAAGTGGTTTAACACCCTTACATTGTGCAGCCCGGAATAAACAATTAAAAGCTTATGAACATCTTTTATCCAAAGGAGCTAATTTAAATGTTAGAGATAAGTTTGAGAGATTGCCTTCGGATTATTTATGTATTTGAGGTTTAAAAATAAAATAAAAAATTGAGACTTAAATGTTTTATTGTATTGTTTCATTGTATAATTATAACACCACATATAAATATCAAATTTTAATCCCATTTCTTCCATTCCATACCGTCTGGTGGCTTAACAGGGACTTTATCTTTCTTAATCTCATCCCAATTTGTACTTAGAACAGTTCCACCGCTTTCAAGCTAAAAATTAGAAAAAAATTATCTCAATTCAAACAATAATTTGAATTAATAATATCTTACGTAGCTTTTATTCATCGCTTTCTTAACTTCATCGCTTCCTTTACCGTAAATCTCTTGAAACAACTTATTTACAGCATCCTCACCTTCGGGTTTCTCCTTCGATTCTTGTTCTTTAATATTTTTCTCGATCGCCGACCAATCCTTACCTTTTTTCGA
Organism: Holotrichia oblita; assembly: GCA_023690525.1. Lineage (NCBI taxonomy): Eukaryota > Metazoa > Arthropoda > Insecta > Coleoptera > Scarabaeidae > Holotrichia > Holotrichia oblita. The sequence continues at coordinate 22,775,602 of CM043023.1, forward strand.
TGTGGGATAAGGCGGAGGCCCATCGGTGATTTGTACTGTAGATGCTAAAATAAGAATTTGCATATAGTTCATTTATATCAATACATACGTATATCACTGTGCGCTAACCTTGAGATATAACTTTTGCCACTTCCTCATCGGGATTCCCCTCTAATTTATCCCATCGTAAACCTTCCAATTTCTTCAATTTAATCTCAATCTAATTTTAAGAAAGGAAATACAACAGGTCAGTTCGATATGTTTCAACGTACATACTCACTTTGGATGGGGTGATTTTATAGCTACACTGTTCGGGTACTATCTTGTGCCGCAGATGATATTCGAGATCATAATTTTCACCGTCATCGAGTTGAACGTTCACGCCCAAATTGGTCTCGTTGAAATTTATTTTGAGTTTATCCTGTTGGACGTTTTTAATGAGAACGGTGACTACAACCGTCGCTTCTGTTTGATACCAATCATGTTTGAATGCCCTTTTAACCTATGAAATTTATATGTGTGAAAATGTATTTTTTCAGAATTGAAACTTACAGTTTCGGTAGAATCGGACATTTCTCTTGCGATTTAATAGTAATAATAATAAATATTGTCGAGTCAGATGTTATGACGAATCTTTTTTTAAAAAAGAGCTTTTTTTAAGGGCAATTTGACATTTAAGGGTGAAGTTTGCGCTAAATAAATATGAAGTTCGTCAAATTTTAAAAAATTACCTATTTAAGTTTTAATTGAATTTTATTTATCAATTTATTCATTTAAAAGCTCTTTTTCTTTTAATTATTATCATTTATTAATTTAAATTTACTAAATAAATTGTTTTTATAGAAATCTTAATACAACATAGGCGTATCATCTATAAACAAAGATAAATTAAAAAAAAAATATTTAATTGAAAATAATTCGTTTTTATTTACAATAGATCTAAAATAATATATTATCGAGGTAGATAACACACCTAGAACAAAACCAATCTGTTTTATCAACGTTTTCACCGCGGTGAAACATCCTGAAGAATTGTGGTTTCTCATTTTACACCAAGATAAAATTTGAGTAGGACACCACATCCTCCCGTACAGAAAAAATAACAAAATAATTAGAAAAACATATAATGTTATCTACTTTAAAGTTTCAGATTAAATTACGAGGCATAAATAGGCAAATTTTTGCGCTGAAGAAGTTAGTTTTGTGTTAGCTCTCTTGGCATAGACGTGCTTGGAAGTTATACAATAGGTAATTATTGTTACAAAATACACTTTCTATCATATTTTTAAAATTTTTGTTAAAATATAGACTTAAAATGGGGGACTCTAGCGATTTGAATAATTTAATAGCATTATTCGACCGACCCACGGAGCCAATGTTCCGGGTGAAGGGGAAAAAATCGTTTCAATTACCCGAAGAATATGTAGTAAGTTCTTTTTATATTTTACCAATTTTATTTTATTGCTAATAGTGACTTTTAATTTATTAATATTGGTAATATCCCGAATATAGTAAAATTTGAATTTTTAAAAGTGACAGTTTGATTACAAATTTTATAATTTCAGACTGATAGATATAAAGGGATCTCCGTTGAAATTGCAAATCGTTTCGCTGGAGATGCAGATGAAGTCGTAAAGGTAGATAAGGCCCCAATTCCAGATCTGGGCGATATTACCAGTTTAGGACGACGTGACAATTTCTCTTTATTTATTCCTAAACATCGAGATATTTCCGCAAAATTGATCAATATCTTCCTGAGTAAGTTTCAAAATTACAAATTTTGTGCGTATTTCTAATAAAAATTGTCGATTATAGAGGCTAGAAACGTGAAGGAACTCCTTTCTATCGCGACGTACGCTCACGATAGGGTTAATCCTTACCTCTTTATTTACTGTTTTTCTGTCGCTTTGATCCATCGTCCAGACACGAAAGGATTAAAAATCCCCAATCAAATTCAAACTTTCCCCGATAAGTATTTGGACAGTCAAGTTTTTGCGAAAGCAAGAGAGGAATTAGCAGTTGTGCCTACAGGGAAACGCGTATGTATTTTTTACGAGCAATTTTTATTTTATCTAACTCTTCGATTTATATATAGAATCCGATTGAAATCCCACGAGATTATACAGCTACCGATCTAGAAGAGGAACACAGGATCGCTTATTGGCGAGAAGATTTAGGCATCAATTTACATCACTGGCATTGGCATTTAGTGTATCCAACTGATGGTGGAGATGTCGTTACTAAAAAGGATCGACGTGGGGAGTTATTCTTTTACAGTCATCAACAAATCGTCGCCCGATACAATTTTGAAAGACTTTGCAATGCGTTGAAGAGGGTCGATCGGTACGTCGATTGGGACGCACCAATTAAAGAAGCATATTTCCCGAAATTAGACAGTTTAGTTGCTAGCAGAGCTTACCCAGCTCGTGTTAAGGATATGAAACTTCAAGACTTGGATATTGCGAGAGAAAACGTTAAAGTCGATGTTGCCGATATGAAAAGTTGGAATGATAGGATTCGTACAGCTATCGCTCAAGGTTTCGTAATGACAGTAAGAATTTTCGTTTACATCTTTGATATCGTCAACTGTATTAATTCTTAAAATATTTTAGCGTGATAATAAACGTTTAAATCTCGATGAGTTCAGCGGAATCGATATTTTGGGTAATATGATGGAATCTAGCGAATTATCTCCAAATCGTCAATTCTACGGGAATCTTCATGGTTTCGGTCATCTTATGTTGTCGTATATTCACGATCCGAAAGGTCGTCACTTGGTGCGTTATAATCGCAATAAATTTAATAGATTTAATTGACTCGAAATTTTATAGGAACCCTTCGGTGTGATTGGGGATTTCACCACGGCCATGAGGGACCCAATTTTCTATCGTTGGCATTCCTTCGTAGACGATGTTTTCCAACAGTTTAAAGGAACGTTGCCTAGATATACCGTCGATCAAGTACGAAATAAATCCGTACGTTGTTTATGCTTTTTATAAATGTTTTGTTTTAGTTGGGTTATCCAGGAGTTAAACTCAATAGTGTTACTGTGAAGACCCAAAGCGGTGCAGATAACGAATTCAAAACATTCTGGCAACAATCTCCCGTGGATATGTCGCGAGGTGTCGATTTCCAAGAACCTGGCTCGGTGTTCGTTCGTTTCACACATTTACAACACGAACCGTTCTCTTACACCATCTCCGTCAATAATAGCACCAACGGTGTTAAAGAAGGCACTTGCAGGATATTCTTAGCACCTGCCGCCGACGAACGAGGCAACCCGTGGCTTTTCAACAATCAACGAACTATGTTTATCGAAATGGATAGATTCAAAGTGACACGTAAGTTAAATTTTCAATTTATATCAAATGCATTTCAATCACATTCGTTATAGTGAAACAAGGCAAAAATACGATCACTAGAAATTCAACTCAATCGGCTGTAACTATTCCGTTCGAGAAGACCTTCAGAGATCTAGATACTAACCGACCAATCGACAACGAAGAATTGGATATCTTCAATTTCTGCGGTTGTGGATGGCCTCATCATCTCTTGGTACCAAAAGGAACTCCGGAAGGATACCCCGCTCAATTGTTTGTGATGATTTCGAATTACGCTGATGACAAGGTGTGTATAAAATGGAATTGAATCGAAATTAATTAATTGAATTTTGTTTTCTGAAAGGTTGATCAAGATTTGAGTGGATCCTGTAACGATGCTGAGAGTTATTGCGGAGTTCGAGGTGGTAAATATCCTGATAAACGTTCCATGGGATATCCATTCGATAGGGTCACAAGGGATAATGCTGAAACGCTACAGAAATTCTTGACGGACAATATGATCGTTCAGAATTGCAGAATTGTTCATACCAATAGGACTGTCAGACCGAAAACGAATTAAACGATTACTTTTTTATGATTTGTGGATCCTACTTGTTATACAAGTGTTTTTTTTATTACTATTACTATTGATATGTTCATTTTTATGCTTGCGTGTAATGTTTTATTTTGTAATAATTTTGTTGCTTTGTATTTGGTAATAATAATGCTTGTTTTTGAATAAATTTATATTGCATTTGATTCGATTTTGTTTTGATTCATCCAGTTGCCATTTATAAGGATTACTAATTTGACTGACTGTATACAGGGTTATTCAAATATGTACTTTACCAAATTGGATGTGTTCGGAGAACCATAATTTTTTGGGCCGATTTTGAAGTAGAATCTTCATTTTTTTTCAAAGTTATTAATAAAATGTGGGTCAAATTTAAGTAAAACATTTTTTTTTCAAAATGTTATATAGGGTGCCTAAACAATGAATAAAATCATGAAATATTTTTTCTTATTTATTTAAACGAATCTCAGTGAAAAAAATAAACAATTAACCAACCAAAGTGAGAAATTATAAAAAACTTACCGAAGAAATAGCATCCTTGAATCTCTAAACGATTTCTTTCTTTTATCATCAATTCCAGGTCGACTGTTTCTGTATTCTGGGCGAGCAATTTCAAATCAAGGAAGTTCACAGACTAAATTTTCAGTTTGTAACACTGAGTAGTTGGTAGTAAGCAGTTAATTGGCTAATTTCAAATAATTAAATTATAGTATCCATGCAGTGTAGTAAACTTTCAATCAAAAAATTGTCCCAAAGCAGAGATTTTGGTGCAACCGATCTCTTTTCAGTTGAAATCACTCACACAGTATTAATTTCCAACTACTGTCTATCTTAAAAGAGGTCTTAATCCATAATTTTGACATAAAACTGATTAAATAGACTGTTATGTACATTTAAATGTCAGTCATATCATTTTTTTGTGGATATTACTAAATTGGTTTCAATAAAAATTGAGAGATATGTCGGTATAGCTTTAAGCACGTCAGAATTTTTTGCCACCCCCTGTATAATCGAAAATAATTTAGCGAAATATACAATAAATCCTGAAAGTTTTTAGCAAAATTTGGTTTTTATTCGTTTGTTGTGCCAAACGTAATACATTTCCAAGAAATTTGTCAACGACAACTTTGATATTTATTGGAAATTTTCATTTTTTGTAAAGACCCTTTTTGTTTGCATATATGATTTGTTTAAATTTGTTGCAAATTGGGGTAAGAAACAAATGAAGTCTACAAAATCTAAACACTCTAACTTAACTAATTAAGTTAGAGTGTTAAGTAACCCTACATATTGTCCCAGTTCCGGCACAGTGTATTTAGTTACTGTCTGGAGTAAGAGTAAATTTCTGTTTGTTCTAATGCTGGACCTATTGTCCTTCAGCCTTTTAAAGTCTATGAACGCGGATTTCCATCTAACCGCCCGGATTTGATTTCTGTCGCGAAAATTATAACATCTGCAAGTTGGCGGCCGAAATTGACAGAAGAAATCTTTCAATTTCGGAAGTATTTTAAGGTGGTACTTAATGAAAAAGTGACTTTAATATTTTGCAATTAATTCACTGTAATTTATACAGGGTAGGCCACTTAAAATGATGCACTAGAATTACGGCTAAACTAAATAAAAATTTTAAAATCCGACCAGGTAAACTTATAGTGGTCGATGAGGAGCACATTTTAATAACAATGTAAATTTCATAATATTTATGATGACGTCACGCCGAAATCAATTTGCATGTTATTAAATAGCACATTTATCTTTTCCATCACTGTATTGTAAGAAGATGGTATTTCTAACATATCACAATCACTTATTAAATATTTTATCCAACTGTGTTTGCAATAACAAAGAATAAAAGTTGACTATTTAAATTTCGCGGTTTCGAAGTTTCAAGCTTAGTTTACCGAAATTTTACGTAACGCATGTTAATCTGTTTGACATTTGTCAGATTTGACTTAAGTTGCTATTCTGCCGTTTGCTTATCTCAAACTGTAATTTGCTAAATTTAAATTTATGAAGTGTAAACTATGAAATCTAATAATAACTATTTGAATATATTTCCCATGCAAGTACTATTTGTGCAACAAAATGTTTTTGCACTTGCCAATGCAGATTTTTAATGCAAGTTGGTTAATAAGTCAAACACTCAACACCAAATTATTGTTTCTACATAAGTTAAATACTAAAATAATTAATTTTGAACATTTATCAGTTATCAAGCGACTTTTATAGAGCCCAATTTAAATTTTGCGTTTTACGCAAATATGCATCAGGTAAATAACAATATTTGGGCGCTTCAAAATTTAAAATATTGGCGGCAATTTCAAGAAGTTGTTGATTTCATTTCTTATTAAAATTGGTCATATTTTATACAGTTATATGTTAAAAAATTAGCTGTGCTTAAGAAATTTATAATAAAATTACCACATCTCATTTAAATAAATGCTTACTGATTTCGGTATGATAAATGGTCCGATTTTAAATTTTTTATTTAGTTTGGCCAAATTATAACTTTTTAACGAGGAGATCATTATATAATAGAGATAATAAGCTGTTTTCGATATCAGAACAAAACTAAATCGGTGTATACTGGATTTATCCAGATGATATCGAAAAACATGCATTTTACAAAAAATATGAAATAAGTTTTACGATAAAATTAAGAAGGTAAACAGGCACAGGATACATAAAATGTAATAAACGAGATAATAATTCAAAATTACATTTTTTTTCCAACAAATTTGAAGATATTTTTCCTAGCAAACAACTCGGTTAAAAGATAACGATTACTTCGCCAGATCGTACCTGAATCCCACATCCTGCCCAAGAAAATAATATACCACAAGCAAATATGAAAGGAATAATACAATTCTTAGAATTCTTGTTTTTATCTCCCAGATTTTTTTTATATAAATATTTGAATTAAATCTTAATAAATTTAGTCTTTAAAGCTAGTCTTTGAAGAAGTGCCTGTATAGGTATCATCAATTTATTTTGTTTTAAATAATTAATTTCTGATTTTAATTTATAGGAGATATGGCGAGTAGTGATCTAGATCGATTAGTCGCTCTTTTCGACAGGCCTGTCGAGCCTGTTTTTCGCGTTAAAGGCAATAAAGCTTTCCGTATTCCTCAAGAATTTATCGTAAATAAAAATTAATTTAAATCGCTAAAGTTTAATTTAAAAAAATTGGGTCCCCTTTTCAGACGAATCGTTACAAGGATTTCTCCAACGAGTTATCGAACCAATCGAGTCAAGAAGCTGGTGAAACTGTCCAGATAGATAACATTCAAAATCTTCCCAATCTGAATCAAATCCTGCAATTGAACAAGCATGAAAATTTCTCCCTATTCATACCGAAGCATCGCGATATCGCCGCTCAATTGATAAGAATTTTTATGGGTAAGTCTTTTTATGGGGACGATTTTTCACAATTATAAACGATTAATTTTGTTCTCTTTAAAGATGTTAAAGATACTAAAGAATTGTTATCGACAGCTTGTTATGCTCACGATCGAGTTAATCCTTACCTCTTCATCTATTGCTTGTCGGTGGCTTTGATTCACAGAACCGATACTAGAAACGTGAAGATTCCGAACAACATCCAAACTTTCCCCGATAAATATTTCGACAGTAAAGTTTTCTCGAGAGCCAGGGAGGAATTGAGGGTCGTCCCGCCAGGATCTCGAGTAAATTTCGATGTTTAAAATTATGTTTAAATAAAATTAAATTTTTACAGAGACCGATTGAGATACCACGCGATTACACAGCTTCCGATCTAGAAGTCGAGCATCGTTTAGCGTATTGGAGGGAAGATCTAGGTTTGAACTTGCATCATTGGCATTGGCATTTAGTTTATCCAACCGATGGCGATCCAAATATCGCCAGCAAAGATCGCAGAGGGGAATTATTCTATTACAGCCATCAACAGATCATCGCCAGGTATAATTTTGAACGACTCTGCAATCATTTAGGTCGCGTCGAAAGATATTCCGATTGGAGTGTACCCATTAAAGAAGCGTACTTCCCCAAATTGGATAGCTTAGTCGCCAGTAGAACTTACGCCGCGCGAGTTCAGAATATGGTTCTCCAAGACGTCGATATCCCAACCCAAAATATCAGGATCGATATAACCGATATGATCCGCTGGAGGGATAGGATTTATCAGGCTATCGCTTCAGGCTCCATAACTCTCGTAAGCTTCCTATATCCAATCGTTAACCCTATGAATTTTGGACATATTTTAGCCTAACGGAACCACCATGACCTTAGACGATTATAGCGGTATAGATATTTTGGGTAACCTCGTCGAATCTAGCGAGATATCTCCGAATCGTCCTTACTATGGGAATTTGCACGCTTTCGGCCATGTTATGCTCTCGTACATTCACGACCCCCAAAGTAAACATTTGGTGAGTTCTTCTTTAATAACACATATTATTAAAAAACTTAATAACATTTTTAAACAGGAATCTTTCGGTGTTATGGGCGATTTATCCACAACAATGAGGGACCCAATATTCTACCGTTGGCACTCCTACATCGACGATATATTCCAGCAATTTAAAGGAAGTCTACCCAGATATACTACAGCGCAAGTATGTATAAATAATTCAAAATTATTGTGTACTCCTCATTTATTTAATTCTGACATGTTTTAGTTGGATTATCCAGGTATACAGGTGACTGGAGTTAGTGTTAGAACAGCGAATGCTCCCAATAACGTTTTCAAAACGTTCTGGCAACAATCTGATGTCGATATGTCTCGCGGATTGGATTTCCAAGAACGTGGATCAGTTTTCGTGCGTTTCACCCATCTACAACAAGAACCGTTCTCTTACAACATCACCGTGAATAACACCAATAACGGAGTCAGAGAAGGGACCTGCAGAATCTACATAGCTCCAGCTAACGACGAAAGAGGCAACCCATGGATGTTTAACACCCAAAGATTAATGTTCATCGAATTGGATAAATTTAGAGTTACACGTACGCATACATTGAGTTATAACACGCAAAAAAATCTGATCCAAACTCTCTTTTATAGTACGACCAGGCAACAACACAATCACCAGGAATTCTACCCAATCATCAGTAACCATCCCGTTTGAGAAGACGTTCAGGGACTTGGATACGAATAGACCAACTGCAGGCGAAGAATTGGATCTATTTAATTTCTGCGGTTGCGGCTGGCCAGCTCATCTCCTCATCCCCAAAGGGAATCCCGAAGGCTTCCTATGCCAATTGTTCGTGATGGTGTCGAATTACGCCGACGACAGGGTCGAACAAGATTTAACCGGTTCATGCAACGATGGTGAGAGTTATTGCGGCGTTAGGGGTGGCAAATACCCGGATAGAAGATCTATGGGATATCCTTTCGATAGGGTCGGGAGACCCGGAACTGAGACGCTGGAACGATTTTTGACGCCCAACATGCGCGTTCAGAACTGCACGATCATGAATTCGGATAAAACTGTACGACCTAAAGGGAACTGATACTTTGAACTGAATATATCGCTTATATGCTTAATATTTGGATAAATTTTATATTATATTATTGTTTTTTTCTGGAAATAAATGCTTTTTTATGGAATAAATTAAATTTATTCTTTTATTACAATCGAAAAAAGGGGAAAAATTGAGATAAAAACAGTTTTCTGTAATAGATCTGTCAATATTTTGTAATCTGTCAAAATTGATGATTGATATTGTTTATATTCTTTAATAATGTTTCTATATTAGTTTTCTTAATGATATTAAACAAATAAAAGACATTTTTATGATTTTATATTTAAAATAATAATGAAATTGACACTAATGACGTTTCTAAATATAGCCACATACAAAAAGAACGGACTTTATTGTCTCTCAAATCAATGAAGCCAACTTCAAGTGTAATGTCTTTAGATTAAAGCGGTAAATTCAAATTTAAATATTGCTATTAATTGTGCTATTTTCTGGTAATTTAATTATGATTTCACTGCGATTTATAGTAAAATAGCTCAGAATCAAATTATTTTTGGTTAGAGTCCAAGTTAAATGACAACTGTCTTAAAAATTTCTGGGCGTAAGGGTTCACATTGTATTATGTATTTGTGACAGTTTTTTCGTTTTTAAATCAACGTAATTAATACAATAAAAAGTTAAATTTCATTTATTTTAAAGACGAAAACTACAAATTTAATTTTTATTCATTTATTATTCGGATTAGGGTTATAAACACTCGATACGATAGGCTAATACGAATAGAAAGGAGATGGAGATATAATTAAACGATTACGATTGAGAGAGATACATACATCGCATCGTATCATGTCAAATCTTGAATCACAGTGAAATAGCACAGTATGTAATTAGTTATTAAAAATGTGACAAATTAATATTATTTTGACAACTGTGAGTGTACCACTTTAAAATGCCCGCGAAATTCAAAACTTTTAAATGTTTACAAGAGAGGAAAACAAGCTTTTAATGAGAAACACATCTTTATTAATATCAAGAAACAAAATTATAATAAAAAGCAAAGAGTACCTATATTAAAATACTTATATAATAAGCATCAAGATAATATAATGACGTTTAAAAAGAAAAACGTATCTACAGCAAGAAATTCAATTAAACATCGCCATTAATCGTCATAAAAAAGAAAGAAACAGAATTAGAATGATACAAAAAATCATATTAACAACAATATTCATTCTAATGATGTCCTTATTGTGCTGGTTTGCGGATTGTATTAGTGAATTTTATGATGCAATCTTGCACGATCATGTTGGGCGTCAAGAATTCCTCGAGGTTGCTCACGTTATCCCTTGGCATACGATCGAACGGATATCCCATCGATCTCTTATCGGGATAGAGACGATCTTTGATGCCGCAATAGCTCATGGCATCGTTACAGGTCCCTGCGGTATCCTGCACGACCTGATCATCGTCGAAATTGGACACCATAACGAAGAGTTGACATTGCCATCCTTCCGGTGTTCCCTTGGGTATCAGCATGTGATGGGGCCATCCGCAACCGCAGAAATTGAATTGCGACAATGCAGCTCCGCCAACCGGACGATTCAAATCCAGATTTCTAAACGTCCTTTCGAATGGGATTGTAACTGAGGATTCTGTCGAATTTCTAGTGATGTTGTTTGCACCTTGAGAAACTGCAAAATTAAATTAATATCATTAAAATAGTTGTGTGATAATGATTTATTGCGGGCTTACGATTAACTGTGAATTTATCCAATTCGATGAAGAGCAATCTGTGATCTACGAATCGCCATGGGGCACCGCGTTCGTCGACTTTGGGTCCTAAGAAGATCCTGCAGGTTCCGCGTTTGGTTCCACCGCTAGCGTTGTTTATGGTGATGTTGTACGAGAATGGTTCGTGATTCAGGTGGGTGAATCTGACTAGGACGTTGCCACGGGGTTGGAAGTCCATACCGCGCGATAAATCCACATCGGATTGTTGCCAGAAGGTGTTCAATGTGTTTGGGGGTCCGTTTCCGCTTTGAATGTTGACACCGGTAACGGTGATGTTGGGGTAATTCAACTGGAATTAAAAAATATTAAACAATTGAATTCGATTTATTCAAAATATTCATTACGTACTTGAGCTTCGGTATATCTAGGCAAACTTCCTTTAAATTGTTGGAAAACATCGTCGATAAATGCGTGCCACCTGTAGAATATTGGGTCCCTCATAGCTGTCGCTGAATCTCCCATAACGCCGAAGTTTTCCTATTGAAAACACATCAATCATCAAAATAAATTTTGATTCGAAATTATCGAAACTTACCAAATGCCTGTGATCAGGATCGTGGATGTAAGATATGAAGACATGTCCCATATTATGCATATCACCATAAAAGTTCCTGTTTGGAGATAACATACTGGATTCGATCATGTTTCCTAAGACGTCGATTCCTTCGAATTCCGTAAGCGGTATGGTTTGGCCATTCGCCTATTAAAAAAAAAATGCAATAATACATCAAACAAAAAAAAAATCCAATTTTAATTACATCCTGAGCGGCTAATGAATGAATAGCCTCGAAGATCCGTTCCCTCCATCTCCTGAGATCATCCAGATCTTGCGTAATCTGATCCTGTTCCCTCCTCAAATCCGATAGAGTTTGATCTTCGACTCTAGACGGCCAAGCTCGACTAGCAACCAAACTATCGAGTTTGGGGAAGTAAGCTTCGGGAATTGGTTCCTTCCAATCGTTAAAACGAGTCACCCTCTTCAAATTATTGCAGAACCTCTCCAAATTATACCTGGCTATAATCTGCTGATGCATGTAATAGAATAATTCACCTCTCCTGTTCTTATTAACGACTTGCATCGCGCCTTCGAACGGATAAACGAGATGCCAATGCCAATGGTGGAGATTGATGCCCAAATCTTCTCTGAAATACGCTAATCTATGCTCGATTTCCAAGTCGGATGCTGTATAATCGATGGGGACCTCAATCGGTTGCCTTCTCTCCTGAGGAATCACCGTGGCTTCTTCGCGAGCTCTCGCGAAAACTTGGCTGTCGAAATATTTATCGGGGAAACTACCGATAAACGATGGAAGTTCTAAATCTTGAGTGTCCGGTCTGTGGAGTAGTGCGACGGAGAAACAATAATTAAACAAGTAAGGATTGACGCGTTCTCTTGCGTAAATAGCCATGGCTAGGAGGTCGTCAACATCTCTCATACCTATAAAAATTAAATTTAATAATCTAGGTACCTATCATTAAAATAATAATAATAATTTACCCAAAAATATATATTAATCAATCTTCCGGCGATTTTCCTATGTTTAGGGATGAAAAGAGAGAAATTGGTGTGCCTTTCAAGGTCCAAAATTTCCCCTAACGGAGGTGTACTGATCTTCTTCACTGGAATCTTAGTTTTGGTCTCCTCACCGAAACGATTCGACACCTCCATCCCGATCGGTTTATAACGATCACTCTGTAATATTAATAAAATAATATTTAATTAGTTTTAAACAAATTATAATACTTACCAATAAATCTACAGGGACATCAAAAGCTATTTGATTAGGTCCTTTAGGGACTATAACAGTCTCTAAAGGCCTGTCAAAAAGCAGTAGAAGATTGTTTTTCGACATTATACACCAATTCTCTTATTTTAAACGAAAATTACACCGTTCTTTCACGAGAAAGAATGTAATTCCTCCGTTGAATCCACCGCTTTTTATATTTGAATCTTGAAATTTTGCGCGGTGCGCAATAGGTAACCAATCGCATTTCGACCTACTATCACGTGTTTGTCAAACTGTATAGAATAGAATATTGGAACGGATGTAAAATAGGATGCGGTTAAGAGATAATTAACCACAATTTTTAAAATTTAACGCAACATATTACGAACGAATTTATATAATTTTTATATCGATTTAACGTTTTATTTTAAAATTAAATTAAATTTTTAATAAATTCGATTTAATTTTTTAAAGTTGGTATCTAAAGCAATACAAATGACGCATTTACGCCTCTCTCGCCATCTTTCGCCATCTTGTTCGTGTGTGTAGTTGATTACGACCGGCTAATTTGAGCTTTATTTTTCGAAAATTGCGTCCTCTCCGAAAGAAAATATGTCCCATAGTCGAAGCGATTGCCGAATATACGTTGGAAATTTGCCACCGGATATACGTACGAAAGATATTCAAGATTTATTCTACAAATTCGGCAAGGTAACGTTTGTTGATTTGAAAAACAGACGCGGACCACCTTTCGCCTTCGTAGAGTTCGAAGACCCCAGGTAATCATTACGTAACATCACAATTAACTTCGGATCTAATTAATAAATACAATTACAGAGACGCTGACGATGCCGTTCACGCTAGGGACGGTTACGATTATGACGGTTACCGTTTGAGGGTGGAATTCCCCCGCGGTGGTGGTCCGGGTGGTTTTAGGGGTGGTAGAGGTGGCGGCGGTGATAGAGGACGTAGTTCTAGGGGCCCACCGGCTCGCAGATCCCAATTTAGAGTTCTTGTTACAGGTACGAACTACGAATGACAATCGAGTGGGTTTGTTTTTATGTTTGTCGTTATTGACAGGTTTACCACCATCGGGTTCATGGCAGGATCTTAAAGATCATATGAGAGAGGCTGGCGATGTTTGTTTTGCAGATGCGTTCAAAGACGGTTCAGGTGTTGTGGAATTTTTGAGATACGAAGATATGAAATATGCTATTAAGAAATTGGACGATTCGAGATTTAGGTCACATGAGGTGAGTTTTTTTGTTTTTGACGATTGTTTGATTTAATGTTTATCTCGTTTTTATTATGTTTGTTTTGGTGTAAATTACGTGTCTGTTGAGTATCATCATATAATTGATAATCGAGTCGTAAAGTTTGCGTTTGCATTAAAATTATTTTGTTATCAAGATTAAAGTAATTTGACGTGTTTGATTAAATATGATGAGGTGTTCGGGGTGTCAAAACGTAAACTGTAAACAGCAAAACGGGTTAAAATTGGTAAAAAGTTTAACGAATGAAGTTTGTCTGGGGATTTATTGTTCATTATACCTTTTTACAAAGAATTCTAAAAATAAACTTTTGTTTAAAAGCAAAGCGAATGATTTGTAATATCTAGTTCCGATTTGATTTTCTGAATCGCTGCTTCTCTTTTATTTATTTAACAGAAAGCGTTTAGCCTTGCGGGTCATTTACTTTTACCCTTTGCTACATCTTATACCATACTCAAAAAGTTAGTCATTCTCTAAAACAACTCGTAACACCAGCCTACTCAATGTTTCTGCCAATTCACCTCTACACTGTATCGAGAGTGAAAATTGTTTTTTTTTTTTATATTACAACGATACCTTTTCTCTCGAATGAAGCACACTAAATCCGCAATACATATTGGGAATCGTTTTGAGCCAAGGAACACGATTCGTTGGCTAACATAGTTTACAGCAACAATGTAAAATTCCCCTCCGATAAAGTGCACCAAATCATCAATGTATGTTGAGAATAGTGTTGGGTCAAGAACGGAAACTTGCGGAAGTCCTAAATTTGATGCAGAGACTCATCGGAGAGGTTTTTTTATCGATAGCAGATTTGGATACACCCTCAAGTGCAGTAGTTACGGTTTTTTCCACCCCTTAACAAGACCATGTTGGCAATTTGATAAAACATTGAACTCCTTAAAAAAAAATCATCTTCCTGGTTTAAAATAGAAGGATAGTTCATATTTTAAAGTTCTGCTGGTGTCCCCTCCATAACCAGTATTGCAATGTTAATTTGGGTCCTTCGAAGTGGTTCTCCTTGCTCGATAATTCTTGTCTTTGTTAAATTGGAGGGTGGTGCGATTATTTAAGAATAAATAAATAATTAGCTTTATTATGATATTTTAATTAATATAAAATTATAAATGTAATTTTTTTTAATCTGTTCATAATTTATTTTTATTAATCTGAATAGAAATCCTGTTTTTGTTTACTGAAAAAATTTATGCAGGTGCCTATCTGAAATAAAATTTAATATCAATTTTAAATTTATTATTTCGGTTTTGTTTAAAACCTAAACACTCTAAAAGATATGATTGATAACGTGAGATAGCTGCCTTGTGGGATTCGCGGTTTCTGGTCACTGTTGTGATAACGATTAAGGATAGAAAAAAAAAAAAAAACAGGTTGCGGTGATTTTTCTCGGTAATCTCTCCCATTAGCGATTAGAAAAATATTTTTCACCTACAGGAAGTCAAAACTATTTTAAGAAACATCTTTTTTTTGTTTAATTTTCAAAATTTAGGGTGAAGTTTCTTACATCCGTGTAAAAGAAGATAGAGGTGGCAGCGATAGGAGATCTGGTGGTCGTTCGAGGAGCAGATCTTACTCACCGAGACGTAGAGGATCCCCTACGTACAGTCCAGTCAAACGAAGTTACTCAAGGAGCCGTTCTCGTTCATAAATCTGGTTTCGATGTCTTAATCGAAGCAGCATCAACTACAATTTCTAAAAATACAAATAAAAAAAAAACAAAAAACCAAAAAAAAATAATTCATCAAATTCCATTAACGGACATCTTTTTTTGTAATGTACGTATTTTTGTTTAATATGTTAGCCTTCCCCCTTTCACTTCTTTTCCTCTCAATTTTCACTTACCGAAAGACACTTTTATGATTGATCGGAAATTTTTCGTATGATAGTAATTTTTTTTTCCTTTTCTAATTTTGTTTAGTGTGAATTTGTTTCTAATATCGATAAGAATTTTTATATTAGTATGAAGGTAATAATAATAAGCAAGGATGAGAAAACTATATTTTTAGTCAATTTTTTTATTATCATCGTGTCGATGTGTTTTATACTTCTGAAATAATAATAATAATAATAAAAAAAAAATTGAGATACGAAGATGCAATTTCTAATCGATATGTTCATGATTTACGTTAGGATATTAATTTTTCTTTTTTTTAAAATAGTTCGTATAAAATTAAAATTAATATTTTTTTCGCATAAGTTTCTTTTTTTTTATATTTAGTTGTTAGAGATGATTTTATATCGGTTCTCGATTATCGATTGATATACTGGTAATAAAGTTATAAATTATGATGACGAGTTAACATTCCCCCAAAGTGAAACGATTATAAACTTTATTACCAGCGATGATTCTATATTCGAGTATCCTGTAATAATTTTTTTTTTTTTTTTTAATATGTGTAGCTTGTAAGTTTCTATGGTACTAATTGTATTTTTTGTTTGTTTACCGTACCTTGCCAAGACGAAAATTGGTCGGAAAAATAAAAATTGACGATAAAATAGGAATTAAAAGGGATTTTCTTTAAAAAGTAAAAAGGAGCGAAAGGATTTTTAGAGACTTTGTAAGAGCGAAAGGGAGTTGTATACGTACAACGAAAAGAATGAGATGAGGATAAAGGATGTAATGATTAATAAATAAAATAATGAGAGGGAGACAGGATTCTTCTAAATTTTTCTCGGAGATAACTCAGGATTCTATAGAAAGGAAAAGAGAGGATTCGTGTGGTCATTGGACTTTGGAGCTTTGTTGGTATTTAAGATGCTTAAGTTTTTATTTTTTTTTTATTTAATTTTAATTTAATTAATTTTATGATTAAATGAATACTTTTGCTTGTTTTAAAATATTAAATTACTATTATATAAAACCATATTAAATATTAAAGAAAGCAAAGGAATTCATGTTAAACAAAAAAAAAGTCAGCATTGATTTTTTTAAAAATAAAACTAAATTAATTATCGCAATTTAATACAAATTTTCTTCAATGCCCAGGTCTACAATTCGATAAACACAAAATAACTTAAAACGTATAACTTCGACCACTTCGAAGGCCCTAGGAACTGGATGTAATATTCCATACAAACAATTCGCAATACAAAATAAAAAGGATTCAAAACTCTCACACAAACACAAAAATATATATACATATCTATATATATAAAAACGTTAAAAAAAAGGATCTCTCGTATATATTCTCAGGGAATATTATCGTCACATGACCTAGGATATTCTGAAGTGGCTACGAGGAGGATTTGGATTCTCAAAAACAAAAATAAATAACTGTAGGATTTGCGCAAAAACAAACAAAATATATAATTAAATAAGGAAGGAAATATGGGTCGTTTCGGAAGAGGATCTTTCTCGCTTAAAATAATTTTGTCATCGACTTCCCTGTCTAAACCACAAAAAAATCAAATAACATAAAAGGATGTATAAGTATAAAAAAAAAAACAAAACGGATAGGATTTTTGTATTTCTTCGTTGGACCTCTCATTTCGGATAACTAGGATAAACTTCTCTTCTGTTTCTTCGGAAAGGAAATCAAAATCTTCACATTGCCTTGTCGTTGGATGGTCCTCGTTCTCTTGAAAGCATTAAAAAATATATAAAGGGATTCATTGATGTCTCTTAGGATTGTCCTCCCCGAAAGGTATATTTCTGTTTTTTAATTGTTTCACCAATTTTTTTTTTAATTTTTATTTTAGTTATTATTTTGTTTAAATCACATGTTGTGCACAAGTGATTTTATTTTTTTTGTGTTCTTTGAGATTTTATACCGCTCTTTTACAAAAATTAATGATTTTACACATATACACACAAAAAATAAAAACAAGTCAATCAAGAAAAAAAAAAGGTTGAATAACTAATATGTGTATTATATTTTAATATTTGTTTTTTAATTTCCTTTTATTTACTTAATTAATAACAGATTTTGTGCATGATTGTGGATATCTTGCAGTTTTTTTCTGTTGAAAATAATTAATAATCATAACATTTGATACCATAGAAATATTTAATAAAAATTGCTTTAAAAATTGATTACGTTTGTTTTATTTAATATAATAATACACAACCCAATCGATATACAGTTTTAACATTATTTAATCGTACAATCTTATAAGGTCTACAATTTTAGCTGGATAATTCGTTACAGGACATCGCTGCTCCTCCCTTAATCGTTTAACAATACACGTATAACAAAAAACATACCTAAAAAAACTTCCGATTAGTAATAATAATAAATCGTAAAAGTAATGATTCGAATTTACCCGGAAACTGGTACAACCGTAGCAATTCTCCATGGTTGAAGACAAATCGGGCATTTACCTCTATAATTTTCAGCATTCGGATCAAGTCGAGGTGGTGGTACTGTAGGTAATGCCGTTATACTATAACTTGATTTTTCTCGATACCAAGTTTGTAAAAATTGTACGAAAAAGGCACCAATCTCTAATGATGTTCGTAAAGTATTTTGCACGATTCCCTTACTAAATTGTTTTAAACTGCGGAAAAGAAATTCTCTTTAATACAAAATTATTTTCATACAGGCAATAAATACCTTAATTTTCCCTTAAATAAACTACTCCAAAATGATATTACATCAATTGATTCACTACCATATATTAATTTTAATTTCAACAGCTTTAAAATAGGATTTTGTGATTCAGTTTCATCCGACATGTATCGTAAATAATTTAATAAAAGCCACACCGTCCAACTTATCTCGACAATCGATTCTGAATATAATAACGCTTTCTTCGATATCGATTTTAAATCGTTTAACAATAACCCTTCGGCATTCTCTAATTTATACACATCTAACTTACGATTTAACTTCTGTTTTATATACGGAAGCACTATTAAAAATACAAGACTGAGATGCTTTTGTTGTTTTGAAAGGGGAATGTTTTTAATCGAAATTCTTTGTAATCCGTAAAAATATTCCGAAAACGATGCATCTAAAAATATTATTTAAACATTACCCTTATATAACAAATTATAAATTATGAAACCATGATTCCTTAAATAGTAATATTGTAGTATTCCGTTGAATATCAAGAAAGCTTCGTCGTTATATTTAATTACCCATTCGAAATATTTGGAATTAGATTCAGCTAAAAACTGATCGTAATATTACTGAAGTATAATAATAAACACCATAATAAAGTATTACCTCTATTATTCTCTGAAAAGCCGGTTGTAATGTGGTATTTAAAGAATTTTGAGCTATAATTTCAAATATCGATGGTTTCACCTCCGAAGTAAAAGAAAAATGTGCTGCTTTCTCCGCCATTGCATATTAAAGTAATTTCCAATTCCCCCTTTTATTTTTCTTTAATAAATAGAATAATTCTCGAAATATAAAAATAATATAAAAAATAAATAATTAATAAAAATAAGGTTATTTAAATGTGGAGGTTATGTTCACTTGTCATCTCATTCAATTGATTCCTGAAAATTCTCACAGATGTCACCACTCTACTTGCGGGGAGATATATAAGATAAATTAGCATTTTTTAATGATTTCGTAAATTAATTACGATTAATCTCATTTAATAAAATATAAATAAATTAAATGATACGATTTTAAATGTTAAAATTAAAAATTATTTAAAGAACGTATCCTTAATATAAAACAACTGTCAGATTTTGACGTTTAACTTAACCTAATCAAATGTTAAATCTATAATATATTTTATTTTTAAGAAATAAGTTGATAAAGTAATTAATGGCTCATTTAAAAGGAGGGAAAGTCGACGTATCACAGATTCAATCGATCGAGCGTTCATATTTAATAAATTTAATCGAAAAACATTCCGGAAGCAAAGCTATAGTATGGGATTCCCAAATACAAGCACCAGCCGGTTTAGTCGAACGGTATACAGTTCTAAAAGAGTACGGAGTAGTAAAATTGTATCCCCTGAATAATTCCCCAATTTCGATATGTCCAGCGAAACATATAATCTTCATATGCAGGCCGAAATTGAAGTTAATGGATGATATTATTAAATGATCAAAACAACTACGAAAGAAGGTTCTATGGAGAGACATTACCATTTAATTTTCTTGCCGAGGAAGAGTTTATTGTGCATTAATAAATTAGAACATAATGGTATTAAAGGTAGTTTAAAAACGATCGAGGAATTCAATTGTCACTTCTTCCCTTTCGATTCTGATTTATTATCGATGGAAATTCCTGAAGTATTCAGGGAATATCATCTCGAGAATGATCCCTCCAGTTTATATCAAGTAGCGCAGTCGATATATTTTTTGCAATCGAGATTTGGACCGATCGGGAAGGTATGGGGTAAAGGTGCAGCTGCGAAACAAGTGTGGGATCTCTTAGTAAGATTACAGAAGGAGAATCGAGAAACGTTGAAATTTGAGCAGAATAGTTGTATCGATCAGATGATTTTGATCGACCGCTCTATCGATTTAATATCAACGTTAGCGACGCAATTAACATACGAAGGTTTAATTGATGAGATTTTCGGTTTAAATAATAATACGGTTAATATACCGGCCGAGAAATTAATGAGTACTGATGAACGACATACTGAATCGTTACAAGAGGAAAAGAAAACGTTAATTTTGGATTCGAGCGATCAATTATTTGCTGATTTACGAGATAAGAATTTTAATGGGGTAGGTAAATATGTTATTAAAGAAAATGAAAGAACTTTTTGTAATTAAATGTTGGTTTAGGTCGGTTCATTTTTATCGAAGCAAGCCAAATTAATCAGTGCGCAATTAGAAGATCGTTACGATAAATCTGTACAGGAAATGAAGATATTCGTGCAGAAATTACCAACGTTAATGGCGAATAAGAAAAGTTTAGCACAACATACAGCGATCGCTGAGAGTATTAAGGAAGTGACTGATACGTACGAGTTTTTAGACTCACTGCAAGTCGAGCAGGAGTTTTTAAATTGTATTCAAACTGATAAAGCTAATCCGTATATTGAAGATATGATAACTCAAAAGAAACCGTTAGTTAAAGTGTTGCGACTAATTTGCTTGCAGTGTATTACAAATTCCGGTTTGAAACCGAAATTGCTTGAGTATTATAAAAGGGAGATCGTACAGGTAACTGTGAGATTAAATTTTGTGTCAATAATGATGATTATTTTATAAAATTTAAAGGTGTACGGTTTGGAGGTCCTTCCAACGTTAACAAATTTAGAAAAGGTAGGATTATTAAAGACACAATCGGGGACTAGACAATATACCGTTTTAAGAAAGGTTAGTAGAGTACTTTTTTTAAGATTTTACATAAGAATATTGAGGAATTCGCAATTAGGGTTTAAGATTAACAGTCGAAGATACCTCCGAAATAAATCCGACAGATATCAGCTACGTTCATTGTATTTATGCCCCGTTAAGTATAAGACTCGTCGAGCATTTAACAAAAAATGGTG
Source organism: Holotrichia oblita (assembly GCA_023690525.1). NCBI lineage: Eukaryota > Metazoa > Arthropoda > Insecta > Coleoptera > Scarabaeidae > Holotrichia > Holotrichia oblita. The sequence continues at coordinate 22,797,158 of CM043023.1, forward strand.
GTTGGAAGCAATTACAAGATTATTTAGGATTATTACCAGGTGCGAACTATCATTGATTGCATCAGAATTGTTTATATTTAATATTTTTAATTTTGAAGGACCTACGTTAGATGAGACACCGTTAACTTCAAATAGTAGTATTTACAACAATAATTCGACTAAAATTGTTTTGGTATTCTTTATCGGGGGGTGCACCTTCGCTGAGGTTCGTTCTATTTAATTTACGAGCATTTAAATCTTATTAAATACTTATGTTGTTTTTTATAGATATCGGCTTTAAGATTCTTATCGAAGCAAGAAGACTCTAACGTTGAATTTGTGATAGCTACGACTAAATTGATTAATGGTAACACATTTTTAGAATCATTAATGGATGTTTAATATAATTTTATTAATTTATAATAAGTTCTATTAAAGCTTTATATACGATATACACAATAATATATGTAAAAAAAAAAACAAACTTTATTTTTGTTTTCAGTTTTAATGTACAAATCTATCGACATAATGAATAATCTCAAAACAAACCTCAACCATAATAAGCAAGATGATCATCCATTCGAGCCTCACATGGTGTTTATCGCTTAAATGCGATCTTAACAGCTCGATAAGTTCAACGCAATGATTAATTTTCTCGTTTATCACTTTAGTCCGTCGAGAAATACTAAAATAGGTACAAATTTGAGAATACAACACTTCTAATTGATCCCTTTCCCAATAAAAATCTGGGGTGTCTAATAAATCGGAGCTTAAATTAATCATGTGACGTAAAGCGAATAATTCACCATGTTTCCGCAACACTTCATCTTGTGACATTTTAATCCGATTCCCCTTCTTCAAATCTTCGGTTACAAACTCGATTGTATCTATATATTTCTCCAACGATGTTTCCCAAATTCCTAATTTAACCGATAAAGCCATAGCATTCGAGAAGGTGTATTTCTCAAGTAAATTATCAGACGGGGATATAATTATCTCCCCCATCGGTGATATAGATGGCTTCCTATAAAATTTGCATACGATTAAACGATCATCGATAACATTTATTATACGCACCCTTGTTCTAAATATTTATAATTCATAAGCTCAGCTTCGTTTTGTAATAACCTTTCCGAATAACTATCTTGTTCGAAAGCTCTTAAAAAGCTCAATACGTTACTACTTTCTAATTCTGTAACGTTCCACATCACTACGGTACCTTCACGAAAGAAAAATAACTCCCTCGGCTCGTCTGCGACTTGATACTTAGCGATAGCATGAACGACATCGAGATTATTATCGACATGCTTGGGATCGTATAAACTCTGCCGTTTTAACCCTTTAATTAATTCTTCCAATTTATATTCTTCTGCTGTAGCGAAAGCAACTACATCGTATAAACCAGGCGGTTTCTGATCGTCTTCTTCGAGGGGTCGTTTCTTTCGGATAGGCCTCTTCTTAATCTGCAACGCAGATATCTTTTCTTGTATATAAGAATTAGAGGTTGTAGATATCAGTTTCGATTGATTATTTTGGAAAAATTGCTTCGTTAAGTTCCCATTTATAATCGGTGAAGTGTTTTTTAATAATATAGTATCAATATGGAAACTTCTTACGTTATTTAAATAAATATCAGTGGAAAGTTTGATTAATTCCGTTTTATTCGATCTTAAAATATTAAATGCGGCGAACGATTTAGTAAAGAACGTGTTCATTTTGATGATTTTGAGGTTATGTTTGTATATAATGTTTTCCATACAATTTTATAATATTACACAATATTTTAAAATATTTCTCACTTAAATTAAATTAAATAAATGTTAATATAATTCAAATTTTCACGATTTTATATTTATTTTCGTAAAAAAACATCGAAAAATCACAAAATAACTTGACTCGATTTGAATTTAATCATGTTCAAAATTTAATTGGATTTATTATAAAATATTAAATTTTAATCGAATTTATTTAAAAAATTATTGGATTAATTCAGAAAATTAAAATAATTTCAATTTATTTAATTCAAATTTTGAATTATTAATTCGTTGTTTAAATCATAGATGGCAGCACAAGTTTAAGGTGAAAATTCATATTACGAGGGTCACTGAATAAGTTCTATTAAAATAAAACGATTTCGATTTTTTAAATATTTTTATTAAAAATTTTTAATATTAATTTTTCCAAAAAATTACATCTATTATTATACAATAATTATAAGGTAACAATTTTAATGATACTTAAAAAAAAATTGTTTCTAACGCGGCAACGAAATTTGAAATCAAGAGAGCATACACGAAAAATTTATTTATTTTTATAATTACGATATATTTATAATAATAATATATACAGATTATAGTACATATTTGACATAGAAACACAAAACAATATTTCTTAGAAACAATCAAGAAAACCAATCTTCCGTATGTTTATATCATATATATAAAAAAAAATTTCGTTCGCTGTTGTTTTTTTTGTTTTATTTGATTAAATTTTATTCGGTTATCACAAAAGCGCAATAAATTAGTTAAATTTAAAATCGTCATTTACTTCTTTTAATATAATTTTATCCCGATCTGTCATTTTAAATGATCTATTGTGTAATTTTTGTTAAATAAATAAGGAAAATAATAACGAAACGGTAATTTAAATAATATAAAATATATAATAATTATAATAAGATCGATCAGATTTGGATTATGCTACATAACTATATTCTTCGCTCGAATGTGGTGTCCGTTCCAGGTATTGTTTATCAATCAGAGCTTCGATGCATTTTTTTATCATGGGAATACTTGGGGCGAATGAGACTTTCGATTGAGCACATACCTATAAAATAAAGTGGTTTTAAAAAAGGAATAATATTCGTAAAGGTGTCATTACCTCTTGAATAAGTGCGTTGTGTTTCAATACTTTTCTCGATTTCATAATTCTAACTATCGCAGCTTGTAGATACAATTTCCTATCCTCCTCGACTGAATTCATAGTATGTTCGACCTCTTGCGGTGATTCTTTCTGTATCGCAGCTGTAATTCGAAACCGTGTCCTTTTATTCGAATAATCCATATTTAACCTTAAAATCGTTTCGGGTGTAAGCTCCTATTTAAAAAAATTAAAATTTAATTAAACGATTTATTTTCGATTAAGATAAATTTACTTCGGACTCAGCTAGAAGTATCTTCGAATCGACTAAACTAACAGCGTGTCTTTGAAATTGATCGACGTTTAATTGTAAAGTTTCTCTAATTTCGTTGCATGTTAAGGAATCGACTGTTTCGAATAATAGTAATATGGCCATTTGGAAAGTTTGTACGGTCACTACGTATGGTCGTTTTAAATAACCGAGTCTCAGTTCCGCTAGGCATAAATGATGTAACCATGTAAGTTTCCTTCCGTTAAAGTGTTCATGGTAAAACGCTTCAAACTACATTAACGAATAAATTAATATATTTCGATATAAAATAAAAAAAATTGTGAATTTACCTTCTGTACACTTTTTTCTAGTTGTTGCGGCAGTGCGAATGGTGTAACTACGGCTTGACCTAACGGCCAAGCACCAGCTTGCAGGACATAGATTCCGAAATTAATACCTAATTCGACGTTATCTTTTTTAAGGAATATATTAAATTTATTATTAAGATCCGATGATACTGACATATCGGTGAACATCCGGTGCAATTTACTTGTGAATTCGTAACCGCAGGCTTGTTTTAATCTGGAACGTATTACGTACATGTCAAATTTAAAATCGATTTTTTATTCGAGGCTCTTACCTGTTTATCATTGCTTCTTCTGCATCCATACTTTGCGTTAATTGGTGTATTAACCTCTTCGCTAGCATTCGAGAATAAAATTTTTGAAATACATCTTTGTCATCGATATATTTAAATATCGTAATACTCTGTGATAATTTTTCTTCAATCTATAAGTAGACACAATTAAAATTAAAACTATATAATAAGCGGTCAGGCAGGGATCTATCGTGGGCCCAATTCTATTTCTAATTAAAAAAAAATTGATATTAATGTTTTATAATGCAATCTTACCTCAGCTTCGCTGATGCCTTTACTAGATTTTTTGAGCAGCGTATCACAGTATTTCGCTAACAATTCAGGACTTCTACACGGAGATTTCCCCATATTAGGTCTATGATTTATAACGGAACTACACGCTTTATCTAAAGCACCCATAAAATTCTGATCACCGTTAAAAACTTCCTGTATCTGCTGTCTATATTTCTTATAGACAGTTAATAGGTTCTCAACGAAACTTATATGAATATTTTCACCTTGTAAATTCCCGATTGCCTAAAATATAAACACGATAAACGCTATCATTTAAAAAAATCGCTGTTTAAACACACAGATAGGCCTTGCGTTTTAATGTGATCTAAAACGGTATCGACTAAGACGCTTAAAGCGTTTGGCACACTTTTAAGGAGGTTGTACATATTCGACAGATCTTTTTTCCGTTCGCCTTGTACCATATTCATACATTCGCTATATAAAAACGATAAATGTTCAGCTACCATATGCGTCTCACATCGTTGCGTTACCTAGAATATCATTTTAACGATACGATATTTAACGTTAATGTTATTTTTTACCTTCTGCAACGAACTTTGGTGTAAAAATTTCCTCGCTCGCAATAATTCTTCATCGATTTTCGCTATAACTTTCTCCATGTACAAACTGACGTTACGCTCCTCTAATAACCCGGCTGCGTCCCTTTTATAATGTTCACCGCTCGCGTTTAAAAAAGGTTGTTCGAATAACTCCTGATAAAGTTGTAGCTGCCCTTTTTTCTTATAACCTTGAACGTCAACAAAACTCAATATCGTCCCTTTTACAGCTTCGATCGGGATATTCGTAGTGTGTTGTGCTCGATCTTGATCGATTGCTTCGAGAAGTAGTTTAACGAGCCGCGAACCTAGCGGTGCTATCATACCGGCTCGCCAAACTTCAAGAGCTAATTCGCCAATCTCCATTTGTTCACCTACATTAAATGATGATAATTTTAACCTTTCGTATTAAATAATAAACGTACCTCCGTTCGAATCCGAACTGCCGTATATCATTTCCGCATCGGACATCTTTTGTACTTTAATATGTTGTTGATTCGGGTATAAATATAAACTATGAAGGAAACCAGCACCTTTCGAATATTGTGACCAATAAAAATAATAATTCCGTACCAGGTGGACTTCCCCATCGTCCTGCACTTTATTTAATAATCGAGCTACATGATCGATGAGAAATTGTTTAGTTTCAGCGTATAATCTATCGGCTAAAGATTCCGGATGGGCTACGCATAAGGAATAAATATCTCTGGAAGATTAATTTCGTTTTAATCCATTATATAAATGTGAGGTTAGGGGGTCTTACGAGAATCGGTCGTTCCATATCTTCCTAGGGATGTTATCCAAGGTGATAACACCACGAATCGTGCCTTGGATATCGCGCCATGTAGCGTCGAAATCCACGATCCTCGGCTTCAAAGACATCCTCGACGAGAGAACAGAGGGAATCGAATTGGAAAAACACGATGAACTGGCACAATCTAAAAATACGATTTAAACTGTCATCCACTATGTTCGAAAGGATCACCGCATTTAACACGTTTTAAAAATAGTCTTTTTAAACGCTTTATTATTTAGTATTCTCGACGGTTTGAACGTTATTAACCTTGATGATCATCCACGAACTGCGTTATTTTCACTTTTTGACATTTCCGAAACGCAAAACCACGAATTGACAAACATGTGATTAGCGATGATTTTCAAAACACCAAACTGACGATCAGATGTTCTACAAGATGTTCGACCTTCACGCGTTCTATATTGCGGACGATTTTAGATATTCGATCGTGGAGAACGCGTAAAATCCGACGTTATTGCGTTTAAAACGCATATTTTGGTATGACGAATGTATATTTGTTTGAAGTAGGGGGCAAAATTTCGATCAAAATGTCAAAGTGACAGCTGGTTAGTACGGATGAGTTTTAGATCGAATGGTTCGCTTCTGTCACTTTATAAAGTTGCGTTCAGCTAAATTAAATTTAAAGTTGGGGATTGAATTAATGAAAAGACGTTTAAGTTCTATAATTCATTTTATTAATAAGTACTGACAGTAAAGTTTATTTTACATAGATTAATAATTGTAGTATTATATACTTTATACAATTTGCAAAATAAACAGAATAAATAATATTTATATAAACAACAAACAATATCGTTTTCTTTCTTCTATAAAGTTATATAATATATAGAGTCACCTTAAATTTTAATCAGCTTTAATCACTTATTAATCTAGGGGAAAAGGGGAAAATAACTATTATTATATACTAATTTTGAATTAAAATAAAAATATAGAATAATTTGCGTTATAATTAATATTAAAGGCGTAATAAATTACAGAATTTTTATAATATTTTTTTTGCATTATATTTAATGTATATGTTATCCTACAATATTGATTATTACATTACAGTATTTCTTTTTAAATTTAATTTAAGTCATTTATATAAACACACCTAAAATTATTATTATTTTGGTGAAATACAATGAAAACACTTTTAATTTTTTTAATTCCATTTACGCTTGTTTTTTTTTTCTAAAATAAAATTCGCAAAAAAGCATATACATCTCCTTTTTTAAAACTACGTTTAATTTCACAAAATAACTGAAGCCAATATACAAAATTTATACAAATTACGTTAATTATTATTGTGTTTTTCTTCCTCTTCTTTATATATTTTTTTGTTTGTTTGTTTTGCAATAATTACTGTATTTCTTAGAGCCACGAGTTTATTAAAACTTTTATTTTATAAATCATTATTATCATAGCTCCAATTTCGTTTAAAATTAATTAATTTTATGTATATGTACAGACTAGTCATTGAAAAATGTTATATTCAAGAGCTTTTAGGTGTTAAGATTTTTAGTTGAAATGCACACACGCTCTACTAAAATTCGGCGCGAAATTTAAATTTGAATACGATAGAAAGCTATCATAAAAGAACATTTTTCCACGTTAGAATTTTTGCAGGTTGTTGTGTTTATCATCGAAATAATTCTTAATAAAATTCATTGTTGTTATTACATTGGTATTCTCATTTTTTTGTGGTATTTATTTTTTCCGCGCTAAAAATAGCGTTATACAAAGTTAACTTCAGACCGTTTATTTATTCTAATATAATAAAATAAATTAAATTTCTTATACATATACATCGCAACAATTCATCATAGCTGGTTTAGTATTATTTTGCATGTATATAGTGTTGTAAAATGAAGTGTGTGAAGAGTCTGTAGTTAACTCCATCTTGTGGATACCGAAATCTCATTAAATATTATTGTTTTTACCCGGTGGTAGCGGCTGCTGGTTTATCTCCTGTCGGCTGTTGAACTGGTGGCGGCGCCTGCGGCGGTGGCAAGTATTGTGGAGGTGGTTGAGGATTATTCTCGGGCATAAATTTCACTAAAAAAAGATGTTAATCGTCAACAAAATATATCGTATTAAAAACAAACAGCGGCACAGCCGTGAAAGCCTGCAAATTTGAATCGAAATTTTCGCTATCGAGCTCTGAAAAAAAAAAATCTTACAAGATATCAAATCTAGTAAACTTCGTGTTTGATGTATCTTATTTTAAATCTGTCTGCCTTTCTATAGAATTCTATTGTTGTTATTTATGTTTAATTTGTGAGTATTTAAGTGAGATGTTGATGATATAATTAACGAGAAAGATGATATGATTATAGAGTGTATATCTCATGCAATGCATGATAAAAAGATGTGTTCCACAGTTATTCCTTCTTAAAAGTGTTAAAGAATAGAGTTAACATTTAACATAAAACAAAAGAATTATTTGTTCCACAAGAAAGGATGTAAATGATCTAACGAAAACGTATGGGCTATAATGAAGCAGTTTTCAAGGGTAATTCGATAGATTTCGGGCGGGGATTACCCTGTTTATTAATCTTGCATCCTTTCTTGCAGAACAGACTGTACATGCGTTTTAACAAATATTACCTTTTTTGGGATTGAAAGAAATATAAGAGAGGGTCGTCTTGTATGTCCTGCCGAGCTAGATCTTCTATTAAATATAATTTTATCACTCTTATTATACACTAGATTCTATTAAAGTAAGTATCAAAATTGTACATTTTAAAAAAGATTTTATATAAAGCAAATTACAATTCTATAAAGCTACGTTTACAAATCTTATTAATTACGTTTTATTATTGTGTTATTTTGGGATTTTTTCACCGCTTATAAATGGAATTATTTAAATATTACGATTACAGTGGTGACCAAAATAATACAACAACTTTTATCTTACATTATAAGTAATTATATTTATCACTCTAATAACTATCTCTATCTTTTCCTTTTTAAATTATAATTGTGTACAAATTTCATTTATACATGTCTCTATATATGTTATGGAAGATATAGGGGTTAAAACTAAAATGTATATAAATAATTTTGACATTTGACAGTACGAATATGACGTATGCACTGTTGCCAATTTTTTTGACTGTAAAATAAATAAAACACATGTAAATAATTCGTCTTAATCTTGTTATTTTTTTTATTCTGCTATTACTCTCTAATAAAGCAGTGTTTCTCAAAAGTTTTAATTGTTGGTACATCGTTCTTGGATCACATTAAGCTGTGTATTTAAATTTTGATAATTAATTTGAAAAACACTGTTTTTTTTTAAATTAAATTAAATTGTACTTTTCTAATACATACCACTTGACAACATCGATTAAATATGCATTATATGTTATAGGAAAAAAACAACAACCAACATGCCCTAACATAATACCTACATATTAAGTGGTAAAACATGCAAAATAGTACAGTAACTAAACACCAAAATGTCCCATAAAAATCCAAAAAATTGAGGCACTTTTTAAAAGTTGAAATAAGCATGCTATTACAACGTTGCCGTATATTTATATATACATATATACTGTGTGATCGTCAATTGTTTTTTTTTAATATTGACATTATATTTTGCTTTTTTTAAATGGCAACTCCCATTTTTTTTCCTTGGATTTTGAGTCGAGCCGATTATATAATAATGTTTGCGATTTTACAATAGAACATATACCGGGTGGCCAATTAAGAATGTTGCTCGGCCATATCTCAGGCACAGTTTACAGTAGAGCCTTGGGAAAAAAATATTATTGATTAAAGTGACCGCGAGAAACATCTGGAAATTATTTAGAAGAGCGTAAGATGACCGCTAGAGGGCGTAACTGATCACCAAAATTTTTAATTCTTATTTTACGCAAAATTTACCAACTTAAGGTCTATCATAAATATGAAAATCGGAATCTACTGAAAATTTTGCATATTTCACATCGGACAACTTTTTTGTATTTTGCCAAATAAGGAGAGGGGCGGTGGGGAAACTTTGTATTGAAAGAACGCTTATAACTCCGGTTCTGTTGATACGAATTTTGCAAACTTAGTCGCGTTGGAAACAGCATTACTCCTCCAATATAATGCTTACAAATTGGAACCAATCTAATAAGTGACGTGGATGCTAGAGGGCGCTTTTCGAGAATTTTGTTTTTTCTCGCCCAAATTAAAAATCTGTGCAATTCCGTAGGCTTTCACGGCTAGTGTCACTTGTAATAGAATCTTCTTCCAGGTTTCTTCGTGTAGTCACAATTCCAATCGACGTTTCGTTGTCAATGCTGCCAGTTTCTTCAGTAGTAAATTTTGTTCTTTCGTAGTGGTAACGGTCACGTAGCGGTGAATATACGAAGTATATAAGGAGCAGCAACAACGGAGAGAATCAGCGGATCCGGGCGGTAAGATGCAAAGCCGCGTTCAAAGAGCTTAGAAGGTTAAAGGACAATATGTCCAACCTTAGAACAAACAGAAGCCCTTAGTTGAGAGAATCAGTCTGATAGCAGATCCTGAAGAAGCTGAACCCGAAAGGATATTCTATTACAAATAAAAAATCTGTTTTTGTTCACTTCTTAAACACATTTATTAATATGACAGAAGACAGAACACTGGCAATGATTTTTTATGTTCAAATGGACTTGTGAGACAGCATTATATCGCCTTTATAATGCCTCGCTGTTAATCGCTTAGCTCCCAACAACAGAGAATGGTATAGCTAGATATTAAGCGAATTGACGGTTGCCCTGGCAAATCCTGTTTTCAAATGAGGCCAAATTTTTCCTCAATGGCACAATAAGTCGTCCTCTCTTTCTCTCAACATGGGCAGAAATTAAATGTGTTGACTCTTTTTTTTGAAGAAATGAAAGAAAGTCATTTTAGAGTTTTTGCAAAATGGACTCTTTCCAACGGTTGAAGCAGATTAGAGATTATAAGATAGATTGCAGGTGAAAATCTCTCTCTTGAGTCCTTTGCAAATTGGGTGTTGTAATTTAAAAAAAAAAACAAAAGATTATGTCACTCTACGAATTAAAATCGACCTGTTCGAGGATATTTTAGGTGCACACTGTATATATATACATATATATACCAGAATATATACAGGATGGATATATTAATGAATATGGTAAGAAAAATTTGAAAAAAATGAGATAGAGCAAGGAGGGTATATATGTTTATCCTATTAAAAAAAAATATTTTGTTAAATAAAAATCGTATTATTACAATTAAAAATTTAAATATAATAATACGACTTTTATATTATTGAATTTTTTAAATCCAATATCAAAATGGGGACCTCGTTTTTCTAAACACGAAAGACAGACAGAAGCGTTTCACATTACTTTTGACAAAAAAAATAAAATCCAAAATATTTTTAAAACTAAGAAACAAAATAAAAGGACACAGATTCTCTCATTTCATCTTTAATCTAATTACCAAAATTTAGCCTGTAGAAGTTAAATGAAGTTAGCTGCGAAAATAAAAGAAGAAATAGATGATTTTTAAACCAATAAATTAAATTTTTATCCTTAATTTAAATCAAGGTGAGTTTTCGTTTTAAAATTTTTCGTTTTTAAATCAGAAATAATCACGACTTACTTATTATAATGATCAGAATAACCAATCCAATGACTCCCATGATAATCATCATCTGAAAAATTAAATATCGATTGATGGCGGATCGCCAAAACACAAACAATCGAATTTCCCCGATTAATCATCGGCATTACCTTTAAATTCTGTAACCAAAATTTTCTCTTTAACTTCCCAGCTTGCTGTTCGAATTGCGACGCCCCCTGTTGTAAAGCATCTATTAAATAGGAAAAAATAGGGGGAATTAATCAGAATTTCGGTGGCGCAGTCGATGGGATTTTACCTGCTCTGTCATCTAATTCCGACAATTTTTGATCCCTTTCTAATACTTTCTCAACGTTCGTCTTCATGATATCGACGACCTCGTCGACCTGTGCTTGGGTTTGTTGCAGTCGCTTCTGAGCTGCGACTTGCTGCGGAGTCCGCGGACCCCCCACGATACCATCGTCCCCCGATGGGGCACCTAAATTATCTCCCGTAGACCTGTATAATTATTTTTGTATTAGGTAATTTTTTTAAAATAAAATTGATCTCCTTCTCTAACGTTAAAAAATAATAATAATAATAAATCATAATCTAGGGGGGATAATGTGGTATGGGAGATGAGTTATAAAAGGTCAAACGAGATGAAGCAGCATTGATTTTGAGTGGGTGCAAAGGATGAAATTTAAAATAATAAAACACAAAAGAAAAAGAGGCAACAAGATTTTGGTTTTATTTTAATAGTTTTAAAATATTAATATTTGAATATTTTATTAAAAACCTCAACCTTAAAATTCTATTTACTTACATTTTAAATTAATCAATACCTAACACACGAGGGAAAAAAATTTAAATTCGAAACGATTACGAATTTGAATGTCAACCGTTCAAACTTAGACTGGGAACGACTTTAACTTTAAACACGATGAGAAACATATAATAAGGTTCTCATTAATATATAAGTTTAACCGAATTTTTGAAAGCGCTTGCGCTCGTAAAACCCTGATCGATTTCTTGAACACCTTCGCAAAATCTAAGATAATATTGAAATGATATATTCCTAACATGACATCGTCGCAAAGACGGATCCATATTCTCCGTTTTTTTTTTAAATTTAATTTGACTCAAATTTATTTTTATTTAATTACCATATTTCCAAAATATTGCATCACAAATCTAGAGAAACAACACGCGATGAAATCGAAATATATTGATTAAAAAAATATTATCGCTTACAATATCAGAGGAAATACCCGTTTCGTTATTTGCGTATCGGCGATTAATTAAAATCAATTTAACAGATCCAATTTAGATCGGGAACGGATTAGAAAAGCGAAATTCGAAAACGTACAAAAATAAATTATAAAAACGCCAAACGGAAATGCAAAAATATGCGCAAATATATTACGAAGGATACTTACATTTCAACGCTTCAAAAATATTAACCAAAAAACGTTTTCACGGATCAAATTTAGTAAAAGGCCAAACCAACACGGTATTGATATTTTTACGTCACACTGCCGTTTCGAGACTGCGCTCTAAACGTACGTGAGCTTCCCAATTGGAAAATTATGATAGGTCGGGGTATTGTCCATTAAAGAAAGTTCTTATGCGGAAATGCAATGGCGACATCTATGTTGTATTCGTGGAAAATTAAACGGAAATTGCGTTTAATCGCCATCTATACATGTAATAATGAATTTAAAACTATTTTTTTTTGATTCTCGATCTGTCATGTTAACAATTCACATGACAGATCGTAACTGTCACTTTGACAGATAATATACATAGATCGGGGTTTAAGTTTATTACAAAATGGTTAGAAAGTTTATTCAAAAAGTTCTTCTAGAGAAAACAGTGACGACATCTACGTTATATTCTATCTATTAATAACACCCAATAATAAACTACAACGTTCTCGTTCTCGTTCTCAGTTCTATACTGTGAAACGGATCTCGATCTGTCATATGGATTGACAATCATAGCTTTCACTGTCACTTTGACATATAATATGGGAAAACAATGGCGACATCTATGATATATTCGTAGAAATTTAAAGAAAAATTGCAACATGTAATAATAAACTAAACTTTCTCATTTCAGCGGCGTAAAATGGTTCTCGATCTGTCATGTGGATTGTCATTCAGAGCTGTCAGATTGACAGATCATATCCGATCAACATTTACATCAAAATAATCTTCAAATTTTAAAGATTGGTTCACAATGGTCGCATCCAATAGAAGCCACAACTGTTGGTTTCTACTGGACGTAACCAACGTCTTAATTTATTTCTTTAAGACCTTTCTGGAGGGTGGTAAACGATTTTAGAGAAAATTAGTAATTATTAAAGCCAGATTAAAACATTTATCGTTCATAGCTGTCACTTTGATAGATAATAAGGGAAAATAATGGCGACATCTATGTTATATTCGTAGAAGTTTAAGGAAAATCGCAACATGCCATGATAAACCATTTACATCAAAATCACCTTTAAAATTTAAAGTTTGGTTCACAATGGCTGCATCCAGCAGAAGCCCCAACTGTTGGTTTCTACTGGATGTGACCAACGTTTTCATTTATTTGTTTAAGACCTTTCTGGAGGGTGGTAAACGATGTAAGAGACAAGTTTTAACTATTAAATCCAGATTAAAGCGATTATCATTTTAAAACTTGATCCAGGGCCCCTTAAATTTATCGAAACAGCAAATTATTCCAGAAAGATAACACATAAAAACGTTTATAATGATCAATACCACATTTATATCTTAAATTAACACGACAATTGCAGAATAAAGTCGTTAAGGAGCAAATATTATAAATAAAATATTGTTGTATTGATGATATCACATCTGATTGGTGCTTCATGACATCAGGGCGCTTGCACTTCATAACTTTATAGTTAATGAAACAATTTTTGAAATTCGCGGGTGGTAATAACCAAAAGTAACCAAATGTCATTCCATAATGCGCGGGAATTTCAAATTTTTTTCTTAATTATTATTATCATTAAATTTATGTTAAAAGGCAAAATTAAAAGCTAAAATGTTATCTGAACGCTTATTTAATCAAATTGCTGCCAATAACACCATTTATTCATCGTTACACGAGGATAATTTCAAAAATGTCATGTTATCAGTGAATTCTATGCGTTAAAAATGTTAAATAAACATAAATCTAACTCCCACAAGTTAAATACAATGCAAAATATGTAGAAATAAACATATATGTATGTTTTTATTTATAATACAAGGACAATAGTTTGCTATTTAGCTTGATCATCTATTATAATAGGAGTATTCAGCGACAGTTATCGTGGTCGTGAACGACTTGTATGTTTATTTACAATTTTATATTAACCGATAAAAAAGTGAGGAATAAATAGGAAAGAGTTAAGTATATACATAATCATTTATTTCCGTTATCTAGAATTGGTGATCGAAGAAATGAGACAGGGATCTATAATGTTAAATTTGTGTGATATGTGAATCAGAGCGGTTATTGCGCTTTGTTGTAATCATAGCATTATTGATTTTCTGCCCTGACCTGTTGCTTTAAGTAATATTTACGGTAAAAATATGCAAACCGATTCAATACCTCTACTTAGAAAGCGGCAAAATAATAAAGATTCCACTGAAGAGAAGTAAGATTTTATAATTTAATTAGCTGAACTCTATTTAAGCAGATTTTTTTTATTAACAATAATATAGCCCTTTTAATTCTTGCAGGGATAATATGGAAGCGAGAGCTGAACATGAAACAAGGAAAAAATTTAATTTCGTATACAGTGTTTCTGCGGCATTGGGTGTCATTTTAGCAATCGTGTTGATAACATGGTTGATACATTGCCGAGATGGATTTGGAACCGAAGATCCGAATAAGATCTTCAATTGGCATCCTTTATTGATGGTATTCGGAATGGTTTGTTGTTATTCGCAATGTAAGTATTATTTTATGGGTTTCGAGAGTCCGCAATTAATAAAACAACATCGATTGTGTATGTAGCGATATTAATCTTTCGTACTGGAAGGAATCTGCCGAAGAAGAAATTAAAACTCATTCATATGTTTTTAAATTTGACGGCTCTCATCTTATCCGTACTCGGAATTATAGCTGCGTTTGCTTCGCACAATTTAAAAAACCCCCCCGTCGCTAATTTATACACGTTACATTCGTGGATTGGATTATCGACTGCGATAATGTTCGGAATGCAGGTATTTTGTTGTATTTGTATGTTTATAGGAGGTTATGCCGATTTAATTCTAGTTCATAATCGGATTTACCGGATTCTTATTCCCGGGATATCCCGGTGCGATTCGAGCTGCAATCTTACCGATACACACAGCTTTCGGCATTGGAATATTTTTTTTCGCTATAATCGCTGCGATTACTGGTATCGTCGAGAAGATTATATTCGGATTGGGGTGAAAATTTATATTCGTACGATATACGTATTATAATTATTAATTTTTTCGTTTTAGGGATAAATATGAAGGTTTACCTTCGGAAGCTATTCTTGCGAATTTCATGGGAATCGTATTGATTTGTTTCGGAGTTTTGGTCTTGTATTTGGTGACGGCTTTCGAATATAAAAGAGTACCGATCGCTGAAGATACCATGATTTTACAATCGCATACGAATTGAAATCGTAATATGATGATGTTTTATTTGATCTGTGTGTTTTCGGTTCTTCCTACTATATTTACGTATAAATTGTTATCAAACTGAGATTACGATATATTTTATCGACTTGTTTTTAACTGATTCATCAAATTTTACCGATGGAATGTGTGAGCCGAAACTGGTGCTATTTATACTATTTCCAGATTTATTTTTGATACAAATATAGGTGCTAATTATTGTTATGGTTTTAATTGATAAAAAGGTGCTTTCGAATATGTTATTTTTTTTTAATACGATAATCTGAATTTTGTGATATAAACTACCTAAAATATCAAGTATTATATATAAAAAGACTTAATTATATCTTTAAAATGTATAAAATATATTATAATACACTGACGATCATAAGTATTTACTTGTCCCCCTTTTTATTGTGGAAAAAATCGGAATTGGTATATAACTTATGAACGGAAGTGTATATACATATCTGTTATATGTAAATGTGTGTAAAAAAATATATATATACAAGTACAGCATTATTATTGTTTTATTTTAATTAAAAATTGTGTAAAATATCAACTCTAAACATATTATCGTACATATCGACGAAAAATAAGCTACCTGTAGATAGAAATTCATAACTAAAGGAAATGAAGCCAGCTAAACTCAATGAAAAATCCGTAGGTAGCATTTTCCAGGTGAAAAATACGCGAAATGACACTTTAAGGGCTTCCTTTCTACATACCTTCCCTTACAGAGTGCTGAAAATGCACAATTAGTCTATAACAGTTAGACGAAGTAAACAAGAAATCGACTTCTCTCATTCTCGTTTAATTTATTCCGCTTTAATACAATTAAAAATAATTTAAATCCGCGTTTTAATTCGATAAAATGGTAAGTCGTTCTTCTCGATTTTCTATAATATGTATTATAAATTTATTTTTATTGTGTAAAATTTGAAGCCTTAAATGATGGATGAAACGAACGAATTAAGCTTATCGAACACTTCGTATACGATTAGCGGACTTCTGAACACTTTAACATCTCAAGGCGTTTCATCAGCGAAAGAAACTGAAGAACAAAAATACGGTAAGTCGATGATATTCCCCCTAATATACCGTTTTAAATTAAATTAGAGCAATTAAATTACAGTTTTTAATTTAATTTTCTAATTTACTCAGTTTAAATAATTTAATTTGCGTAGCAATTTTTAAAAGGATAAACGTGAAACGAGAGAAATTAATTTTAAATTTTCGCAGATTATACCGATAATTTTGATAACTATAATACTGACGATCCCCCATCGACATCTAGCGTCGTTAAAAGAAAGCAGAGACGTTACAGGTAACTATAAACAAAATCACTCGATTTAAAGACGTTAATTTTATTTAATTTAGAACGACATTTTCAAATTTCCAACTCGAAGAATTAGAAAGGGCTTTCCACAAAACCCACTACCCGGATGTATTTTTCCGCGAAGAATTAGCTTTAAGGATCGATTTAACCGAAGCTAGAGTTCAAGTTTGGTTCCAGAATCGCAGAGCGAAATGGAGGAAACAAGAAAAGAGTATAAACAAGCCCGGAAATAATAGTAATTCCGCTCAAAATTTGAACGGAATTCCTATAAATTTACCAGGTTAAATTTTGCCGGTAAAATAGATCTCTAAACACAATAAAAATTTAAAATTATTCCAGCTTGCTCGACAACTTTGGATTCGATCAATTCGTTAAATTTCTCGACGAATCCTGAAACTAATCCTACGTCTAATCTATTCCTGGGACTCGAATGGCCGCCGATTGTGAATCCGTTAAACTTTCAAAATAATATTTCTCCGATGTCGGTCAACGATCAACAATGCATTTTAGACACGCAATTGAATGATAGAATCAATGAGACTATTCTAATAGCGGATAGAATTACAAATTCGATGCAGAACGATATCATTTCGGATGGGATTTTATTAAGCGAAGAAATCAATGATAGGATTAATCTTATGGGGGAATCTCAAGAGGAAATCGCGATAGATCCTGAATTATTAACATTAAAACCGAAATGTTTAGAAAATAGCGATGAATGAATAATTAATTGTTAAATATTATTATAATAAATAAAAAATATTTAAATCGTCATCTATTTTTAAATAGGAGAATTAATTGTGTAATCAAAATGAAAATAGATTTCTGTAATACACACAGGAATCTGTCAAACACGATCTGTCAAATTGTGCTGTCATCTATGATCGGATACGATAAATTACCACCTCGATTATCTATATCAAACGCAAAGTTCGAATTTATTAATTAATTTAATTAAATTGTGCCTATTTGTGGATGTTTTAATTTAGTATCGCTGTTCTTGTGCATTATGGTGTGATCAGAGGTAATTGCCGTTTTATTTTAACCTAAAATTAGACGAGAATTGACGTAGAATCCTCCGATGATGTTTTCTCTTATTTATACCAGTGTTTTATTGATTTTTTTCACTATGCTGTATAATTGTATAACCTAATTTCTTCTTTTTAAATTTGCCAATCTTTTTTTATATTTAAATTTAAATATATGAGCCTTATATAAGTATATATACAGATAGATTTTCTAAAAATGATTATGATGAGATAACTTCAATTTAATTAATTTTGACAGCTGTCATTTATTTATCTGTTGTTAATTTCATGTTATTCATCCCGCATAAATGGATGATTTTCGTTAGAAATCGCTGTATCTCTCCTCAAAATTTTTATTTTTGTTTAAATATCACTGATTCTGTTATCGTTTTTTCAACATTGTAATCGCAGCTTAAGGTCTGCGACCAATGACCTTCTCTTCTCACTATTTATTATCTCTGTACGGCTATCTCGAAAACGTTATGTGTGTTATGTTAGATTATGCCGCATCAGCCATTATATCTTTGTTGTAAGTTTATTTACTTTAAATACAAACCAGTTCTGGCTTTATATAAACTGTTAAACAAATATTGTTCGCAGATGTACGCAGATAATACTTGAGAAAAAAAGCAGTACAGTTTCCAATCGGATCCCAGAGCACGTTTAATTCACGGGAAATACTAATTTACGAGGAAAATTCGGTGTTACCAACATACAGTGACGATCAAGAGTTTATATAACACAAATATATACAATGTTCTCGAAAATTTCTAGACAATTGGTGAAACGATCTTGCGCGAAATTTTACGGTGATTGCTCCGAGAACGGTGTCAAGACGGCGTTGTACGATTTTCACGTCAAAAATGGTGGGAAAATGGTTAATTTCGGTGGGTATCTATTGCCGGTACAATACGGCGATCATGGTATAGTAAAATCGCATTTATTTACGAGAAGTCATGCGTCTTTATTTGATGTTTCTCATATGTTGCAAACGGAGGTTAGAGGTGAGTAATTTTATTTAATTTTTTTTTAAATCTTTATCCAACATTGTATACTTATCCACTTTGCAAATTTTTGAATTTCGCGGGGGATTTTTAAGGTGGTATTCGAAACAGAAGTACCACCTTAAAATTGCCGCGAAATTCAAAATTTTTTTAGGGGGTGATAATTGATTTTTTGCTCTTAGTTTGGTGTTTGGTGTATTAATTTATGCATCGTCTTTCATTTTATTTGAGGTCTTTTTTCCTCATTCTCGTTTCTCTGCTTGGTTCCTCGTTTTCTGCTTATCTAGAATGACTTTATTTTTATAAGGATTGGATGTTATAATAGCTGCTCAATCTGATTTCTTTGTCTTCGACAACATTCAGAAAACAGAAGTTGATAGTGTCCAAAAAGTTGACTGATTTGGAATTGTGTTATAGTCCCTCCAGTATCGTTCTGGCCGAAATTTCTCTTCAAGTTTGAATGCACTAAATCTTAAAGGGGGCCAAAAAAAGGATACATTTAGGGGGAGGGGAAGGGCAAACATACCATTGTTGTACGGGAACCTGGCCTTGTCAATACCATAAGCGCCATGTCCTATTTCATGTGCAGGGGGTGGTGTGACCATAAAAAATTGGAAGGGATGCCTAGATTTTTTAACAATAATACCGAGTTCCCAAGATCTGGTTCCTTGTTGCATCGATACAGGTTGTTTGGGTTGCAACTGGGATAACCTTTTCGAGTCTTGGTCAAAGTATGACTTTCAATTTTTCTCTAACTCTCCTTGTCGAGTATTTTGGATTTAGTAAACTATTAGCGACGGGTAATGTTGTCCTCAGTCTTCGCCCCATTAATAAGTCGCTGGGAGAAGGCAAATATCTTGTTTTGGCGTCTGTGTGGCCCTTTCTACCATACCAATGGGAAGCTGCATATTTTGGACTTGAGGTCTTTAGTTATAATCAAATTTAAAGATTCTCTGGAGCTAAATGGTGGACTATTATCTGATACAATTTCTTGAGGTAAGCTATTAATTGCAAAAATATTCCTTAGAGAAGAAATTGCAGTTCCTGCTGTTTTGTTTTGCAATTTGTTGACAACTATGAACTTGCTCAAAATAGTCGATAAGGACTATAAAGTTTAGTGGTCTTAACGTTTTGAAATCTATCCCTACTTTTTTCCAAGGAAGTTAGTTGTTTTCCAGGAAGATAAAATAGTTTCTTCAATGTCTGCAATAAGACCAGGCCAATACACTGAATCTTGGGCTAAGAGTTTTGTAGAAACAATGCCTTGGTGTGACTTGTGCAATATATTTAACAATGACATGACAATTAAGTGGTACATCAAGTACTATTACCTCAGCTCCAGAATTCCCTTGTTAACGGATCATCTTCACAATTGCTGTAATTGGAGGCAGGTGAATTGAAGACAATTGAAAAACATTTTTGATATTAGCTTGATTGAGGTTCCTCGGTGTTTCTTCTTGAGGTTTCTTCTTCCTCTTGACAGAATCTGCAAAGAGCAAACGCCCTACTATTAGTTTGACAGTCTTCCTGTATTTACTCATCAGTAGGTCTTCAGTAAACTCAGGTTTCTGTTCCTTTGTCTGTCTTCATCCTGGTCATCTTTTCCACCATTCCTTGGACCTATTTTGTGTCCATTCGTAGATGGACTTTTTAATTTGTGATTTGGTGATGCCGAAGGAAGGGTCTGCTCCTATGAAAGCTCCTGAAAAGCTCATCTACTGTCTCGTTTTCCTTCACGCCCATGTGGCTGGGAACCCAGGCCAAAATTATTTTACTTTGGGTTCCCACCTCCTTTAGGCCTATTACACAATCCCAAACCAGCTTTGAGTTCGGTCTATTTATCTACTTCTCTGACACAGTGATGAATCGCTGCAACCTTAGCCTGGATAATCGTCAAGTCCTTGCTGAAGCTCAGTGAAAGGACCAGTCTTATTTGTACGCCGCCCAGCTTTTTGGGCGCCCCCCCCCCTGAATATTCTTTTCTTGATTGGAATACATCATTTCGAACAAGTTGAAACTGGATTATCCTTTTCTTGATCCTGTATACCTACTTTTGTCTTGAATTATATTCAAACATTAACATTAGACCCAAAATCGGATTAAAAACAATTCAAACTTTCAGGTAACGATTGCGGAGAATTTCTAGAATCAATTTGTACAGTCGATATGGAGAACTTGCAAAAGAATTCTGCAGCTTTAGCCGTATTCACGAACGAGAAAGGAGGCATACTAGACGACTTAATCGTCACCAAAATAAGCTACGACCACCTCTATTTAGTATCGAACGCTGCTAGAAGGGAACACGATCAGAAATTACTAACGACAGCTTTAGTAAATATCCTCTCCCCCTTTTTTTTTAGTTAGTACAAGATTAAAATTTCCCCTTTTTTTTTATTCCAGGAAATTTTTAAATGTAAATATCCAAAAGCAGACGTCAAAATACAATTCTTCCAACCCCGGGACCGATCTCTCCTGGCACTACAAGGTCCGAAATCGGCGGAGATCCTTCAGAAATTCACCAATACACACCTATCGCGTTTATTCTTCATGAAATCAACGATAGCATCGGTGTGCGGTGTCGAATTATGCCGAATTACCCGATGCGGCTACACCGGAGAAGACGGTTTCGAAATATCATTACCTTCCGTTAAAGCTGAGGATGTAGCTCGCGAGATACTAACGAACGAAGATGTTAAATTAGCCGGATTAGGCGCGAGAGATTCTCTGAGGTAAATCCCCTATCGAAATATAATTTTAATTTTAAATCGATTTAATTTTAGATTAGAAGCAGGATTATGTTTATACGGTACCGATATCACCGAAGAAACCACCCCGATCGAAGCTGGACTCTCCTGGTTGATATCTAAACGAAGGAGGCGAGTTTTGGGATTCCCCGGTTCGGATATTATAATAAATCAGATAAACGACGGTCCTATTATTAAGAGGATCGGTGTTATTTTCGCCGATGGTCCACCGGCACGTCAAGGTAGTATGATTTTAGACGGAAGTGGAAGTAAAGTTTTGGGAAGTGTTACTTCCGGATGTCCGGCACCCTCTTTAGGTAGGAATATCGCCATGGCTTACGTTCCTGTTGAATTCAGTAAACCGAATACGAAATTGTGCGTTAAAATACGTGATAAGGTGTATAATGCTGTAGTTTTTAAGATGCCCTTTGTACAAACTAAATATTATTTACCACCTAAGTGAAGATAGATGTCGAAATTGTATTAAAAATAAGAGAGAAAACGATATACCTCATGCAATTAACGTTGTTTTATTTTGTGTTAGTCATTATTAAGGTAAGTATACGCCAATTTGGAAGAATATGACGTCTAAAAGACGTCTTAATCAGTTTGACAGCTTATAACACGGTATTCTTTTATTATCGATCTATTTTTTGTTATTCTATGTAATTTAAAAGTGCGTTGGGTGTTCGCGAACCACCGCCCTACCCCTTCCCACCCCCTAGCTATAACTGACGTTAATTAGATTAAAAATTGACGTGATAAATGACATTAATCGAATTATTTAAAAAAAACGAACGTTAATCGATGATGTACGATCGACTTGAGTCAGTATAGGGTGTGGTAGTGATTCTACAAAATCTGTCGGTAAAATGACGTCGTAAAAACGACAATATTTGGTCATCGCATAATTTTGGACCATTTTTGTCATGAAATGACCATCTATTAACGTTTTAGCGGCTATCTTGACGTTTTGAGGCTGTGACGTAAATGATGTAAAAATGACGTCAGTTTCTGACGTTTTTTCAGGATATTTTTGGCGGATAATTAGCGATAATACTATTTTTTTGGGCTATTATTGTTATGATGTGTCTATCTACGAAAAATAATGAGATCTACAGTCGAATTTTTGGATCTTGTCCGTTACGTCATTAACAGCGTAATTGAACAAATCGTCATCACCGACATTTAACGTAGATTAGAAAGAAATGTCAATATAATATTTGGTCATCGCATAATTTTAGACTATTTTCTCATTGAATGACCATCTATTGACGTTTTAGCGGCTATCTTAACGTTTTGGGGCTGTGACGTAAATGATGTAAAAATGACGTCAGTTTCTAACGTTTTTTCAGGATATTTATGACGGATACTTGGCGATGATACTATTTTCTTTTTTGGCTATTATTGTTATGATGTGTCTATCTACGAAAAAGTACGTTAGGTATTTGTGAACCACCTTCCTCCTCCCTTCCCTCTCCTCATCCATAACTGACCGTAATTAGATTGAAAATTGACGTGATAAATGGCATTAATCGAACTATTTGAAAAACGACCGTTAATCGATGATGTACGATTGACTTGAGTCGCTGCTCCCACTACTGACGTCAGTATAGGATGCGGTAGTGATTCTACCAAGACGTCGGTAAAATGACGTCGTAAAAACGACAACATTTGGTCATCGCATAATTTTGGACTATTTTTGTCATGGAATGACCATCTATTAACGTTTTGGCGGCTATCTTGACGTTTTGAGGCTGTGACGTAAAAATGACGTCGGTTCCTGACGTCTTTGCAGGATATTTATCAATTTATGGCGGATAATTGGCGATAATACGAGGTAATCTAGTTTTTTTGGGTAATAATGGGATCTATATTTTGAATAATGTCGTGGAAACAACGTCACTGGTGCAGGGAGTGTCAATCATCGCCAATGTTGTCAGGTGAAAAAAATAAATATCACCAGATTGTTATATAAAAAGTTGCCAAATTTGAAAAAAAAATACCAGATTTTTTTACTTATTAACTTTAACAAAATAATTTTCCTGATCGTCGCTGTCATATTGACAGTTAGATCGCTATAACCTTCAAAACTTAAAGATTGATTAACGATTTAAATAAAAAGTAAAAAGAAAACGATTCATTTCGATTTATTTTAGCATTTATTTTATTAAAATATTATAAAATATAAATTAAGTATAAAAAAATAACCTATACGATTTAAATTAAACTTAAATTAATCGCTCGATAACGGTACCCTTTTATATTCGGGTGCGTTCACTAGATACAGCGCTATACCGCTGAACACCACTAAGAACAACGCGATGAAGTTGACGACGTAAGCTTCCGCTGACAGTTCGCTATAATTCCTGTCAAAATCGAAACAATTTAGAGAAAAATTGCGGGAAATTTAAATTTAAATGTGTACTTACGGTAATACCATGCTGGCTTTCGTCATTAGACCGGTCGCGATGGCTACTAAACTCATTAGGAAGATTGCTTTACCGCAAGCTCTGTGGATAGGCATCGATGCGGATCTAAGCCATAATGGAACTCCCGGCAATAGATATACAATAAAACCGTAGGCGAACTATGTAGGTATTAAAATAAGAAGTTATTTTAATTAAATGTGTTAATAGAATATTAAAAATAAATCCTTACTTGTCCAGCGAAGAATAAGACGGTTAGGAATCCAATCCAGGAATGTAGACTGTATAAGTGTGGTTCCCCCGTAGCGGTTCTCATATTAAAAGCGGCTTTAAGCCCGATTACGCTTAGGATAAACGCGATTAAATTTAGAGACATATGGATGAGTTTCAGGGTTTTCTTCGGGAAATTTCTACCGAGACGGAAGACGAGGATTGCTATGTAAATAAAATTAAATTAGATTTAATCGATGATTAATTTTAAGACGATGATTTACATACATTGCGAATAAAACACTGATAGGCCTAGAATTAAAAGGACGGGGTGCCAATTCATCATGAGCATTATATCGGATGTCCAGGAGTAACCGCCACGGAAATGGCTGTTCCAAACTAGAACTAGGATATACATGGTGATCCCGAAAACTGCACACACACCGTAGGTGATTAAGAAGCGCCATTTTACCGAATTTGAGGTTTTAGTTAAAGGTTTCCTGCATTTAAAAATGGGAATTTTTTAGTATATAATCAGGATAATGTTATATAATATTACACTCACATGTCTATTTTGTTGAGAGCACAAATTCGATTGTAGTAGAAACTGCTTTGAGTTACAAAATTAAAATGTTGCCAATATCTATTTAATTCATATAATTTATAGTGCGATTAATCTCTCCCAATTAGATTTTATTGAGATAAAATATTGTAAATGGACATACAAGATAAAATAATAATATACCTACTTCAAAAGGGAGTTTTTTTTTTTTAAATGTGTACCTACTTGTACTTGGGAAGTGCGTGCGATTATTGATCGTTATCGTTACGATCTTGTGACAATTTGCGTGAAAAAATTAACATGAGTCACATTGTAATACGTTTACATCATATATTTACAATTACAGACGATTTCTAATTTGTTGATTAAAATTGAGACGGTTTCGAGAGTACTTGAGTGGTCACAGCTGATATGGAACATTGTTTTCTGTAACCATAATATTAAAAATTAATGATGATGAAATGACCACTTAATTTTTGAAAGTTATTCTAGGTCATCCCGGTTGTTCTAAACATTGATGCAGGATTTAAAAATTGAAAATTGAATCGTACGAACGATATGGATACAAAATTAAATTTTTCTAGTCGACCACCCCCCATTTTGTTCCAAAATTAAACAAACTTGTTGCTCATCCCCCTTTTTTTTGAAATCAAACTTTTTAGAGCTGTCCTAGATCGTTGTGGATTCACTCTAACTTCTACAAGAGATTTATAAGATGATATTAAAAACTAATTGACAAAAAGACCCGCCAAAACCGCTGGTTACCTCTACTCTCTCCATTTTTCCGAAATGTTAAGTTCTGAAGGTTATTCCAGTTGGTTCTTGTTGTTCCAAACATCGTTCTAAGATTTCAAAATTGAAAATTGAATCGTACGAACAATATGGATACAAAATTAAATTTTTCTAGTAGATCGACCCTCCCCCCCTTTTGTTCCAAAATTAAACGAACTTGCTTCTCACTCCCTTTTCTTTTTGAAACTCAAACTTTTTAGAGCTGTTCTAGATTGTTGTGGGTTTGCTCTAACTTCTACAAGAGATTTATAAGATGATATTAAAAACTAATTGACAAAAAGACCCGTCAAAACCGCTGGTTACCTCTATTCTCTCCATTTTTTCGAAATGTTAAGTTCTGCAAATTATTCCAGGTGGTTCTGGTTGTTCCAAACATCGTTCTAAGATTTCAAAATTGAAAATTGAATCGTACGAACGATATGACTACAAAATTAAATTTTTCTAGTCGATCACCTCCCATTTTGTTCCAAAATTAAACGAACTTGCTGCTCATCCCCCTTTTTTTTTGAAAATCAAACTTTTTAGAGCTGTCCTAGATCGTTGTGGGTTTGCTCTATATTCGAAAAGAGATTTATAAGATGATATTAAAAACTAATTGACAAAAAGACCCGCCAAAACCGCTGGTTACCTCTACTCTCTCCATTTTGTCGAAATGTTTTAAGTTCTGCAAATTATTCCAGGTGGTTCTGGTTGTTCCAAACATCGTTCTAAGATTTCAAAATTGAAAATTGAATCGTACGAACGATATGGGTACAAAATTAAATTTTTCTAGTCGATCACCTCCCATTTTGTTCCAAAATTAAACGAACTTGCTGCTCATCCCCCTTTTTTTTGAAAATCAAACTTTTTAGAGCTGTTCTAGATTGTTGTGGGTTTGCTCTACATTCTACCAGAGATTTATAAGATGATATTAAAAACTAATTGACAAAAAGACCCGCCAAAACCGCTGGTTACCTCTACGCTCTCCATTTTGTCGAAATGTTAAGTTCTGCAAATTATTCCAGGTGGTTCTGGTTGTTCCAAACATCGTTCTAAGATTTCAAAATTGAAAATTGAATCGTACGAACGATATGACTACAAAATTAAATTTTTCTAGTCGATCACCCCCCATTTTGTTCCAAAATTAAACGAACTTGCTGCTCATCCCCTTTTTTTTGAAAATCAAACTTTTTAGAGCTGTCCTAGATCGTTGTGGGTTTGCTCTATATTCGAAAAGAGATTTATAAGATGATATTAAAAACTAGTTGACAAAAAGACCCGCCAAAACCGCTGGTTACCTCTACTCTCTCCATTTTTTCGAAATGTTAAGTTCTGAAGGTTATTCCAGGTGGTTCTGGTTGTTCCAAACATCGTTCTAAGATTTAAAAATTGAAAATTGAATCGTACGAACGATATGGCTACAAAATTAAATTTTTCTAGTCGATCACCCCCCATTTTGTTCCAAAATTAAACAAACTTGTTGCTCATCCCCCTTTTTTTGAAAATCAAACTTTTTTAGAGCTGTCCTAGATCGTTGTGGATTCACTCTAACTTCTACAAGAGATTTATAAGATGATATTAAAAACTAATTGACAAAAAGACCCGCCAAAACCGCTGGTTACCTCTACTCTCTCCATTTTGTCGAAATGTTAAGTTCTGCAAATTATTCCAGGTGGTTCTGGTTGTTCCAAACATCGTTCTAAGATTTCAAAATTGAAAATTGAATCGTACGAACGATATGGCTACAAAATTAAATTTTTCTAGTCGATCACCCCCCATTTTGTTCCAAAATTAAACGAACTTGCTGCTCATCCCCTTTTTTTTGAAAATCAAACTTTTTAGAGCTGTCCTAGATCGTTGTGGGTTTGCTCTATATTCTAAAAGAGATTTATAAGATGATATTAAAAACTAGTTGACAAAAAGACCCGCCAAAACCGCTGGTTACCTCTACTCTCTCCATTTTGTCGAAATGTTTTAAGTTCTGCAAATTATTCCAGGTGGTTCTGGTTGTTCCAAACATCGTTCGAAGATTTCAAAATTGAAAATTGAATCGTACGAACGATATGGTTACAAAATTAAATTTTTCTAGTCGACCACCTCCCATTTTGTCGCAAAATTAAACGAACTTGCTGCTCATCCCCCTTTCTTTTTGAAACTCAAACTTTTTAGAGCTGTTCTAGATTGTTGTGGGTTTGCTCTACATTCTACCAGAGATTTATAAGATGATATTAAAAACTAATTGACAAAAAGACCTGCCAAAACCGCTGGTTACCTCTATTCTCTCCATTTTTTCGAAATGTTAAGTTCTGCAAATTATTCCAGGTGGTTCTGGTTGTTCCAAACATCGTTCTAAGATTTCAAAATTGAAAATTGAATCGTACGAACGATATGACTACAAAATTAAATTTTTCTAGTCGATCACCCTCCCTTTTGTTCCAAAATTAACCGAACTTGCTGCTCACTCCCTTTTGTTTTGAAAATCAAACTTTTTAGAGATGTCCTAGATCGTTGTGGGTTCACTCTAAATTCTACAAGAGATTTATAAGATGATATTAAAAACTAGTTGACAAGAAGACCCGCCAAAACCGCTGGTTACCTCTACTCTCTCCATTTTTTCGAAATGTTAAGTTCTGCAAATTATTCCAGGTGGTTCTGGTTGTTCCAAACATCGTTCTAAGATTTAAAAATTGAAAATTGAATCGTACGAACGATATGGCTACAAAATTAAATTTTTCTAGTCGATCACCCCCCATTTTGTTCCAAAATTAAACAAACTTGTTGCTCATCCCCCTTTTTTTTGAAAATCAAACTTTTTTAGAGCTGTCCTAGATCGTTGTGGATTCACTCTAACTTCTACAAGAGATTTATAAGATGATATTAAAAACTAATTGACAAAAAGACCCGCCAAAACCGCTGGTTACCTCTATTCTCTCCATTTTTTCGAAATGTTAAGTTCTGCAAATTATTCCAGGTGGTTCTGGTTGTTCCAAACATCGTCCGAAGATTTCAAAATTGAAAATTGAATCGTACGAACAATATGGATACAAAATTAAATTTTTCTAGTCGATCACCCCCCATTTTGTTCCAAAATTAAACGATCTTGCTGCTCATCCCCCTTTTTTTTTGAAACTCAAACTTTTTAGAGCTGTTCTAGATTGTTGTGGATTCACTCTAACTTCTACAAGAGATTTATAAGATGATATTAAAAACTAGTTGACAAAAAGACCCGCCAAAACCGCTGGTTACCTCTATTCTCTCCATTTTTTCGAAATGTTAAGTTCTGCAAATTATTCCAGGTGGTTCTAGTTGTTCCAAACATCGTTCTAAGATTTCAAAATTGAAAATTGAATCGTACGAACAATATGGATACAAAATTAAATTTTTCTAGTCGATCACCCCCCATTTTGTTCCAAAATTAAACGATCTTGCTGCTCACCCCCTTTTCTTTTTGAAACTCAAACTTTTTAGAGCTGTTCTAGATTGTTGTGGATTCACTCTAACTTCTACAAGAGATTTATAAGATGATATTAAAAACTAGTTGACAAAAAGACCCGCCAAAACCGCTGGTTACCTCTATTCTCTCCATTTTTTCGAAATGTTAAGTTCTGCAAATTATTCCAGGTGGTTCTAGTTGTTCCAAACATCGTTCTAAGATTTCAAAATTGAAAATTGAATCGTACGAACAATATGGATACAAAATTAAATTTTTCTAGTCGATCACCCCCCATTTTGTTCCAAAATTAAACGATCTTGCTGCTCATCCCCCTTTTCTTTTTGAAACTCAAACTTTTTAGAGCTGTTCTAGATTGTTGTGGGTTTGCTCTAATTTCTACAAGAGATTTATAAGATGATATTAAAAACTAATTGACAAAAAGACCCGCCAAAACCGCTGGTTACCTCTATTCTCTCCATTTTTTCGAAATGTTAAGTTCTGAAGGTTATTCCAGATGGTTCTTGTTGTTCCAAACATCGTTCTAAGATTTCAAAATTGAAAATTGAATCGTACGAACGATATGGTTAGAAACTTAAATTTTTCTAGTCGACCACCTCCCATTTTGTCGCAAAATTAAACGAACTTGCGGCTCATCCCCCTTTTTTTTGAAAATCAAACGTTTTAGAGCTGTCCTAGATCGTTGTGGATTCACTCTAACTTCTACAAGAGATTTATAAGATGATATTAAAAACTAATTGACAAAAAGACCCGCCAAAACGGCTGGTTACCTCTACTCTCTCCATTTTGTCGAAATGTTTTAAGTTCTGCAAATTATTCCAGGTGGTTCTGGTTGTTTCAAACATCGTTCGAAGATTTCAAAATTGAAAATTGAATCGTACGAACAATATGGATACAAAATTAAATTTTTCTAGTCGATCACCCCCCATTTTGTTCCAAAATTAAACAAACTTGTTGCTCATCCCTTTTTTTTTGAAAATCAAACTTTTTTAGAGCTGTCCTAGATCGTTGTGGATTCACTCTAACTTCTACAAGAGATTTATAAGATGATATTAAAAACTAATTGACAAAAAGACCCGCCAAAACCGCTGGTTACCTTTACTCTCTCCATTTTTCCGAAGTGTTAAGTTCTGCAAATTATTCCAGGTGGTTCTGGTTGTTCCAATAAACATCGTCCGAAGATTTCAAAATTGAAAATTGAATCGTACGAACGATATGGTTAGAAAATTAAATTTTTCTAGTCGACCACCCTCCCCTTTTGTTCCAAAATTAAACAAACTTGCTGCTCACCCCCTTTTGTTTTGAAAATCAAACTTTTTAGAGCTGTCCTAGATCGTTGTGGGTTCACTCTAAATTCTACAAGACATTTATAAGATGATATTAAAAATTAGTTGACAACAAGACCTGACAAAGCCGCTGGTTACCTTTACTCTCTTAATTTTTTTGAAATGTTAAGTTGTGAAGGTTATTCCAGATGGTTCTGGTTGCTCCAAACATTGTTTCAAGATTTTCTAATTGAAAATTGAATGTTATCAAAATATGTCGAAGAAATTAAACTTAGGAACAATATGCAGCGTTGTCCTCCACTTTCATTTTTGAATTTCGAAGTTTCGAAAGTTTTTCAAGGTTATTGTAATTGTTCCAAAGATTCCTTCAAGATTTCCAAATCAAAACTTGAAAGGTGTAAAAGATATGGTCAAAAATGAAATTTTGCCAACCCCTTCCACTTTTCCCCATCCTTGAAGATTATTCCACTTGTTCTGAGGCTTGAGAGGACTAAAACGGTATGGGCGGGGCACAATGGGTCATTGTTCTAGAGTATGGCATATTAATATTAAGAACTAGTCGAAAGAAAGACTGGAAAAAATTAATTGTAAGCTTCCTTCTCGCTTCTCTTTCAAAATTTCGAAGTGGTTCTAGTCTTACTTGTTCCAGGTTTTTCTAGGTTTCCTCGACATTATTACAGAGTGTCAAAAGAAAGAAGTTGCAGCTGTTCTAAATAGTGTTCCAAGGAAATTTGAACTTGGTTATTCTGCTTGTTCTGAGACTAGTTTTAAAGTTTTAGTCTCTATTGACTGTCAACCTTTCTCCTTTTTTACAAATCGAACTTTTGTCATTGTTTCAGGCTGTTTTAGCTTGCTCTTTTATTTTTCTCAAAATTTGGGACAAGCCATCTTCTAGGTTTTCGACATTATTACTCTTTCGAAAAGAAAGAATTCTGGTTTGTTCCAGAAGATGATTCTTCTAAATAGTGTTTCAAGATTTCTTAATCAAAATTTGAAATTGTGGAAAAAATTAAATTTTGCCAATATTCTTCGTCCCCTCAATCATCTTGGAAGGTTGTTCCACTTCTTCTGAACATTATTCTTAAGTTTCAGCCTTCTATCAAGCACAGTTAATGAAATAATTGATAAAAATTAGCTGTTACTGCTCAGATCTCTGTTTTTTTTGACATTCAAACTTCTGAGACTTGTTCCAGGTTCTTCTAGGTTTCCTCGACATTATTACAGAGTGTCAAAAGAAAGAATCGTTTGGAAGGTGTTCCAGGCAGTTGCAGCTAAATCGAAACTTGACTGGTGCAAAAGATTTGGCGAAAAAATTAAATTTTATCAATATTCTTCATCCCCTCAATCATCTTTGAAGGTTGCTCACTTCTTCTGAACATTATTCTAAGTTTCAGCCTTCTATCAAGCACAGTTAATGAAATAATTGACATTTTTTGACATTCAAATTTTTGAGGGTTGTTCCAGCTTGTTTCAGATTTGCTCTACACATTGTTACAATGTTCCAATGTAATGATCTTAGAAGTAATCATAGAAAAATCATGCCAAAGCTGTTCCAGGTGGTTGCAGTTCTTCCAGAAAGTCTTCCAAAATTTCGAAACCTGAATGGTGCAGGCACAGGTATGGCAAATTCGGTCTGAGCCAGTTTGATTAATTTGAGTTAATTTTTCATCAAGCTCGATCGTTTTTTAGCTAATTTGATCCATTTTGAATGCATTTGCTTGCAAAGAATTAAGTCGAGATCTAAGTCGTCTTATTTAATCTATTCGAATCTGTCAATCAATCAAAATTTAATAGATATGTCATAGTAGTGTCAGAAGTATGTAAAAATTACCCGTGTTGTCAAAATTGTCAGTGTAGAATGTTCGCGAGCAGGATCCTGTTAAAATATGCCGTGAAGCCAGTCAGTCCGCCTAGGAATCTAGTCCCGCAAGAGACCACGAAAGTCTTCCTGTACCCACCAGCGGCGAAATACTCCGCACGTTATATGCCAAGACGCGAAGGTACCGAGTATGAAGCCGTTCAATCCAGTAAGATATCATTCCCTCTATAAAGGTGGTCCATCTTAAAGATTAAATCTTGTTTCAGCGAGGATGCCCAGATCGGAAAAATTATGCTCGAGAAGCGAACCTAAACGTACGAATCGGAAAAAATGGTCGCAATTAGAGGAATCTATCGTGAACCATCCGAATTTCGAGAAGGCGGCCGCTTTAGTGCAGATGTTGGGCGAAGATAGTTTCGGGAAGCATTCACCTCACCACATAGGCTCGGTACCGAGTGGGAAGGCACCTTTCTCTCCGAATGCTGATATTCAAACGATAGAGGCCGCTGTTAATATCGTGAGGAATGTGATCGAGGCTAAAGAAGCCGAAAAGGAAGATGAGGATGTGGAAGTGGAGAAAGAAGCTGAAGAAGTTGAATCGCCTAGACGATCTGGTAAACAATATAGGCAGCAGGAGATATCGATACCCGCTGAGAACTTTAATCTGGATCGTCCGAGTGATCCGGTTAAAGACCCTAGAGGAGCTAAACCTTACGTCATTAATATTTATTTGGATACTAAGCAGGCGAAAGTTTTTCGAGATTCTGATTTGAAGGAGAAGATTCGAGAATTCTGGGAAGAGCAGCATCAAACGCGTGATAAAAGTGGTAGTTCTGATAAATTGAAGGAGAAAGAGGAGGAAACTGATGAGGTAGATGAAGATTTCGAGAAGCCACCACCGAGGAATGAACGGGTTTCTCGGCCAAGAACTCGAGAGGCAATGGAGCGATATAATCAGGAATATTTAGGTGAGAATGTGCCGAGATATCAGATACAGAATATCACTAAAATGTATCCGAATCCTACATCGACGGCTAACCCTCACACTAAACGATTAGGAAGTGGTTCACCGCCTAATTACGATATAAACAGGAAAATTAAAGACATGATCTCCGCTGTCAGTCCTGTCAATACAAGCGGATTCTCTAAATATTTAACCTTCTGGAAACAGATGTGGAATAAGAAACAGGAAGCTAAAGAAGCGCAAGAGATCGAGGCTGAACGTGCCAATAGATACTCTAGCGAGAATATTGAAGATGATCAAGCGAAACAGTCGATGAAAGTCATCGAGAACGATGATATATTCATGAAGAAGCAGAAGAAATATAATCAATACGATCCTAAAAGGGGTTACCACGAAACCGCTTCGACTGAAGATTTTTCCGAAAACGAGAATTATAATAAACCTACTAAATATAGTGACAGATCAAATCAGAGATATTACAGCACTCTAACGCAACCGACCTCATACAACGGTCTCGTCCTAGGTCCTGACAACACTCTAAGATCCAAAAGTAGAGCAACAACTCGCTTGCAAATCATGGAAATGCATAATTTTCCCGGACAATACTACGATTACAACATCGAGAATTACAGGCCTTGTTGTAATTTCAGATGCGATCCTAAATCTACTAACGGGGCTAACGCGCAATTACCGGGGAATCGTAATAAGAACGATACGAGTCGTGTCGAAGAGTTCGTCGATAAGTTTAAGAACGCTTTGGCCGCCGAAAATAATCCCGAATTCAAGAAGATTAACGTGGTTTACGGTTCCAGGTCGGACAATTCCGACAAACCGCATAAGCGGCAGGTTAAGGTTAAAATTTCGAAGATTATCGAAGAAACTGAAAGCGAATTTCGCAATAAGGAAGATGAGATGAAGAAAATCGCAGAAAAATTGAGTAGAAAGTCGCATTCTGCTAAGAAGAAATAATAAAATATATATTTTTATTTATAAAAATAGTAAAATTATGTTTTTTTTTGCAGTTTTGTTTTTTGAGTAAAACATAAGCAACTATATTTTGCATTTATTCCTATTAAATTTAATTAAAAATAAAAAAAAAACTACCTAAAGAAAACACTTCATAGATGGCGCAGAATTTTTATAGTTAAATTTTCTCCTAGCGTCATCTAGCGGAATATGGCTGAATTATAATTTTCGTAGTAATTAAATTGCAAAATCACAGATGTCACTGTTTGAATTGAATCATAATTGAACAACGATGCTTGTAGTATTGTTAGAATGATTAAAAATGCGTTTAAAATTGCAAAGTTCATATAAAATGCGTTTAAATTCGTTATAGTACGCTTAAACACGATAAAAATACTCTTAAACTGGCGAAAATTACTTTGAAATTAGCTACAAAGACGTTCGAACTCAAGTTCGTTAAAAATACACCGAAATTGCGCTCAAACTATAGCTTTAAAAAAATTTCGAACATGCCATTTAGTACAAATCCCTGCAAATTTGGCTCAAAATATGCTCAAGATGCTTTAAAATGCTTAATTTACTTCATATGGGCTCAAATTATCCATAAATAATGTGCTCAAATCTACTTAAAATTGACTTTAACGAGCTCAAATTAGCTATAAAGTTGCTCAAATTTGCACTAACTTATCAAGAATATGCTCAAGTTTTTAGAAATGCTGAAAAAACTTGAAATTGCCACAAAACTAAAATTTTGCTTCATAATGCTTCAATTACGTCAAATTAATACGCTCAAATTATTAAATTATGCTTAAGTTTGCTTTAAAATGCTTAATTTATTATCCATAAATAATGTGCTCAAATCTACTAAAATCAAATTGTTCCAATATGTTTAACACTTTAACGAGCTTAAATTAGCTTTAACAAAATTAATAAATGAGGCACTAACTTATCAAGAAATTAGCTTGCTTAGAAATGAAAAAATGAACGCTCAAATTATTAATTTATGCTCAAAATTGTTTCAAATTAAATTTATGCTCAAATTGTTTAAAATTGCTTTAAAAAGCTTAATTTACTTGAAATGGGCTCAAATTATCCATAAATGTGCTCAAATCTACTAAAAATGTGCTCAAATTTGTTCCAATATGTTTAAGCTACTTTAACGAGCTTAAATTAGCTATAAATGTGCTCAAAATTAATAAATGAGGCACTAACTTATCAAGAATATGCTCAAACTTGCTTAGAAATGCTTAAAAAACTTGAAATTGCTACAAATTTACTAAAATTTGCACATAATGCTTCAATATACTTCATAATGCTTCAATTACGTCAAATTAATACGCTCAAATTATTAATTTATGCTCAAAATTGTTTAAAATATGCTCAAGTTTGCTTTAAAATGCTTAATTTACTTGAAATGGGCTTAAATTATACATAAATGTGCTCAAATCTACTAAAAATGTGCTCAAATTTGTTCCAATATGTTTAAGCTACTTTAACGAGCTCAAATTAGCTATAAATGTGCTCAAAATTAATAAATGAGGCACTAACTTATCAAGAATATGCTCAAGCTTGCTTAGAAATGCTTAAAAAACTTGAAATTGCCACAAATTTACTAAAATTTGCACATAATGCTTCAATATGCTTCATAATGCTTCAATTACGTCAAATTAATACGCTCAAATTATTAATTTATGCTCAATATTGTTTAAAATATGTTCAAGTTTGATTTAAAAATGCTTAATTTACTGGAAATTGGCTCAAAAATAAATGCGCGAAAATTTACTAAAACGTACTTCATAATGTTTCAACTACGTCAAAAATTATCAAAAATTGTTTAAAAATGCTCAATTCTGCTTTAAGATGCTTAATTTATCTAAAACTGGTCAAATTATCCATAAATGTGCTCAAAATTAACAAATGACGTCAAATTGAGAATATATAAGCTAAGTTTAAAATGCCAAAATTGCTAATTTATGGACAAACAAATTTGTTTAAAATATGCTCAATTCTGGTCCGATTTAAAATGAGCTTAATTTATCTACAAATGGCTCAAAATTTAAACCACAAATTTAAATGAATGCTCAAAATTAATTTATCTAAAATTGCTCAAATTACCCATAAAGTGCCCAAAAAACAAATGCACAAACTTGTCGAGAATATGCTCAAGCTGAGTTTAAAATGCTTAATTTACCTGAAATTGGCTCTAATTGCCCACAAATATGCTCAAATTTACTACAAATATGCTCAAATCTGGTCCGATACGCTTCAACTACGTCAAATGAGCTCAAATTAGCTACAAATGTGCTCAAAATTAATAAATGAGGCACAAACTTGTGGAGAATGTCTTCAAGTGCGTTTTAAAATGCTTAAACTACTTGAAATTGGCTCAAATTATGCATAAGTGCGTCAAAATTTACTAAAATTTGCTTCACAATGTTTCAACTACGTCAAATTAGTTATAAATACGTTCAAGTTACTAATTTATGCACAATATTCTTTAAAATGCGCTCAAGTTTAATTTAAAATGCTGAAGTTACTTGAAATACGCTCAAATCTGTTCAAATATGCTTAAACTACTTCTAATCAGCTCAAATTAGCCATAAATGTCTTAAACTTGGTAAATGAAGCACGAACTTGTCAAGAATATGCTCAAGTTTGCTTTAAAATCCTTAACCTACTTGAAATGCATAAATTGCCCGCAAATGTGCTTAAATCTACTAAAACTGTGCTCAAAGATGTGTTCCAATATGCTTAAACTACTTCAAATGAACTCAAATATGCTTAAACTACTTCTACTCAGCTCAAATTAGCCATAAATGTGCTTAAACTTGGTAAATAAAGCACAAATTTGTCAAGAATATGCTCAAGTTTCCTTAAAAATGCTTAACCTACTAGAAGTTGGCTCAAATTACCCACAAATGTGCTCAAATTTACTAAAAATATTTTTAAATCTGCTCCAATATGCTTAAACTATTTCAAATGAGCTCAAATTAGCTTTAAATGTGCTCAAACTTGGTAAATGAAGCACGAACTTGTCAAGAATGTGCTCAAGTTTGCTTTAAAATTCTTAAATTACTTGAAATGAGCTCAAATTATCTCAGATTTACTAAAATATGCACACACTTTGCTTCTAAAACTTTGTAAGTAGGGCTTAAAATTAATAAAAATATGCTCAAATTTGCTTTAACGACTTAAAATTAGCTATAAATATGCTAGAAATTGCTAAAATGTATACGTACTTGTTAGAAATGTGCTCAAGTTTGCTTTAAAATGCTTCACTGACTTGAAATTGGCTCAAATTAGATATAAATACGCTCAAATTTACTAAAAATATTATCAAATCTGCTCCAATATGCTTAAACAACTTCAAATAAGCTCAGTTTTGCTCAAATATTCTGAAGATAACTTGGTAAACAAAGCACGAACTTGTACTCTAAATGAGCTCAAATAAACTTGCTAAAAAAATACTCAGATTTGTTCCACAATGCTTAAAGTATGTGGAATTATGTCAAACTCGTCTTTATTCATCAAAAGTATGATTAATAAGTCGTCCAATAGTGATTAAATTCTTTAGTGTGGAGAAAAACATGAAAATAGAAATGTAAATAATCAGCACATGTCATGATTCTTGTAAAAATTAACTACCAACACATACTTCAGAGATAGCGATGCAATCACGTTTCATTGAATTAATTAATAATTAAATTTTATTGAAATTCAAGTGTAATAACATAATAGTAGTTTGGCAGTAGTTATTCATTGATAAGATAACGAAATTATAATCAAGGTTTTCAGGAAATGTTCAATTTTGCGATACTAAACATTATTCACCGTATAAACATGTCAAAATTTTGATTAGTTCACGTTTTCGAAATGTCAAAAGAATAATGTCGTCGTAATCAATTCAAAATTCATTATTTCAAAAAAAAATCTCAAATTCGATGTTATATTTCCATTAAAAAAATAAGAATAATCAATCCAAATCCTACGGTAACGATGAATAACCTGTGCAGATTTGGTAATATCGCTTTGGAGGGTAGGAAGACTTCGTTGGCATGCTGCAGCAAC
This sequence comes from Holotrichia oblita, assembly GCA_023690525.1. Taxonomy (NCBI): domain Eukaryota; kingdom Metazoa; phylum Arthropoda; class Insecta; order Coleoptera; family Scarabaeidae; genus Holotrichia; species Holotrichia oblita. The sequence continues at coordinate 22,835,409 of CM043023.1, forward strand.
GTCAGGTGTAAATCGGCGCAAGGGGATAGGGAGAAACCTAAAGGGAAAATTAAAAAAGGTAAATTTATATATATTTAATTGTGTTCGAGTTAATTTTTTTCTTTTTTTGGTTTAGATAAAAATTTGCGATTTAAAAGGTGTTGCCAGAGCGAAACGAAACGCAATTTAGACCATCATTCGGACGAAACTTCCGTAGTTTTAAAGGCTTTGCACGCCGTGGACGTTTTAAATCCGAGACCAACGACACCGTTGGATAGATGCAGAAATAACGGATTCAATTCGATTCTCGAATCGGTCAATTTCATCGCTGCCACACCCGAATTAATTTTACCCGAATCGAATCAAAAAGATTGCCGTCGTCGAGGATACCACTCTAAGAACGTCGATGATGTTAGAAGAGATGAAGCTAAACCTCAAGAACGAGCTTATATAATTAACGTGTTTTTAAACGATCAGAAACCTGCTCATCAGAACGAAATGTCAGATGAGAATTGTTTAGACGTTCATATCAAGGATATCGATGTGACACCCGATGAGGTTTGCATGCGGAAACTCACCGAGAACATCCATAAGAATTACGAGGAATTAGATAAGATTCTAACGCGAGATGTCAACACGATCGACTCTAAAGATTATTTAACGAATGAGTTGAAGAGGGTGTGGAGTGATGTTTTTAAACGGAGTAAATCTGAGGAATCTATTCCGTTGAAGCAATTAAAAGATGATGATTATATTGAGGATAAACCTCAAGTCGAATTAGATGCAAATCAGGAATTAAATTCGAATGATGTGGTTGAGAAACAAAGCTCGTCCTCACTTAAAGAAACTGAAATTGAATCGATTCGACCCAATCCAGTTTTAATCGCTTCGCAAATTGATGAGGTTATCAGAAATAATTCTTTGTACAAGAAACATAAAAGTAAACGTAATAAAATTATAAAAAATCAAAGAGTTGAGACTCAAAAAGAAATTCCGATTAAAATCGAAGAAACTTCGAAACAATTAAAACAGGAATTGTCAACCAAATTTATAACTGATATCAATGTAATCAACCCTAAAGGGGAAGAAATTAAATTTACTAAAACACCACCTCTACCAACTTTAAAACAGGATGAAGTTCCTGCACCAACTCCATCCGCTCCAGGTCGTGTTAAAGAGATGGTTCAAAATATCGAAAAAATTAATTTAAAAGACGATAACATCACAAAAACTGTCGAAACTCTCTTTTATAAAACGGAATCAAAACCATCAGGAGAGAAAACGACACCAAGATCGCAAGAAATCTTCGATCCTGACCCTTTTATAGACGAAATCAATAAAGTAATGCTAGAAAAATCTTTAATAGAGGAACAAATTAATAAAACCAAATTAAACGAGGACACCAAATTGGTCCCCCAACCTGAATCTAAACCAATCAGTAAAAGAATCAAAAGGGAATGGATTGAGGTGTTACCACAAAATAATACGTCAGAAAATTTAACCGTTATAAGACCTGTCATATTACGAGGCCAACAGAGATTGAAACACCAGAATACCAACGTTCAAAAACAAATCGATGATGTCATCAAGAGATCGGCCGAATCTCGATTCCACAATCCCGAAAATACTTTCCAGAAAATCGTTAATTTCTGGCAAGGCTTCTTCAGGGACAATCCTGAAGGGACCTCATCGGAGGTGTACTCAACGAAATTTACTAAAGAAGAGCCCTTTATAGACAGGCATACTAAACCGACGAAATTAGATTTTTCCGAGAACCCAACGATGGCGACCCAAATCCAGACTATCACTTCGCAAATGACGCCCAAAATCGAGGCTAAAAAGAAATCAATTTATAAAGATAACAGGAACAAATCCGACCTGAATCAAACCCAAATCAAATCTATAGTGAGCGCTGACGAAATATTCAGCAGCCAATATGCTTTCCAACAGAAGAGTGGGATTCGCGAACGAATCTTACCATCGCCTCAAATAAATTTGTTCAAAACCAATCACAAAAAATTATCATATTTTCGTGGGAAAATCGATTTGAAACGGTTTTACTCGGATGAATGTAAAGATGACAAACCACAGTGCAAACCAACTAACGGCTGTGAGAAACAAAGTAATAAATGCGAGTCTGAGGAAGAAATAAAGAAAATTTCGAGCGGGGTTTTGGGTTGTACCGCCAAATGTTTGACTAATAGAGTCCCTAACGAGCCGGCAGATCCCGATCCACTTCCAGAAATTTGCCCGCAAGATGAAAATGATCCAAGATTTCGAACTCAGGTGAAACCAAGTAAGAATTTTTTCGTTTATTCTTCCTTACGTCAATATCACGTCATATTTTAGTCATTTTTACGACGGACGCGAAATTGTAAGTATTGGCGTCAATTTATGACGGAAAAAAGGACGTTATTTGCAACTATAAACAAACAACTAACAAAGAACGCGTGTCAAAATGTCAAAAACACGTCATAATGTAAAAAGAACACACAAAATATGACGTGAAAAACACGTTACGTTCATTATTGGGATTTAGAGGAGAAGAAATTTTAATCGACGAGAAAATAACGTCAAAAACGCGTCATAAGATGAAAATAAATTTAGTTTTATATATTTTAAGCTGTGTTGATACAAGATACGCAGGCTTGAAGATGACCTCTTATAAAGTTTTTATTTTGTGGTCACTAGTGACGTCAAACAGTTCAATACAGTCAAATCAACGTCTCTTTCACGTCAGTAGTTGATTATTTCACGTCTATTATCAATAAGTACTTAAATTGACGTTAAATTATCCTTAAATTGACGACATGACGCATTGGTACTGCTGATGATATTTCAAAATCGTAGAAACCCTCTCATTAAAAGTTTGAGTGACCTTCATACAGGGAGACACTTTCTTTCAAATTTAATGTGACAAGGGATGTCAAAAATCGACTCGATTGATCTAATCACATCCTGTAACGTATGATTCTGTCGCAATTAACGTCATCCAACCCCTGGAAAGCTCCCAAATAGTACACTGACGTCAATAAAACATCATGATAGATATGATGATGTTATTAATGACGTTTCTATCACGCCAGTCGATTATTTGACGTCTGTTATTAAAAAAATATTTAAATTGAGACCCTCCTTCCTCTCCGCCAATTGTAAAATATCGATTCACATCCTGTGACGCGTGATTATTCCGCAATTATCATCATCCAACCTCTGGAGTGCTCCTAAATGGCACACTGACGTTAATTAAAACGTTATGATAGAGATAATGTTATTAAAGACGTCTGTAGCATCAGAAATTAACGTCAATTTATCATTGTCACTATAGCTTGTTTCTGAACAGACTCTCAGCTTAAATTACGCTAAAATAATTGGTAAAATAAATTTTACGCAACATTCTCTAGTAAATAAAGTACAAAAGAACCTAATTTACACAGGAAAATAGACAAATTAATTTAATAATTACAAGTAAAGCTCTGGATATAGGAATGTTGCATAAAGTGATTTTATTCGGCTCTCATTTGGGTCTGTTCAGAATTTTACTTTTTTTATTACCAACTTCAGTTTAGATGATTGAAATGGCGGTAAATTCAAATTTAACAAGTGAAATAGTGACATTTTTACTTGTAGTCGAGCCCAAATGCGATATAATGGATCAAATCGGCCAATACGTGAGCAACGAAAGGGCAGGTGAGGAGATCGAATGTTATTACGGAGATAACGGTTATAAAAATTTGGAATATTTTAAATTCTATCCAACATCGTTCTACGATATCCAGTGCTATCTAGCGAAAAAAAGGAATCCCCAACCCGATCCTTACGCCCATAAAAGAGCAAAACCGAAAATGAAGAAGAAGAACCCTTGTGACCACTTAAATTAATTTCTATTTAAAATAATTTTGTTTTAAAAATAATATGATTTCCGATTATAGATTTCTGTAATCTGTAAATGTCTTTTTTTGTTAGGATTTTATTTTTCTAGATGTTGGTATTATAGTATGTGTGGGGGAATTAAATCAAATAAAAACAAGATTGAACATTTATAAACGTTTTATTTTATTTAAAATATAATCTATTTTCTCGTCTGGTTGTAGGAAGTTGTATTCGTTCCACATAATCTAGAAGAAAAAATTAATTGGTTTTAATTATTATAATTCGATTTAATTCGATCATTTTTACCAAAATCGGTTCATATCCGATAGCTTTTAAATGCCTCCGTTTCATGTTGGCAATCCCTACAGGTTGATAAGTATTTCGAGCTGTTAAATTAAGACTAATCACCATGAAACAGTACCATTTATATTTATCGCAATCTTCCGGGTATTTAATTTGATGTAATTGGTAACTGTTTAATAGAGATGGTTCGATAAATTTATTCGTTTCTTTGTTTAAGCATAAAATTATATCTGAAAATGTAACGATGAAAATTTGATGATCGTTTTATCTTTGTATGTGTATAAATACCAGATTTTGCGTAATTTGGTAAAACGTGTCCTATATACAATAATTCTTTGGATCCGACGACTCGAATTAGTGTCGATATCACATCGATAATCATTTTATCAGTCGCAGATGTTTTACTTTTAACGTTTTCTGGGAGAGTTTCGATTAACCACCGACACGATTTAATTTTCATATCGGTAGTCCATTTACTTCCCGTGTAATGAGGTAAATCTATTTCGGTGCTATAATTTAAAGAAAATAATTCCCTAGGATGCATTTTATTATGTTTACCTTAAAAAAATTATTTTTTAATTTTAATTTCGATTTAATCCCTGCAATAATCTCACCGTAAGTTTCAAAAGTAAATTCCGGCTTTAATAACTGATTCATTAATTCGACCGAATAAATATTTCTTATACTTAAATACATTAAAGCTGACGGTAATGATTTCGGATACAAAATCCTCTCGGGTATCCGCTCATCTCTATGCAATTCCTCGTAGATTGTTTTATAAAAATCCGGCTTCGTTTCAGGATCGAAATCGAACATCGTCATCGCTAGTAGGACCCTTTCGATATCCTTCAACCGTACCATTTTAGTATCGGAGATATTATCGATAGTTTTCTGCCCGACAGCTTTTAAAATCGGTGCATGGAAAATTTGTAAACTAGTCCCTGTTAACGCAACATGTGTCGCACATAGATGCGACAATCTAGGAATCTCACCCGTTATCTTATCAAACATTCTAATGATATTATCTTTCGTCTGTGCGTGTTGAGATAACCGTACGATCTTTAAAATTGCAGCTAACGATATCTCGTGGATACTTCCGGAATTCTCGATCACCAATTCTAACATCCTATTTAATATCGTCGCTAATTTAATCTTCGTTTGCGATTTAAAGAATCCCATCGCAATTATCGCTATTTCATCCACCGTTAAACTATCTAATTTACTTGCGATCGCAGCCTCGAATTCGAATTCGATCGACCGCTTACGACAAACATTCATGTAAAAGAAGAGATGTACCAATTGATTTTGCGTTAATTTCCCAGGCTTACGGCTGATTCTATCGATAAATCTAAAGATGTAATCACCGATTCTACCTACGGAATACCAATGAGGAATAATATTTATTATAAAAAAAATTATTTAATTTACCTAAATGTAATTGCTGAAAGATGTTGGCGAATTTAAACAAAGTTTCGATATCCCAATGCCGTAATTTCCACGTACACATATCATCTAAAGCGCTCCATACATCGTGATAATTATGCGAAGTATAACATTCAGTTTGCGGTAGCTCGTTTAAACATCTCAACATCGTGTATAATTCGGATGTCGTTAATCTTTCGACGTTATCCATTAAACCGTCCACTAATTTATCGAATCTAGTATCGGAAATGTTTATATTATTCTCTCGACAATAATCTATAATGTTTAAGAAAGCTCTTATGATATGACTAGGCGGTGCCACCCTCCAATTCTGATCTAGAAGCTTGTTAAAATCATCTTCGTTACGAATGAATGTTTCACTTCGCTGTAATGTCTCCTCGACTAAATCTGAGGTAATTGGGAACGAATCTAAAACCTTACGAGCGTATATATTCTCGGTTTCGACGAAATTCTTGGCGTATTTTGTGGAGATTATGTGCAGGAAGCGATGATTCTTGATGGTAGTATTATTCAGGTTATACACGTTAAATGTATTGAATTTTTTTATGTTGTGGATCTGTTTAGCGGTTAAATTTAATTTGTTTGTTTTTAAAACTGTATCACATAAGAATTTCGTTAGATTTTTAAACATTTTGAACTTATTTTTGTAAGGCGATTTTTATACCTAACCTAAAAATAAAATCTTTTTTTTGTTTGAAATTTTGTAGGTTATGTTTGTTCGATGTAATTATAATTAATTAAATAAAATTAGATTTAATTGATTTTTTCGGTTTTAAATCGTTTTAAATGGTTAAAATTAATCGAATTAATTGTAATTGAAAATTAAAATTAGTGTATAATTGAGTTTTAACATTTTTGCGGGAAATATAAATTAGATGATTAATTTATTTAGAATAAATTTTTGTCTTGATTTATTTAATAAAGATTAATTCGGTTATTAATTAATGTGTATAATTAAAATGATTATTTATTACAATCGGAGTCATCTAGTGCTTGATAGCTGCATTAAGGACTCGAACGCAGACGCAGCAGAGGGAGTGTTAGATTTACTCGCTAGGTGACTCTAGCGATGCAATTTGAATTATTATGATCAATTAATTAAATTAATTATAATCTTTATTGTTGAAGTTTGAGTTCGTCATATATAGTGTATAATATGATTCTTAAGTATATTACGATTATTTCTATAATAAGTTGCGAAGTTTTATTCGCTTAGTTTGTTGTGGAAATAATAAATAATGAATTAGTGACAGTTTAATCACTATAATAATATAATTGCTTGGTTTTATCGCAATTTTTATTACGTACTGTGTTTTTACGCGTTGAAGATCATTATTATAGTATTATTTAATATTATTAATTTATTGTTTTCTCATGAATATTACAAATAAACGAAAATATGACGTTTAATTCTAACCTTTAAATTATTTTAAAAAAGCGTGAATCAGCTGTTAAGAATCCGCCATATTTTCGATAAAAAACCCTAGTTTTGATCATAGTTTTTTTTTATTTTTGTTTTTTATCGTTTAAATTTGTATACAGGAGTACCACACACACACAAATACATAGCCCAAACAACATATAACTTGACAAGCAGGTAAAATCCTCTTGAACTTTGTCCTATAGCACAAGGTGGGTTAATATTTTTCCTGTCGACATCCTTCCCGGTTGATTATTTATTATTTATTCGTCGCGTCGTTCATTTTTTTTTTTCGGCCTCCTCTCATCCATTCAGAAGGGATAGAGGTCTAATAGGAGGGCGCCACATTTTAATTTCCTTTTTTAAAATTGCGGGTCGTGCACATAATTATTTCTGTGTTGAAGTCGTTGATGGCGAAAAATTAATAAAACGCTGGAAGTCCCGGCTAGACGGCCAACCGTCCGAATTAACCCCGAGCTGTCAGCCAGCGTTACATAAATAATTTCCGATCGTCTTTTGTTTAGCGAACGGTCATTTGTTTTTCTTTTTTAACGAGGGGGAAAAACAGTGTTACCTATATTAGAATTGTGTTTCTTTTAATTTAATTTTGTTTTAAGAGATCGTATACGTGTATCCGATCGTAATAATAATAATAATAATAAAAAATAAAATGAACAAAAGAGACGTTGAGTCGCGGGTATTCGAAAAAGGAAGCCACCCACCGTGAGTCTACCGATTCCGATGCCGCTAAAACAAATGAAACGCGCTTTGAGACCCGTCTGTCCGGCACCACGTGTGTGCGCCTTTATAAACGCATTACATTTTTGGGACGCTAAATTCCATCATTTTTTGATTGTCATTTGTTGGAATTTTTAGGTGAGGTTATGAGAAAGGACGTAACCTTTTATAAAACAGCGACTTCTTCTTTTGCCGTACAGTAATATTGTGTTAACCGCAGAAAGAGTAATTTCCTTTAATAACATATTTAACTCTTAACTATCAACTTTTTAACGGTCGCCAGATGTCGTTGTAGTTCCTCTCACGAATCGTGTTGCTTATAACAATAGAAGAGGTGTATTTGAAACAAATACTCCGAGCTTATGTCAGTTTTGAAATTGCGATTCGTGTGTTATGTATTAAAAGTCTTGAAGGGGATCGACATGCATATGTAGGTGATGCCTAGTGTTCCTATTCTTCTTTGCGGTTCTTTTATGTCTGGCTGCGTGTCATAATAATACACCGAGCAATAATGATACATTTAATGGTATCATGATGTTTTGGTTGTTAGCTTTTAGATGGTTATAAAGAGACGTTGCCTTTTTGTGTTTCGTTTTTTTTCCTGTTGTTACTGCACGACAAATTAGTGGGATACGTTGTGCGTTATAAGGGTGTCAATTTCCGCTTTTGCGGTCAAACTCTACACGAACGTACGCGGTTTCTTGCAAGTCCCTTATTCTAGTTGTATAATAGGTATATACTGTTAGTTAAATTTTTAATGGTGTGTCTCGTAATAACGGGGAATGGAAAGTCGAAATTTGTATTATAGGAGAAAAAAAATCGTTAATGTCAATAATTTTGTTTGGAGTGCAGAAGTAAAACACTAAACACTTCAACCCACAAAACACCAAAAAAGTTTTATTATCGCCTTGATGACAGCGATGTTTTAGTAAAAAGTTTTTTGGTGTTTTGTGGGTTGAAGTGAAAAAAACTGAACATTGACATTTCAGGTTCGTTATTTGAGGTTTCTTCTTAATTTTTTTATTAGATGGAAATCTATATAAGTTTCATTCTGTATCTTGTGTTCCTTTTACAGCAATTGGCCGGCTACACTTCAGTTCTTCTTTGTCCAATTTAGACACGATTAGGAGCATTAGATTAATTGGTTATTAAAGATTGCTGTGATTTTTTAAAACCTCAAGAATCACCAAAAAGATTTTCAACCAATCATTTCGGGATACGTTGCCAAGAACAGGTGCCAAGAGGTAAGCTCCATTTTGAGCACTGCAAAATGTCCTTGTTCTGTTTTCTATTATGCTAATAAATTACTCAGTAACTACTAGCATTACTTTATTAATTTAATTCATACAACCCAACATTCAGGATGCCATGACACACACTATGCATGATCTAGTCCCGTTCCCTAACTCCCACGTATTTCGGGTACGTACAATAATTCTTATCACTAATCTATGACATCTCCCTTTTTTTTATTTTATTTTTTTTTAATTACTTATTCTAACTTATCCTAATTTTCTAGTGTTAGCATTGCGGAATCTTATACACGTGTCACAATTGGAAACTATATTGGTTATGTCCATATTCATATTAGGCCAAAACAAAATACCTCTAGCTCTTGCCTTACATTTCTCAATACCCATGTGATTATAATGAACATTTCTTTCCTCAAAGATCGCGGTACAATCAATGTGCTACCCTTAAAAAGTAAACCACTGTTTATGAATACTTCTTCTCTAAACGTGTAAATAAGGTTTTATAATATCAGGTGCTTCATTCTTAGAATTCGGCCAACCTTCAGTTATCATTCTTTTTAATATTAACATTCCTTCACACTTATCTGTTTCAGTTCTAAATTCAATTATTTTCTTGTCCGTGATTGGTAAGTTTGTTACTACCATTCCAACATGTGCTTCTATTTCTTCATAATTGTCTTCAAAATAACTTGTTTCATCAAAATTCCTCGATAATGAGTCCGATAACAAATTCCTCGGATAACCTCTAAATCATATTTTTGTATTTGTAGTCTCATTCTTTGTAATCGTAATGGACAATCTACAAGTGGTTTTCTAAATATGGCTTCTAACGGGCGGTGATCAGTTTCAACTTTGACCCTTTTTCCGTAAATATATTGATGGAACCTAGTGCAACCATGTACGATCGCCAACATTTCCTTTTTAATTTGAGCATAAACTTGCTGCGAACTTGTTAAGGCTTTTGAACCATAGCATACTGGTAGATTATCTTGAAGAAGACAAGCTCCCAATCCATTTTTACTAGCATCTACAGATAACACACAAGGTTTGTTCATATTATAATATTGCAAAACTGGTTTTGTTGCTAGTGCCATTTTTAATATTCCGAAAACTTCTTTAGTAAATTTCTTAATTCATGGCTTAGCTCTGAGCAATTTGGAATATATCTTGCTTTAGGTAACCATACCAAGAAAAGTTTCTAATTCTTTTGCCGTTTTGGGTTCCTTCATTTTGATAATATCATCTATCTTACTAGGATCTGGAGAGATACCCTTACCAGAAAATATATTACCCAAATACTTAACTTCTCCCACACCTAATTTACATTTCTTTATATTAAATTTAACGTCATATTCATTTGCTCTTTGTAATATTTGTTGTAACCTGAAATCGTGTTCGTCTTTATTTTTACCATAACAAATAATATCGTCTCTAAACGTTTCACATCCATCAATATACCATCAAAAAATTTGTTTGAAGCATCTTTGAAATATTTCTGGACTAGTTTTTAGACCATATGTACAAATCTTACAACTATCTGCACTTAACCTAATTTGATGGAAAGCTGTATGAGCATCTAATACGCTAAATACTGTTGCCCCTTAACATTTTCGCAGCTACTTCCTCAAAGGTAGGCAATTTATAATATTCTCTTTTGATGTTGAGATTAAGGTGTTGGGGATCTAAACAAATTCTGAGACTATAGTCTGGTTTTTTAACAATAACTAAGGCCCTCACAAAATCAGTAGGTTCTACTACTTTTTCTATTATATTTTTCTTTTCTATCTTCTTTATTTCAAGTACATCAGTCATTGTTCTTAACTGCTGCGTTTTTAATTCCACTGCTTTAGATTCTTATCACTAATTTAATGACAGTCTCGATTTTAGATGAGTATTGAACTTTTGTTTTGATCATAGTTTAAGTTTATTCCATGGTTTCTCGACAAACAAATGTCACCTCTGCAAGTGACATAAATTTATGTTCAAAAAAATTATTTAATAGAAGGAAATGATTTTAAATTTTTATATTTCAAATTTTGTTTTCCCAATATAGAAGGAAGCGTTGATTACTCCTGTTCCAAAGACTCCTATTGCTTAAATTAAAAATGCAACGTCCTAGTAGTATACATCCTACGATCTCTATAAAATTCTTAAGCGTATTATAGCGACCCAATTATCAGAATATCCTATCAAAAATGATATTCTACTACCTAAATTTCAGTTTGGGTTTAGGAAAATTATAGTTGTAAAACTGCTCTTGCATACATTACTGATTACTGTTTTCGTTGCTTTAGATTTTTCAAAAGCTTTCGACACGATTAACCATGCTTTACTTTGTTATACAGGTCTTGGTGAAAGTGCTGTGAGGTTTTTTTGTGAATTATTTGTCTGATAGAGCACAACGAGTCAGAGTAGGTAATAATCTGTCCGATGTTCGGGTATTAGAGGCTGGTGTTCCTCAGGGTTCCGTTCTCGGGCTCATACTTTTCTCAATTTATTCTTCGTATTTTCCTACTGCACTGAATACATGCCGTTATCGCTTTTACGCTGATGATAGTCAATTTTAGCATTCCTTCTTTATGGATGATGAAAAAATGCTGTAAAAATGATGTAAAAATGATTAATGACGACTTGGAGGCATTGTGTGTTACCTCGGTAGACGACGTTTGGGATTAACTATTGATAATCACCCGCGCTTCTCGCAGCATGTCATATTTTACTGTTGAAATCTTCTTACTGCAAATTGAGAGTGTTATTCAATAGTAGACGTCTTTTTCATCAAAAATTGAAATTAATTTTATGCGATTCATTTGTGCTGTCTATGTTTACTCATTGCTCGTCTGTTTATGGTCCTTGCCTAACAAAGTTTGATTCGGATCGTATTCAAAGAGTGCAGAAATCGTGTCTGTGCTTCATTTATTGTTCTATTTATTCTGTTTGTTTTCCCCTCTTAACATTGCTTGCTTTAGTCGCTATAACAGTGTGTTTGTAGTAGCTGTGTTGAGCTGTTCAATCAATAAATTGATTTATTATGATTATTATTATAATTTTTGGTCTCTGTTTGCAGAGTGCGTTTGTCAAAATTTATAAAAAACTGCAATGAATAAAAAAAGAGCTTAACAATGATCACATCATCAACATTTAATCCGTTAAACTTGAAACAACATAGTTTCCGAGATAATAAATGAATGCTCGATTGGATTGCTTCTACACCTGTCAAAAGAGGTTGACATGGTTAATCATGATCTCTTTCGACACAAATTACAATAATACGGCACTTTTTATAATGGTTTAAAACATATCTTCGTCGAAAGACACTAAAGACACCAACCATTACAAGATGTACGTACAAAAAAATATAAATATTGGTGTACGGCAGGGTTCTATCTTGGGGTCCAACTTGTTTCTACTCTATATTAATGATATTACAGCAGATGAATTTAGTTTGAATAAATGTCGGAGCTTATGTTTAATATTATTAAGAGTTTGCAGGGTGTGGTTGTGTTTTTTAAGACGATCAAACTGAACATGTATTATGCTAGATCTTTCGAACGAGGCAAAAATTGCGGAAGTTGAATTTAAAATTTCTGGCAATTAAGTACTTATAAATTAAGGAATCTCTGGTGAGTCGTTTGAGTCGCCTTTTTTCTTGACATAGCTCATTTAAGCTAGTTTTACCGCTTAAGAATTAGGATTAAAAAAGCTTTAAATGATGTACTATTGAGGAACTTTTAAGTCTAAAGGCAAACCTTAATTGAAATATAAAAAAATATGGATAAAGCCAATTAATTTGCAACGCCTCCAAACGTGTCAAAAAGAAATTTTTATCTAGCTCTGCAAACCGGGTCTCCCCAGCTTCTATCACTTCTTGGTTGGAAGATAATTTTTCAATTGAGCAAAGACATGATAGACAATTAAACCCCGTTTAAACTAAATATGTTGCAAAAACCATCTACAGTTTTTTAGTATGAGCATTATAAAATGCACGTAATGCCCAAATGTTTTTCAAAATAAATTTGATGACGAATCCCCAAACCAAACTAATCCCAAAACAATCGAGAACTGTCAATTCGGCTGTCATAGAAAATAGTGTTGCCAAATTTAAAGGTCTCCGTCACAATACTTCCTACAATTACAATTGGTTCAACACGTCACAAATACGTCATTACAAGGGTGATATAGTACTTCAGTGATCGCTCAACCGTTACTCAACTTAGCAAGATACCTACTCATGTGTATGAATCATAAAATTGATATGGAAATAAGGTGAGGTAAGAATGAGCGCTACTTAAATGATGACTATGAATTTGACCGCCAAATTGACGAACTGTTTGCATGGCAGCATGCGATTTGTGTGTCCTGCTGAAACAAAACATTTTTTGACAACTCTCCTCGTCTCCTCTCCATAATTTTTTCTCATCCATCATATTTAATCCATGGCAATCCCAAAAAAAAAAATGAAGCAAGACCTTTTCCAGCAGATTTTTGAACACGAAACTTCTTAATTCATTAAATTAATCGATTGTTGTTTTGTTTCTGGGTCGTAGAAATGTACCCAAGTCTCATCCATAGTAACAATACGGCTTAAGAAGTCTGCATCGTCTTCAAACCGAGTACAGATCACTTTTGCACGCTTCCGGTCAACATTCAGACCATCCATTTTGGGGGAACCATTTTGCAGAAATTTTTCTCCATGAAGAACGCTTTTATATGCCGCAGATGTTCGATTTAGCCCTGACAAAACCATGTCATGAATTCATCTTCAAACGGAAAATTGATCACCTTTTGAAGCTTTATCTTCGTGAAACTTACCACTGACACTCCTAATATGTTATTTGCCGCTGTTATGGTATCAGAGAACTGGTCTAGGCTAACTAGATATTAATACATCCTCGTATATAAATAAAAATATGATTCAGACAAATTTTTAAATAATTCTCATCGCAGGAAACTGCGCCGATATGAACAGAAACGTCACCTTTGACATTCCTCCTAGTAGAAGCGTGGTAGGTCTATTCTAAGAGTTAATCGCCTTCAATTATTGCAGCATACAACTTCTAATCTATTGATGTGTGCGTATTTAAATTAGACCGACTTTGATAGTAATTCTTTACTGGTGTATGCGGTGGTATTATTTTTTTTTGTTCCTGCCTTAACGGTCTCGGAATGTTATTATTGCTTTTGTGATGTTTTATAATTACCGCCTTCATTTGCCTATTAAGAAGACGTTACTAGGCATCCTCTCTTCTACATACATAATCCGTATTAATCGTTAAATTGGCTAATTGGCATTAATTTGAATAATTCTCCGCGATGTATTCTGCCTCTGTTTGTTTGAGTTGATATTGCAAATGTTCATGTCTTATTTGATTAATTTTTTTTGTAATTTATTTTTGTTTTTTGTTAGCAATAAGAGTGTAATATGGGCTTCGATTTCCATTTTCGAGTTCTTCCTCTTCTAGATCTAACGTTGTATTTATAAAAATTCTTGACGATCTAACATGTCAAACGTATAATTTAAGACACGTGAATATTATCATTATATGCTCATACGAAATCCATTAACAAAAAACGATCGGATAGGAACGAGAACACGCCGGACACCACATTGAACACCAACAAAAAAAAAAAAAAAAAAAACAGGAGAGAAAAGAATAAAACATTAAACTCGGTTTAATGATATGTTTGTGTTTCGTAAAACAAACTATCCACGGTGAACCTGCTATTATGTGCTTGTGATATTATGCGACATATACAGGGTGTCTTAGTGAGAGAGAGACTTTGATGATTCTTTCTAAGAAAGTTCAAATTTTTTATAAAAAGTAATTTATATCCTTTTTTTTTAAATTTATTAATGCTGTTGTTATTATTATTATTACATCGTAAACTAATAGTAAAGGGGAAGCTATAATTTAACATCTTGCTTATAGATCAACTTTAATAATATCCGTCAAATTTATCATTAGTCTAGTTTCTAACTCAGGTAGGTACATAAAAAGGTAGAAGAATGATGAGCAGCAGGTGATGATTTTTCAAAGTTAATATTAGCCTAACCGAAAGATCACCATAATTTAGGAAAGGTGCCTCTACCTACCACACGGCTCCTCTAGACCTATAACTAAATTATTTGTTTTGGATCGGAGAGATCATAATATACAGTCTCTACATATGTACGGGGTGTATTCAATTGAAAAATATAAACTAAACTATGTAAATGATTATTTTTTTAATTTTATTTAAATTATCTCATATAAGATCTTTAATCGAAAAAAATGTCAACTTTATAGCAGTATCTTTTTTAGTCTGGATGTACGAATCAACTTATCAATCATAGAGAAAATTATATTTCATCTTTCAAGTTCTGTGTTCTGGTCCCAAATTAAGACCAATCTATTTTTTGGCCGTACAGTCGGTTTTTTTGTGAAGTTCAGATGTGAGGCTATCAAAATTTTGGATCTGTCATTAATTAAGGTTAATCATTCCTGTCACATTGACAGATAAACATTAGACTGATATTAATGTCACAATAACACTATTTACTTACATCTTAGTAAATTCACTGTCAAAAAACCTTACTTAGATTGTTAATCATTGCTGTACTAATGTCTAAATTTATACAGACTGATTCACGATGTGTAATTTTAGTCACCATTTTATTAAATATTACAATAATCGCACACATTTTTTGATTGTGTTCTTACCAAATCAAATCTTTGTAAAACATTTTAGTTTTTGTATTCAAATTCTGGATCATCGCTATCATCACATTGACAGATAAACATTAGATTGAAACAAATTTATAGAGATTGATTCACGACGTGTAATTTTTCTTTTGATTAAATATCAATTTTGGACAAATTTTTGATTTGATCGTACCAAATCATATAATTTATCTAAATGTTAAAAAATGTTCTTTCAGTTTTCATTGTAAAAATCTGTCATATGGATTGTTAATCATTGCTGTCACATTGACAGATAAATCTTACACTCATATTTCTGTCACAATAACCTCCAAAATTTAAAGACTGGTTCATGATGTGTCATTTTAGTCAAATTTTCGTTGAATATCGAAATAATTGGACAAGTTTTTGACTGTGATCTTACCAAATCATAACATTTTTGGAAATTCGCGATCAAAAAACTGGTCTTCATAATTTTTGTTTTGTGAAATGGTTCTCAATTTGTCATATGGATTGTTAATCATTGCTGTCACATTGACAGATAAATCTTACACTCATATTTGTGTCACAATAACCTCCAAAATTTAAAGACTGGTTCATGATGTGTCATTTTAATCAAATATTCGTTAAATATCGAAATAATTGGACAAATTTCTTGATTGCAATCTCACCAAATCATATAATCTTTCTAAACTCGCGGTTAAAAAACTGTACTTCATAATTTTTGCTTTGTAAAATGGTTCAAAATCTGTCATATGGATTGTTAATCATTGCTGTCACATTGACAGATAAATCTTACACTCATATTTCTGTCACAATAACCTCCAAAATTTAAAGACTGGTTCAGGATGTGTCATTTTAATCAAATATTCGTTAAATATCGAAATAATTGGACAAATTTCTTGATTGCAATCTCACCAAATCATATAATCTTTCTAAACTCGCGGTTAAAAAACTGTACTTCATAATTTTTGCTATGTAAAATGGTTCAAAATCTGTCATATGGATTGTTAATCATTGCTGTCACATTGACAGATAAATCTTACACTCATATTTGTGTCACAATAACCTCCAAAATTTAAAGACTGGTTCATGATGTGTCATTTTAATCAAATTTTCGTTAAATATCGAAATAATTGGACAAATTTCTTGATTGCAATCTGACCAAATCATATAATCTTTCTAAACTCGCGGTTAAAAAACTGTACTTCATAATTTTTGCTTTGTAAAATGGTTCTCAATTTGTCATATGGATTGTTAATCATTGCTGTCACATTGACAGATAAATCTTACACTCATATTTGTGTCACAATAACCTCCAAAATTTAAAGACTAGTTCATGATGTGTCATTTTAATTAAATTTTCGTTAAATATCGAAATAATTGGACAAATTTCTTGATTGCAATCTCACCAAATCATATAATCTTTCTAAACTCGCGGTTAAAAAACTGTACTTCATAATTTTTGCTTTGTAAAATGGTTCAAAATCTGTCATATGGATTGTTAATCATTGCTGTCACATTGACAGATAAATCTTACACTCATATTTGTGTCATAATAACCTCCAATATTTAAAGACTGGTTCATGATGTGTCATTTTAGTCAAATTTTCGTTAAATATCGAAATAATTGGACAAGTTTTTTTTTGACTGCAATCTGTATATGGATTGTTAATTTTGTCACATTGATCTTACCAAAAATCATAATTAATCTTACACTCATATTTGTGTCACAATAACCTCCAAAATTTAAAGACTGGTTCATGATGTGTCATTTTAATTAAATTTTTTTTGATAAATTCGCGGTCAAAAAACTGGTCGTCATAATTTTTGCTTTGTAAAATGGTTCTCAATCTGTCATATGGATTGTTAATCATTGCTGTCACATTGACAGATAAATCTTATACTCATATTTGTGTCACAATAACCTCCAAAATTTAAAGACTGGTTCATGATGTGTCATTTTAATCAAATTTTCGTTAAATGTCGAAATAATTGGACAAGTTTTTTGACTGCGACTATATCAACTCATAGAATATAAGCTCTGTAGAATCTGTCATGTGGATTGTTTATCAAGGCTGTCATACATTGCATTACTACCTTCAAAATTTAAAGAATATTTGACGCAATTTAATTTGAGTCAAACTTTCGATAAATAAAAAAATAATTGGATCAGAAAACTGTGCTTCCAATTTTTTACGTTGTAAGATGGTTCTCGATCTGTCATGTGGATTATCAATTATCGCTGTCACATTCTATAGCCTGATGCCATCATATAAACACATAATAACCTCAAAAATTTAAAGACTGATTCACAATCTGTTAATTTCGTCGAAATATCCGATTCAATAAAGATGCATACTCAATTGCAATAAAATCTCATACAGCTAGTTTTATCTATATTGATTTCAGCTTTTTATGACATTCGTAATTTGACATTTCTAATTTGACATTTCTTTTTCAAGCTTGCTTGACATTAAGGCGTCGCGATTTTGTTGTAATCTAGTGTACGCAGAAAATATTTTCGACACGGCAAACACATTCTATTGTTATTATTAGTAATAATAAAATTTGGAATTAATTAATAGAACAATAAGGTAATAGAGAGAAGTTAGAAAAAAATTAAATACAGAATACGACAAAAGAAAAAGGAACAGAAAAAAAAAACCAAGAATAAAACAGAAGAAGAAAAAAGAACAAAACAAGAGACTATAGGTTGAATAATAAAAAATAACGTAAAAGAGTTCCGTCGTGAGTAGGATAGTTATGATAATAGGGACAGAGGGCGGGCTAGTGGTTAAAACAAATGCCAGACGGGCGCCAGCGTCGCCAGGCTAAGATAAATGATCGGTCCACGGCCTGCTACATATTTTCGGCGTTATTTATCGTTGTCTTACAACGGAGAATTCTGTTCCTTCTTTTCTACGGTATTCTGTCTTAATTTTTGGAATTCGATGTTCGGACACTGCGGATGATCATCATCGGTAGATCGCGGTTCCCCTCTTTTTCCCATCGTCTCGTTTATTCTCGTTAGATAATAAACATATATACAGAGGGGTACAATTTTCTTTTTTTTTTACTTGCGGCGTGCCGCAATTCAACCGTTTAGGACCGATACTCTTTTTTCGCGTGAAAAATAAACGTAACGGCCATTAAACAACTTGTCAAGTTATATGAATCGGTTTCTTATACAATACGAAGTTAGGAAAGTTGGTGTGCGCCCCGGTATACAGCATACAATGCAATATCTCCATCAGGATTCCCGTCTTTTTCTTGTTACGGTCTCTCGCGTGTGTGTACCGGGGACTCGGATTCCGTTAAGCCGGAGTCGAGTCGCCGGTCCCTGAAGAGATCGAACGGACCGATCTATAACCCGAAGTTATTAGCATTGAATGTATCAATATTTCGAAGAGCCTCCACGGTCCAGGCTATGTCGTGGTGCATTTATATAAACATGGGTATGGTATCTTATAGGTCTTGTGTATAGTCTGCGACGAGATATCTTCGAGTTTATCCTTTCAAATTTCGTCGGTAAAATTTTGATTGGACTACTTCACATCGACCATTGCTATCGAATCTAACATTTTTCACGCAATCTGACATTGTTGCCACACTCCTATTGTCTGTCAAGTTCGTTTCGTAACAGAAAGTGTAACCTGGCTGTCAAAAAACTTGTAATCTTCCTTCGTTGCATTGTAAAATGGTTTTAGAACTGTCATATTAATTGATATTTGCATCACAATAACAAGGCATTTTATAAATCTAGTCTTCGACTATAGAGCTTTTCCAAGCTCTCTCTTCCTCTCTCTCTCCCTCACAGCATATACATAGATATAACCGGGCATATAAGTATAATAGTATATATCCAACGTTGTCCGTTGAGTGAGACCTCCCAGATTGAAATATGATGGTTGTTCTAGTACATAACCTGTGCTATATACCGGAGCGTAACCTGTGATTATTGCCGTCCAGCATTTATATTTATAATACGTCCGTCTCACTCTCTCTCTCTCCCTCCTCTCCGTTTCGTCTTAAAAGATGCTTATCCGCACGTATATACCGTGTAGTACGTATGAGAGAATGGTGTTATCTCTGTTCATTCATCGCCGTCCGGAATCAACTAACTGCTGGGACGCGTTCGTGAGCACCTTGTTAGCGAAACTGAACGCTATTAAAGCTGGCGGAGGGGCCCGCGGCGCGGCATCTCGCCACGGTCGTATTCACCGCCGTCCATCGGGAGACCCCAGAGAACGTCTATCGCCCGTCGTATACGCCGTGGCGTGTTATCCGTGAGATTTCCGAAAAAAAAAAATAAAAGAAAGCGTTTATTAATAATGGATCGTTTGTTGTTTCATTGAATTTCGTCGCTTCGAGTTTTATTATACCTACGCGGCGGATACGCTCAGACGAATCATTAACGAAGAAGAAAGGTAGAATTTTGTAAAATATAAATCGAGTTTGACGTTTAAACGTCAAACGTCGACCGAGTTTGACGTTTAAACGTCAAATGTCGACCGAGTTTGACACTTTTGCGATATAATCGACAACGCCGCATTACTTATGGAGGAGCGGCGAGGGAGGTGGAGGGGAGGGGGAGTAATGTTCTATCAAACCCATAGAAACACATTCCCACAGCAAGATCTGGAGTGTGTAGTGTTAACAAGCTATACATATACATTCATAAATATGGAATGCGTTTAAATGTCAAATATAGATAAATTAGACTGCTTGCATCGAGTTTGACATTTAAAAGATTCCCATATTAACACGGCTAGCTCTTAAATCCGAAATAATGATCAAGTTCGACGTTTAAATGCCCATCATGATCCGAATTTACATTTCAAACGCCAAATATAGACTGATGACCGAGTTTGACAGTTCAATATCAAATATGGACTAATTTGGAGTTTAAATGTTAAATATAGAGCAAGTTTAATACTTGGATGTCAAATATTAACAAATTTGGCATTTAATTGTCAAACATAAACGAAATTCTGCATTCAAGTGTAAAATATCGACTCAATTTGACATTTAAATATGAAACGAGATTAAACGTCAGATATAGATCGAATTTAACATATAAGTGTGAAATATAAACTGAGTTTGACGTTTAAATGTCAAATGGAAACAAGTTTGGCGTTTAAATGTGCAATGTTACTGATTTTTTTATAATTATGGAGTTTGACATTTAAAAGTTTTATATATATTAACACGGCTAGTTTTTAAATCCGAAATATGGATCAAGTTCGACGTTTAAATGCCCGTTATAATCCGAATTTATATTTCAAACGTCAAATATGGACTTGATTTGAATCGCTAATGAAGAAAAATTTGACGTTTAAATACCAAAGATAAACCGAAATTGATGTTTAAATGTTAAATTTGATCCCGTATGAACCGAGTTTAGTCCTTTCGACATTTAGACGTCAAAGACCCACCGAATCTAGCACTGAAATATTAAAGCTTTATCAATTTGGCAGTTAAATGTCATTAAGCTGTCAAAAATACGTCAACTTTTAGATTTAAACGTCAAGTATGTACAAGTTTGACATTTAAAGATCAAGAATGGATAAATTTGACGTTTAAAATGTCAAAAATTGATGGAGTTTGACAGTTAAATGTCAAATATGTGGACTAATTTGGCATTTGAATGTTAAATATAGAGCAAGTTTGACTTTTACCTGTAACATAAGGATCGAGTGTAGCATTTAAATGTGAATTATAGAAAAGTTTTGGCATTCAAATACCGAATGGCGATCGAATTTGACTTCGAAATGTGATAATTTGACAATCGAATCTCAAATATAGATCTAGTTCGACGTTTTAATGTTATATACGAAGAAAATTTGATCGTATAAGTATTAAATAAAGATTCATATCGACATTTAAATGTGAATTGTAGACCATTTTGACTTTTAAACGTCAAATTTGAACGGAATTTGACTTTTAAATGTAAG
Source organism: Holotrichia oblita (assembly GCA_023690525.1). Classification (NCBI taxonomy): domain Eukaryota; kingdom Metazoa; phylum Arthropoda; class Insecta; order Coleoptera; family Scarabaeidae; genus Holotrichia; species Holotrichia oblita. The sequence goes on from CM043023.1 coordinate 22,857,055, forward strand.
ATATTTATCCCATTTAACAGTTAAATGTCAAATATAGACTAATTTAGCGTTTAAACGTTAAATATATAAATTAATGTCAATTAGAGAAAAGTTTGGCATTTAAATGTCAATTCTGAACCAAATGTGACAGTTAAACGTCAAATATGGACTAGTTTAGCGTTTAAATGTTAAATATAGAGCGAGGTTAATACTTGAATATCAACGAAATTCTGCTTCCGATAGTAAAATATCGAACGAGTTTGACATTTAAATGTCAAACAGGAACAAATTTGACGTTTGAATGTGTATATATTGATAGAATTTATTGTTTAAACGCCTAATATAGACAATTTTGATTTTTAAATGAAACATATAAATCGAGTTTGACATTTCATTGCTAAATATGAACCCAGTTTGACATTTAAATATGAAATATGAATCGTGTTTGACGCTTAAATATTAAATATCGGCAAACTTGGGTGTTGGAACGTCAAATATCGACCGAGTTTGACATTTAAATGTCAAACAGGAACAAATTTGACGTTTGAATGTGTATATATTGATAGAATTTATTGTTTAAACGCCTAATATAGACAATTTTGATTTTTAAATGAAACATATAAATCGAGTTTGACATTTCATTGCTAAATATGAACCCAGTTTGACATTTAAATATGAAATATGAATCGTGTTTGACGCTTAAATATTAAATATCGGCAAACTTGGGTGTTGGAACGTCAAATATCGACCGAGTTTGACATTTAAATGTCAAACAGGAACAAATTTGACGTTTGAATGATATTGATAGAATTTATTGTTTAAACGCCTAATATAGACAATTTTGATTTTTAAATGAAACATATAAATCGAGTTTGACATTTCATTGCTAAATATGAACCCAATTTGACATTTAAATATGAAATATGAATCGATTTTAACGCTTAAATATTAAATATCGGCAAACTTGGGTGTTGGAACGTCAAATATCGATCGAGTTTAAAGTTTAAATGTTAATTATGGACTAATATAGGCAAATTTGACGTTTAATGTCAGAAATAAACCGAATTTAATTAAAATGTTAAATGCCATGCCACAGGAAGCGAATTTAATCCTTAAATAACAATTTGGTGTTTGAATATGAAACGCGGATCACTTTCAACATTTAAGCATCGTTAAATAAGTATCCAGCGAATTTAGCACCCAAATATTAAAGGTTGAAGAATTTGGCTGTGAAACGTCATTTAAATGTCAAAAATACGCTAAGCGTAATATTTAAATATCAAGTATGAACAAATTTGACGTTTAAAATGTCAAATACGAACTGAGATTGAGATTAAACAGTCAAATACAGTCCGAGTTTAATATATAAATGTCAAAAATGGGTAAGTTTGTTGTTTAAACCTCAAATATAAACTGAATTGAAGATTGAAGATGACAGATTAACCGAGTTTGAGATTTAAATATAAAATATGCAAGGAATTAGACATTGTGACGTTTATAATTAATAATAATAATAGGTAATAAATATTGTAAATATTGGACGAAATTAATCTAATTATAGACAAGTATAAGTATGGCATATAATTGTCAAAATCAAATTTGACATTGATTACTCAGCCTCCAATCGTTGCGCTGCTTCTAGCGCATAGATGTCAAATATAAGTGTGACATTTAAACGTCAAATTTGTATATATAAGTTTGACATTTAAATACGTAGTGTGAACAAATTTGACGTTTAAAATGTCAAATACGAACTGAGATTGAGATTAAACAGTCAAATACCGTCCGAGTTTAACATATAAATGTCAAAAATAGACAAGTTTGTCGTTCAACGGAGGAGTTACGAAATTGTAATGATTTCGGACTTCTTGAGATTACTTTTTTTCTAATGTTACTCGTACATGTATGTACAGTGACCAGTGACTAGATAGGGAAATACATTGCGGTCATTACATTGTTCTAAGTGCCAGCGACATTTAGCATCTTAAATTTTTACAGTTTTCTAGCAAATTGCCTACGATATTTCTTGGTAGTTTTCACTCTTCTGATTTTCGCGAAACTGTTTGCAAACATTTTAAAAACAATTCAGATTTAGATACGTCAAATCGCTTGAAAATGACACAATCAAAACACCGTTTATATCTTCTTCGTTATAGGAATTTGCAACAGAATTTTAGTGCATTCGAGTTAGAAGCTCACAATCGATTCCGTTCAACGATTTGTTTACATCTTCGCTGTTTTTTTTTTGTATAGTTGGTATTATCTTTACGAAAAAATACTACGAAAATTTTGAAAAAATATGTATTTAAATGCACATCTTTCATACAATCCTAACAATTTGTAACATCTTCTACAAACTATCACCTACCAAACTATCAACAATCTGAACAGTTCCAATATGAACGCAATTTTTGGCTTTCTGCAGCCATTAATTAATCCAAACGAGATATAAATTAGATTGAGACTGACCTCTTGAGACTCTCATAGACGTCAAACCTCTCTAATCGGTTGCTAGACCCTCACGAGGGTATGTGGCGTCAGCGGAACTATGCTATTAGAGCACCCACCCGGACAGAATTCGAGTGTCAAAACAAAAAGAGAGAATCTGACGAACAAAAGAGGTGTAGAGGTACAACTCGCACTAAAGTATATCTCGTTTCATCGAAACAAAATTTGAGTTTGAACTAGCGTTCATATCAGGTAGATCCTATTGTTAAATTGAAAAAAAAAACACTAGTAGAATCTATCGATTTGTTAGGAGAATTATGTTATTGAAAATCAAACTTAGCGTTAGCTAACTTCATTGCAATAAAGTTAAAATCGACATTAGCATAGGATGCTGACAATTTATCGCAAGCTCGAGTCTTTTGTAGAGATTCATCTCGAAGCATCAACAGCACGAAGGAAACAAACGACTGTCATCGCGGAAACCATCAAAATATCTGGTTGTTTAAGACGGTAGTAGATATATAAAAAACGATTAATCAAAATAATCTTTATGTAGATTAGAGCAAACATACTATTCCGACCAGTTCAACACGAAACGATCATCAACAATAAGACAAAGATGTCCTTGGCTTAACATTTATCTCAAGACGTGGACCAATATTCAACGCAATACCCAAACCTTCGATATGAACCGACCTACCAAACCATCAACAATAAAAACAGTTCTAATATGAACGCTTGTTTTGGCATTCTACAGCCATTAATTAATTCAAACGGGATATAAATTAGATTGAGACTGTCCCTTTTGAGACTCTCACGAACGTCAAACCTTCTAATCGGTTGCTAGACCATCACGAGGGTATGTGGCGTCAGCGGAACTATGCCATTAGAGCACCCACCCGGACAGAATCCGAGTGTCAACACAAAGAGAGAGAATCTGACGAACACAAGAGCTGTAGAGGGACAGCTCGCACTCGTTGCATCAAAGCAAAATTTGAGTTCGAACTAGCGTTCATATTAGATAGTTCCTACTGTTACACAGCAGCAATCATCTCCAGTAATAATGCGATTCTTTTTTGTATCGACCGAGAAAGGACAACACAACCTATCTTTCGATAACTTCCATTCGTAATTTCACGAGAAATTAGGTCGTTAAAATCAGGTAATTAAAAGTAAATCTAAAGAATAAATATTGTTCTATTCTACAGGAAGGGAGCAATATACAGGGTGTTTCAACAGTGCGGTGCCGGTCGGTGTCTCGATACCTGTTAAAGATGAAAAAAAAAAACTTTTAAAATGAAAGTGCTTTCATTCTTGCACGGTATTTCTCTATTTAGTCGTGATATAACATGATGATGTTAACTTACATTAAAACCACCTACGCATTTATTTTATAGTCAAATTCTCATTCTTATATGTCGTACTACTTTATTAGCATGCACATTACGACTTTAGATATCGTACGGAGTGCACTCGAAACGAAATATAATGGGAGGCAGCATTCGTCTCCGGCTCTTGTTTATGCAAATTACATATTTACGGTGTCGACCTTTTTAGCTCCTTATATACACACTAAATCTATTCATTTTTTTCTGAATGAAACAACGTCGCTGGCGCAGCCGATTCTGATCTTAAACGAGCCAGGATTTAAATTCGAGTTTAGCAACGTCTCGGGCGATGCATCGCCTTCACGTAGCTCATGGTGTGACTCTTCCTCACGAAAGTGTACGACGTCGACGTTGATCTGATTGTCCGGTTTTTACTATATATACGCCGTTGATATCATAAAAAATAATATTCGTGGGAGACGCTTTTATTTCCCATGTCTGTCGTCTCGTTAACGCTGGCGCAGTCTACGCACTAGGATTTTTGATATTTTCACGACAGAGATCACCGACAGCATATAAAGTGACGGTCAACGTCTACTTCTAGGATTACCTAGCAATGTTTCGGGGCTTCGAATTATGTTTACCACATACACACATGAAGATATCAAAAACATCTACGCCTTCCTAAACCGTTTTTGTACGATTGTACCTCTCATACATAAACCAAGATGATACACTATACCCTAAATGGTCACTGAAGATGTCGCATGATAAGAGCTGCGTTATGATTTTTGACCTTATTTACATATATAAGTTTCATTCATCCAAGAACGAAAGAGCTACACAAACTCAGGTAAAATTGATAACCTCCAATTGTTAAACATTATGCACGTTGAATAAACACCGCAGCCCTTCGCCTCCCTCCCTATACAGTCCTCGTTGTACAAACAACTTCATCCTGTTTCATAATTTATTTTTCGGGATTCGGGAAGGAAAATTCATCTTCCTTAATTGGATTCGGGGCGTACGAGTAGGCGCCTGATGCCTTCTCAAGACGTTCATCTCCTCTCGTTTCTGGTCCTCGCCTTTAACCGCCTGCGATGGCGGAGAATGGGGAGATATTCGGGATGGGCGCCCAACGTGAGTCCCTACAGTCCCGTCCAGAAAAATCAAGCCGTGAGTAGAAATTTTATTATTTAATTAGGTACATTATTTTTTACGTCAAATCACATCACCGAGATTGAATTAGGATAACGTCTAAGTCTCAGATTCAAGGAGATGTGGCAACACCCCAGAAAATGAAACTAATTCGGAATAAAATTATATATATCGAATTTGACTTTTAAACGTAAGATATTGATCCAGTTTGACAGTTAAATGTCAAAAATAGTCTACTGTAGCGTTTAAACGTTAAATATATACGATAAGGAGAGAGTGTGGTATTTAACTGACAATTTTAAATCGAGTTTGATAGTTAAATGTCAAATATGGGTTAATTTGACGTCTAAATGTTAAATATAGAGCAAATTTGACTTTTACATGTAAGATAAGGACTGAGTGTGGTATTTAGATGTCAATTATAGAAAAGTTTGGCATTTAAATGTCAAATTTGAACTGAGTTTGACAGTTAAATGTCAAATATGAATTAATTTGACGTTTAAATGTTAAATATAGAGCAAATTTGACATTTACATGTAAGTTAAGGACCGAGTGTGGTATTTAAATGTCAATTATAGAAAAGTTTAGCATTTAAATGGCAATTTTGAACCGAGCTTGACAATTAAATGTCAAATATGGATTAATTTGACGTTTCAATGTTAAATATAGAGAAAATTTGATTTTTACATGTAAGATAAGGATCGACTGTGGCATTTAAATGTCAATTATAGAAAATTTTTGCATTTAAGTATCAAATTGGAACAGAGTTTGACAGTTCAATCTCAAATATGGGCTAATTTGACGATTAAATGTTAAATATAGAGCAAATTTGACTTTTACATGTAAGATAACGACCGAGTGGGGCATTTGAACAAAGATTATAGAAAAATTTGGCATTTAAACGTCAATTTTAAACCGTGTTTGACAGTTAAATATCAAATATGGACTAATTTGACGTTTAAATGTTAAATATAGAGCAAATTTGACTTTTACATGTAAGATAAGGACCGAGTGTGGTATTTGAATGACAATCATAGAAAACTTTGGCATTTAAATGTCAATTTTGTACCGAGTTTGACAGTTAAACGTCAAATATGGACTAGCTTAGCGTTTACATGTTAAATATAGAGCAAGTTTAATGCTTGAATGTCAAATATTAACAAATTTGGCGTCTAAGTGTCAAATATAAATGAAATTCTGCTTTCGAGTCTAAAATATCGACTAACTTTGACATTTAAATATGAAACGAGATAAAACGACAGATATAGATCGAATTTAACGTTTAAGTGTCAAATATAAACTGAGTTTGACATTTAAATGTCAAAAAAGAACAAGTTTGACGTTTAAATGTGTAATGTTACTGATTTTTTTGTCATTATGGACCGAGTTTAACCTTTAAATGTCAAATATGGATAAATTAGACTGGCTTGCATCGAGTTTGACATTTAAAAGTTTCATATATTAACACGGTTAGCTTTTAAATCCGAAATATGGATCAAGTTCGACGTTTAAACGCCCGTTATAACCCGAATTTATATTTCAAACGTCAAATATGGACTGATTTTAATATTTGAATCCCTAATACAGAAAAATTTGACGTTTAAATGTCAAAGATAAATGGAATTTGATGTTTAAATGTTAAATATGATCCCGTATGAATCGAGTTTAGCCCTATCGACATAAACGTCAAAGATCCACGGAATATACCACTCAAATATTAAAGCTTGATCAATTTGGCAGTTAAATGTCATTAAACTGTCAAAAATACGTCAACTTTTAGATTTAAACGTCAAGTATGTACAAGTTTGACAGTTAATGATCAAGTATGGAAAAATTTGACGTTTAAAATGTCAAAAATTGATGGAGTTTGACAGTTAAATGTTAAATATGGACTAATTTGGCGTTTAAATGTTAAATATAGAGCAAGTTTGACATTTACGTGTAAGATAAGGACCGACTATAGTATTTAAATGTCAATTATTGAAAAGTTTTGGATTCAAGTACCAAATTGCGATCGAATTTGGCTCCGAAATGTGATAATTTGACAAACATCGATATTTAAATCTGAATTATAGATCATTTTGATTTTTAAACGTCAAATTTTTACCGTATTTGACTTCTAAATGCAGGATATTGATCCAGTTTAACAGTTAAATGTCAAATATTAATAAATTTGGCATTTAACTGTCAAATATAAATAAAAATCTGCTTTCCTGTGTAAAATATCGACTGAGTTTGACATTTAAATGTCAAATAGGAACAGAATTTATTGTTTAAATTTGACATTTAAATGATAGTTTGACATTTCATTACCAAATATATGAACCGAGTTTCATCAAATCATAATACGAGATTGAATTACAATAACGTCTAAGTCTGAGATTCAAGGAGATGTGACAACACCCCAGAAAATGAAACTAAATCGGAACAAAATTGTAGTTGAAAATAGAATTTATTCGACAATTTTTATTTTAAATTAATATTTAATTATACTTGTACGAACACTTTCTTCTAGACCAAGGATGTATCTCCAAGCTTCCAGAAAACCGCCCAGGGGTTGAAGGGCGTCACTTGCAGGCGCCTAGCGTCGCGTCAACTGTAGACGCCGCTCAGTAAAGCGTCCACAAACCTTCCTTCCCTCCCCCTACACGCAGAAATCATTCTTCCACCCTCCTCTCCCACTAACTTCCTTCTCTCCATCTCTAACATCCATCCCCCGCTTTTCCCCCTTCCCATTCGCTCTTCGTCATCTCCAGCAAGTTAGTACCACGACCGCGCCAAACCACCCCCGTACTTTGAAGCGGCGCTGGGAAAGACGCCGACAGCGCCACCATCGGCCGATTTCAGCAACACGCCAGGCGAGATCCACGGCTTACTTGGATCTCACCCAGGACAAAACGGGCAAGCACACGAGAGATGGGAAAATGGAAGAAAAAGGAACAGGAGGAGATGGGGAAAGAAAAGATGAGGACCGGGCGACGCCAGGGCATCAGCACGTCACACGATCGTCTTTTATTTCTTGTATATCCTCTCTCTTTCTACGCCTTCTTGGATTGTTTAGTTAAATGGAGGATTTAATAATTTCTCCTTCGATTTAATTCCTTCCAGTGTTGCCATAACTTTTTAAAGGGGTTTTAATATGATTTTGTGGTTAGAATTTGAATTTAAATTAAAGCTTTATTAAGTTTAAGAATTTTCAAAATTATTTTGGGAGTTTTGCCATTTAAACCAATCATCTCGCTCTATTATTTCCATCTCCTTTCACACGGTTAACCTCTCGAACATTGTTGTTGGTATTTTTGGGTGGTTTTTAACCTTCACCTCTCTCACTCCCTCTCCCTCCCACCCCCTTCTTTCTCGGCTTTCACGGAGCATCAGCACCACCTCCGACGCTAAGTTTCTGCGGAGGATTTTACGCGTCGTTTGCCTTGAAGATGACTCGACGAAATCGGCGGAAACAAAAGAAAAAAACGACAAGAAAACGAAAGAGGAATCAGCTTTCTAGATGGAATGCTTAATATTTAGGTACGAATATCCTAGATGGCGTCTGCGTTCTTTTTTGCGGGGGGTGGAGGGGTGGTGAAGAAAAAGGGAGGTTGGCGAATTGGGGATATCGAACAAAAAGGGGATGACTCTGCTGACGCGTTCACCCCCCTGGAATATGAGGAGGTGTTCCTCTCTTCTTTTTTTTTTGTTTTTGTTTTTCTCTTAACCAGCGTTTTCGGAAGAGGTTAGGTTAGAAATGGGGAGCCGGGGGAGCTGGGGATTCAAATAAAAACGATTCATGATTTCGGAATGGCTGTATTTACTTTAGAAAAGAAAGAGATCATACGTAAACGAAGAACTTCAAAAGGATGCCGACTTCATAACCTGAGGGCGAATTAATCCTCAATCGTTATTAATTGTTTCAAATATGCTCAGGTGAAGCGATTTAAGAGAGTTGTATCGTCGAAGAAAATGTCTTTAAAGCATTGGCGTAGGGTTTTTTTATAATAATAAAAATTTATAAATTGCATCGGACCTAAATCGGTACCTTGAGGAATTCCAAATTTCTATATTTTAATTCTTTTTATTGAGTTATTAATTTATTGTGTTTATTTTTTAAAATAAGGTGTATTCGATTTAGAAAAGGTTTTTAATTGAAATAATTCCATGCGATCGCAGCGGACGTCTATGTTTTATTTGATTATTATTTTTTATTATTTAGAATTGTTAGTTCGGAGTTTTGTGTCGGTGAATCCGACGGAGAGTAAATTTACAATCTATACGGTCGAAGTGATTTTCGGGTGCAATGGCTAAGATGTACGCTAGGCGGCGCCTTTGTCGGTACAATCCGGGCCAATTAGATCGTATGATGGATGATCTTGACTAGATCACGCGATCTTAACGCTGTATATGCATACCTATGCTTGTTTGATACACACAATCGTACTACACGTCGGGTATGGAAAATTGAATTAAAAAGGTTACGTGGTTGTTATGCGGAGGGACCACTTTGCTTTGTGTTTTATATTTTGATTCGCTTCTAATCAAACGATTCCAAATTTGTTTGAAGAGCTTCGATTATTATCTAACAACTTAAGATAGTGGCTGTATTTATTGACAGGATCAAAGAGATTTTAAAGGCAACATTAAATATGTGCCTCTCATTAAAAAAGCAAACAAACAAGAGAAGGTCCACAAACAAATAAACTATAGTCAGAGATGGAGATGCAGTCCAGAATTTGTTTCAATTAGTTATTTCGGACTTCCTTGGACGTAGAGCTTCGTCGTTTTGCTAAGGCCAAACATGAGTTTCTTTAGCTTTTTTTTGCCGTTTAATGAGGTGGCCCTTTTGGGCTTCTGAGATTGTGGTGGACTTGTAGGGCTGATTCTAGAGGTCCCCCAGATGTTGCTGACGTGCCCTGGACAGCACCCGATTTTGAAGGACTGGAGTCACCACTTCCTTTGGAAACAACATAAGCACTTTTACAAGAACTTTATTGGTGAAGAATTATCATCAGAAAGATGCAAAACAAGTTTAAAAATCAGGTTTTTGGATTTGCATCTGATTTCCTTCATAGATAGTTGTTGGTATCGTAAGTCACCGCAAGCATGGTGAGAGCTTTCCTCATGAAAGACATGATTCTGATTGTAATGGGTCGATTACCTCTAATCTCACCCCCTCCCCTCTTCACCCCTCTCCATCTTAGAGATTTTCTTGGTGATAATGTTGATGATAGTGTTATGGTTTTTGCCATTTTTCGGGCAGAAGGCGACAAATTTCTAAATACAAAGTATACATATTCGGAAATCTGAGAAAATTTGCTATCGGATGGAGGAATTGTCGCAAGATTTTGGCCCGTTTTTGCCTCGAGAGGGCACTCAGAAATTGATGATGCAGTTTTTACACCATTTCTTGCCTCGATAGACCATATCCAAATTCTGAGCGCCATCTTAAGGTAAAAACGGTCAAAATCTCGAGAAGACCTCCCTTCCTCCTCCACCCCCCCGCGTAATCATTTTCTTGCCCAACTGCAAATAATTAGCAAGTCGAGAAATTTTGATCAGACTCTCTAATATTGCACCCGTGCAGTGTTCCGGTTTTTGGCATTTTTCGGCCCGAAGGAGTAACATTTTTAAATACAAAGTATACATATTCGGAAAGCTGAGGAAATTTCCTATTGGATGGAGGAATTTTCGCAAGATTTCGGCCCGTTTTTGCCTCGAGAGGGCACTCAGAAATTGACGATCCAGTTTTTACACCATTTCTTGCCTCGATAGACCACATCCAAATTCTGAGCGCCATCTTAAGGTAAAAACGGGCAAAATCTCGAGAAGACCTCCCTTCCTCCTCCCCCCTCCCCCCGCGTAATCATTTTCTTGCCCATCTGCAAATAATTAGCAAGTCGAGAAATTTTGATCAGACGGTCTAATATTGCACCCGTGCAGTGTTCCGGTTTTTGGCATTTTTCGGCCCGAAGGAGTAACATTTCTAAATACAAAGTATACTTATTCTGAAAGTTGAGGAAATTTCCTATCGGATAGAGGAATTATCGCGAAATTTCGGCCGTTTTTGCCTTGATGATCCGGTTTTTACACAGTTTTTTTGCCTCGATAGACCACATCCGAATTCTGAGCGCCATCTCAAGGTAAAAACGCGAAAAATCCCGAGACAATTCGATAAGATATCAAGGAGAAGACCTCCCTCTCTCCTCCACCCCCCGCCTACTCATTTTCTTGGCCATCTGGAAATAATTAGCGAGTCGAGAAATTTTGATCAGACTCTCTAATATTGCATCCGTGTATTGTTCCGGTTTTTGGCATTTTTCGGGCCTAAGGAGCCACATTTCTAAATATAAAGTATACATATTATGAAAACTGAGAAAATTTGCTATTTTGGGGTAATTTGGCCTCTTTTTGCCTCGAGATAGCATTCAGAAATTGATGATCCACTTTCTACACCATTTCTTGTCTCGATCGACCACATCCAAGTTCTGAGCGCCATCTCGAGGTAAAAACGGGCGAAATGCCGCGAAAATTTGATAACATATCAAGGAAAAGATCTCCTTCCCTCCTCCACCCTCCGCTTACTAATTTTCTTGCTGATCGGGAAATAATTAGTCGAAAAATTTTGATCAGACTCTCTAATATTACACTCGTGCAGTGTTCCGGTTTTTAGCATTTTTCGGGCCTAACGAGCCACATTTCTAATACAAAGTATACATATTCTGAAAGCTGAGAAAATTTCCTATCGGATAAAGGAATTGTCGCCAGATTTCGGCCTTTTTGTCTCGAGAAGGCACTTAGAAATTGATGATCCAGTTTCTATACCATTTCTTGTCTCGATAGATCACATCCAAGTTCTGAGCGGCTGAAATTCTGCGACAATTCCTCTATCCGATAGCAAATTTTCTCAGCTTTCAGAATATGTATACTTTGTATTAAAAAATGTGGCTCCTTTGGGCCGAAAAATGCCAAAAACTGTAACACTGCAGGGATGCAGTATTAGAGCGTTTGATTTCCTAATTATTGCTCGATCGCCAAGAAAATGAGTAGGCTGAGGGTAGGGTGTCTTTTCCAACTTTCTATGAAAGTCTCTTTGTCTTTTTCTCTCTAGAAACGTGACCCTTTCGGCTCGAAAGCTGGCAAAAACTGGGTGTGGTATTAGAGGGCATACGAGGGGGTGGGGGTGAAATTTTTAAGTGTCCCCATGCATATAATCTCAAAACAAGTTCCGATTTTGTAGATAACATTGAAAAATCCACTGAGATCGGTTTTGATGCGTTCTAATTCAGGCTGAATTTAATGATTGATTAAATTTTAATTCAAATATACCGCCTTTTCACCCACTATGGTTATCTCAGAAATCTTTCATAATAACTCTCATAGATGGCAGATTTGACGTTAGTTGAATCAGTGTCAAAAAATTGAGAACCAAATCTGTATTTATCAACATACTATTTTACCGGCAATGTTATCTTGATTATTATTAAATATTAATTATTTATTTTAAATTATTGTTATTAATTTAATTCAAAAAGGACTCGTGTTAGAATTAAATTTATAATTATAATCATTTCTGACATAACTAGGAGCGCCATCTATCAGAGACGCTAACCGTTTAAGTAATGACAGTTAACTCAAAATATTCACCCGAATAGTTTAATGAGTTTAACCGTTACGATCCTAAATCGTCTGATTGTGAAATTGTTTTAAAAAAGTCAAGAAAAAATGTTGAAACCGCAAACACCAGCACCTAATTTCAAAGGAATAGCAGTCCTCAACGGTTGCTTCAAAGAAATCTCGCTAGACGATTACAAAGGACGTTATCTAGTGTTGTTCTTTTACCCGTTGGATTTCACCTTCGTTTGCCCAACGGAGATCACCAGTTTCTCCGATAACCTAGAAGAATTCGAGAAGATCAACGTCGAGGTGTTAGCTTGCTCTACAGATAGTGAATACACTCATCTAGCTTGGACAAGCACTCCACGAAACAAAGGTGGATTAGCCGGTGTGAAGATCCCAATCCTCTCCGATAAATCGATGAGCATCGCTAAATCCTATGGGGTTCTGGACGATCAATCTGGTGTGGCCTTCCGTGGTGTTTTCATCATCGATGCTAAAGGTATCTTGAGGCATATCAGCGTGAATGATTTTCCGGTTGGAAGATGCGTTGGTGAGATTTTGAGGTTAGTTAGGGCTTTTCAATATACCGATGAATTCGGGGAAGTTTGCCCTGCAAATTGGAAGCCTGGTGGTAAGACGATGAAGCCGGATCCTGTTAATAGTCAAGAATATTTTTCTCATATCGAAGGATAGATTAGAAAGTTTGATTTTGTTCAGTTTTACGTTGGGTGTTACTTAAATAAAATGTTATTTTAAATTTGGAATAAAATCTCTTAGAATTTTGTGTTTGCATTTTTCTTTTAGGCCAAAAAAGGACAAACAATTTTCATTCTTTATACGTACGAAAAGACGGTAAATCTTCACTTAAAAGTCCGCCCAGGCGTTTAGTGTACTGTGTTGTAGGTTACCCCGTACAGAATGTATACAAAAGAGGGTTATAGATGAAATTAAATTCTACCAACATCGAGGAGGGTATTATTGAAATAGATACACGTTGGGGAAAATTTATTTCCACTTCGTTTATTTGATTTTTTCCATTCTTGTTTAGAACTTTAGATCAATATTTTATCATATCATATGAATGCATTTTAGAACCAAAATTATTTCGATTTGGTGTAATCGGTGTCTCAAAATTGTTTAAACGTCAAAATCGGTCGATATTTTATAGTTTCATATCAAAGTCAGTCCAAATTTTTACATGTACACATCAAATTCGATCCATATTTGACATTTAAACGTCAAATTTGAAATATAAACGTCAAACTCGCTCCATCTTTGACACTAAAACGTCAAGTTTTTCTTCAATTAACAACTTAAATGTCAAAATTGGTCCATATTTGACATTTAAGTTACAAATTTGTCAAAATTAGACATTTAAGTGTGAAACTCGGTCGATATTTTGTATTCAAGCCTTAAACTTGGTCTATATTTGACGTGTAAATATCAAACCCGCGGTCTATAATCTGCATTTAAACGTCAACTTTATATAGAAATTTGATCTTTAAACGTCTAATTCGATCTGTATTTAACAATTAAATGCAAATTTGTGGAATGATGAAAGGTATGTAAACGTCAAAATCGGTCGGTACTTTTATATTTAAACGTGAAACATATCTACGTGTTTGATATTTAAACGCCAAATTTATTCCATGCTTGACAGTTAAGTATCAAAATCGGTCGATATTTTATAGTTGGATATCAAAGTCAATTCGTTGTATATTTGACGTTTAAATGTCAAATTTGATATATAAACGTCAAACTCGCTCGATCTTTGACACCAAAACGTCGAGTTTTCTTCAATTAAAGGCTTAAATGTCAAAATCGATCCATATTTGACATTTAAGTGACAAAATTCTCAAAATTAGACATTTAAGTGTGAAACTCGGTCGATATTTTGTATTTAAGTCTTAAACTTGGTCTATATTTGACGTGTAAATGTCAAACTCGGTCTATAATCTGCATTTTAACGTCAAATTTATCGAAATTTGATCTTTAAACGTCCAATTCGATCCGTAATTAACAATTAAACGCTAAATTTGTCAAAATTTGACATAGAAGCAATAAACTTGGTACATATTTGGCGTGTAAATGTCAAACACCGACTATAGTCTATATTTAAACGTAAAATTTATCGAAATTAGATTTTGAAACATCCAATTCACTCCATATTGTCCAATTTAATGCCAAATTTGACGTTTAAGTCTTAAACTTGGTCCGTATTTGACATGTAAATGGGCTATAATTTACATTTAAACGTCAAATTTGTCTAAGTTTTATGCCCAATTCGGTCGGTACTTACAAATGAAACGTCAAACTTATCTAAATTTGACGTTTAAATATGAAACTCGATCGATCTTTCATATTTGAGTGTTAAACTCAGTCTATAATCTACGTTTAAATTTTCAAATTCATCTAAATTTGATTTTTAAAGGTCCAATTCGGTCCATATTTTACAATTAAACTCCAAATTTGACGTTTAAGTATGAAACTCGGTCGATATCTCATATTTAAGTATTAAACTCGGTCGATATGTGACGTCTAAATGTCAAAACTCGGTCTAAATTGTCCATTTAAACGTAAAATTTGTCTACATTTTACATTTAAACGCCAAATGCGATCCATATTTAATAATTAAACGTCAAATTTGGCGTTTAATTGGTAAATACCGACCGAATTGGGCGTTTAAACCTCAAATTTAGATAAATTTGACATTTACATAAGTATGAAACTCGCTCGATATTTGACGTATAAATGTCAAAACTTGCTCTAGATTGTCCATTTGAAGGTAAAATTAATTTATATTTGATATTTGAACAGCCAATTTAGTCCATATTTAACAATTAAATGTCAAATTTGTCTAAATTTGACGTTGCAGTATGAAACTTGGCCAATATTTCATATTTGAGTGCTAAAATCGGTCTATAATCTACATTTAAATCTCAAATTCATGTAAATTTGATCTTTAAACATCCAATTCGGTCCATATTTTGCAATTAAACTCCAAATTTTACGTTTAAGTGTAAATCTAGATCGATATTTCATATTCAAGTCTTAAACTCAGTCGATATTTGACGTGTAAATGTCAAAACTTGGTGTAAATTGTCAATTTAAACGTAAAATTGCTCTACCTTTGACAGTTAAACACCAAATTCGGTCCATATTTAATAATTATACGTCAAATTTGGCGTTTACTTGGTAAATACCGACCGAGTTGGACGTTTAAACATAAAATTTAGATAAATCTGACATTCAAGTATGAAACTCGGTCGATATTTGACGTATAAATGTCAAACTTGCTCTAGATTGTCCATTTGAACGTAAAATTAATCTAAATTTGATATTTGAAGATCCAATTTGGTTCATATTTAACAAGTACACCAAATTAGAGACTGGAACCTCGGAGTAGCAAATTCAGTCCACATTTGACGTTTAAACGTCAAACGTATCTACGTTTGACATTTAAACGTCAAATTTGTCTAAGTTTTATGCCCAATTCGGTCGGTACTTACAAATGAAACGTCAAACTTATCTAAATTTGACGTTTAAATATGAAACTCGATCGATCTTTCATATTTGAGTGTTAAACTCAGTCTATAATCTACGTTTAAATTTTCAAATTCATCTAAATTTGATTTTTAAAGGTCCAATTCGGTCCATATTTTACAATTAAACTCCAAATTTGACGTTTAAGTATGAAACTCGGTCGATATCTCATATTTAAGTATTAAACTCGGTCGATATTTGACGTCTAAATGTCAAAACTTGGTCTAAATTGTCCATTTAAACGTAAAATTTGTCTACATTTTACATTTAAACACCAAATGCGATCCATATTTAATAATTAAACGTCAAATTTGGCGTTTAATTGGTAAATACCGACCGAATTGGGCGTTTAAACATCAAATTTAGATAAATTTGACATTTAAGTATGAAACTCGGTCGATATTTGACGTATAAATGTCAAAACTTGCTCTAGATTGTCCATTTGAAGGTAAAATTTATTTATATTTGATATTTGAACAGCCAATTTAGTCCATATTTAACAATTAAATGTCAAATTTGTCTAAATTTGACGTTGCAGTATGAAACTTGGCCAATATTTCATATTTGAGTGCTAAAATCGGTCTATAATCTACATTTAAATCTCAAATTCATGTAAATTTGATCTTTAAACATCAAATTCGGTCCATATTTTGCAATTAAACTCGGTCGATATAAACGTAACATTTGTCTACATTTGACAGTTAAACGCCAAATTCGGTCCGTATTTAATAATTAAACGTCAAATTTGGTGTTTAATTGGTAAATACCGACCGAGTTGGACGTTAAAATTTAGATAAATCTGACATTCAAGTATGAAACTCGGTCGATATTTGACGTATAAATGTCAAACTTGCTCTAGATTGTCCATTTGAACGTAAAATTAATCTATATTTGATATTTGAAGATCCAATTTGGTTCATATTTAACAAGTACACCAAATTAGAGATTGGAACCTCGGAGTAGCAAATTCAGTCCACATTTGACGTTTAAACGTCAAACGTATCTACGTTTGACATTTAAACGTCAAATTCGATTCATATTTGACAATTTAAACGTCAGTTTTGGCGGTTTTTACACATTTTTCATCGTAAACATATAAAATACAGTATACACATCGTATATTGAGTAAACACACACATACATCAAACAACAAGTAAAATGATTGCACGCCTTTTTGAAACGCGATACCGTGAATTCTTAAGCATTTGAGGCCGCGGGGAATCAGCAGACGTATCTTATTAGGATTACGGCGGGGACACGTATACAACATTTCATCGGGCGAGGAACTGATGGAGAAAAAGGCGAAAGCGACGTGGAAAAAGTGAAAATTCCGGATGAGAAAAATACGCGTACACGTTTCGCGAGTCGTAACTCGTGTTTTTCTTTAAACTTGCGAGCTGTTTTTCTTTCTCCAGCGTCAACGAGATGTATGGGAACACAAAACGTTCGGTTTATTTCGAAACGTGACGTCGGTTTTCATTTATTTTAACCGGGATTTGTTTGGGTGATGTTTTATATTAATATGACGTCATTCGCAATCTAAACACACAAATATATATATCTACACGAGGAGAGAGAGAGAGAGAGATGATCGTTGTTGTGTCATTTATTTAATTCCAGCTTGTTCGGTGTTAAACGATGCAAGACCAGCCGTGTTGGCAAACAATGGCACAAACATCTATCTAGCGTGTACAATAACGCACATAATGGTCGCAACACATGAACGATGCTGGGACATAACCAGGGAGACAGACGGTGAACCCGGTAAGTGAGAGGAGCAGCGAAAACAGGGTTTTCGGAATAGATAGCTGGGCAGCAACGGTCACGGACGATAGTTAGATTGGAAAACGGCCTCGGGACACGACCCTGCGGCAAATGGACCGTGATAATGCGGCCCTCCTATACATACGGGCACTAATCAATCGATCCAACAGTAGGCTTAATGATGATGCGTTACATATATATATATAGGGTGTATTGAAAATGTGGGTGGAATAGGGCTTTAGACTATAATAAATAAAATTGATTCCATTAAATCTTATTCCTCTCCTTTATATGCGCTTCATCATCGAACAAATGCCTCTTTCACATTTCGATGGCATTAGGCGAAGAGAAGACGTTGAATCCTAGCAGTCCACTATAGACTCCTCATCCTTTCCACTTAAAACAATCGACGATCGTCCCGGACATCCCATTCTAGTATCTATATATATGTAGAGCATAGCATCGTTTGTTCCACAGCAAACTAGATCAAAATGAATCCCGGCTAACGACTGTTTGTTCTGCTGATGAGCCTCTGCTTCCGTCCACTAGACATACATATATATATATGTGGAGAAAGAGATTTTCGACCGACCGACCGACGGTCATCTGACAAATTAACTACGTAGTAAACGGGAGATAGACTGAGATAGGAGATGGTAGATGAAGGGGGGTTGAGATGGACGTATAGTATTAACGTTGTAACTATGTTACTCCTATCTGTATGCTGTAAGTCGAAAGCAAGGGTTGATTTTCAACGACCGCACCGGACCAAACATGACTTGCTAGTTAAACCTAAACTCTCTCTCGTTCGTATCTCTACAGTGGTGTATGTCGTTAAACGGAAGTCGCAATTTGATAACAATTGATGACCGATAGGGGTGTGGTGTGAGGTTTCCAAAGAGATCTCCGATCCGATGATTC
Source organism: Holotrichia oblita (assembly GCA_023690525.1). Lineage (NCBI taxonomy): Eukaryota > Metazoa > Arthropoda > Insecta > Coleoptera > Scarabaeidae > Holotrichia > Holotrichia oblita. Next base: position 22,875,804 of record CM043023.1, read on the forward strand.
GATTTCGTCGACGAAAAGGAAAAATACAATTCGTTGATTATAAAGTAAATATGGTATAAGATCAATTAAGGAGAGGAAACAATAATATAACAAAAATATAATCAATTCTCTGCATGTTATTTATTAATTAAATTTGTTGAATTGTTCAATTCAGTTTATATTGATTGTTTAATGTCAATCTCAGTTCGTATTTGACATTTTAAACGTCAAATTTGTTCGTACTTGATGTTTAAATGTCACGCTTGACGTATATTTGACATCTAAATGACGTTTCACAGCATTTGACGTTTTAAATGTTGAAAGTGATCCGCGTTTCATATTCAAGCACCAAATTGGTATTTAAGGATTAAACTCGCTTCATGCGGGATCGCATTTAACATTTAAACATCAAATTCGATTCATTTTTGACATTTAAACGTCAAATTTGATTATATTAGTCCATAATTGACATTTAAACGTTAAACTCGATCGGTATTTGACGTTTCAACGCCAAATTTGCCGATATTTAAGTTTTAAGTGTTAAACTCGCTACATATTTCATTTTTAAATGTCAAACTGGGTTCATATTTGGCAATGAAATGTCAAACTCGATTTATATTTTGCATTTAAAAATTAAAATTGTCTTTAAGCGTTTAAACTATAAGTTCTGTCAATATTACACATTCAAACGTCAAATTTGTTCCTATTTGACATTTAAATGTCAAACTCGGCCGATATTTTACACTGGAAAGCAGAATTTCGGTTACATCTGACAGTTAAATGTCAAATATGGACTAGTTTAGCGTTTAAATGTTAAATATGCAAGGAATTTAATACTTGAATGTCAAATATTAATAGATTTAGCAATTAACTGTCAAATATAAACGAAATTCTGCTTTCCAATGTAAAATATCGACTGAGTTTGACATTTAAATATCAAATAGAAATAGATTTCACGTTCGAATGTGTGATATTGATAGAATTTATTGTTTAAATGTCTAATATAGACAATTTTGATTTTTAAACGCAAAAATTTGACATTTGACTGTTAAACTGGATCAATATCCTGCATTTAGAAGTCAAATTAGGTACAAATTTGATGTTTAAATGTCGAAATGGTCTATAAATTAGATTTAAATATCGATTTATGAACGATCTTATTTAAAACTTAACGATCAAATTTTCTTCATATATAACATTAAAACGTCGAACTAGTAGTTTATATTTGAGATTTGATTTTAAACGTCAAATTTGTCCATACTTGATCTCTAAATGTCAAACTTGTCGACGTATTTTTGACAGCTTAATGACATTTAACCGCCAAATTGATCAAGCTTTAATATTTGAGTGCTAGATTCGGTGGAGCTTTGACGTTTAAATGTCGAAAGGACTCAAAGTCGATTCATACTGGATCATATTTAACATTTAAACATCAAATTCGGTTTATCTTTGGGATTTAAACGTCAAATTTTTCTGCATTACTACTACTACAGGATTAAAAATTAAAAAGGTTAAACTCGGTCCATAATGACAAAAAGATTAGTAACATTGCACATTTAAACGCCAAACTTGTTCCTATTTGACATGTAAATGTCAAAATCAGTTTATATTTGACACTTAAACGTTAAATTCGATCTAGTCTGACGTTTAATCTCGTTTCATATTAAAATATCAAACTAAGTCTATATTTTACACAGAATTTTGTTTATATTTAATATTTAAACGCTAAATTAGTCCATATTTAACATTGAACTGTCAAACTCGGCTCAAATTTGACACTTAAATGCTAATTTTTTTTTAATATTTGACATTTAAATGCCAAACTCGGTCCTTATCTTACATGTAAAAGTCAAATTTTTTCTAGATTTAACATTTAAATGCCAAATTAGTCCATATTTGGTATTTAACTGTCAAACTCGATTCAAATTTGACATATAAATGTCAAATTTTTCTACAATTGACATTTAAATACCAAATTCTTTCCTTATCTTACATGTAAAAGGCAAATTTGCTTTATATTTAACATTTAAACGCCAAATTAGTCCATATTTAACATTTAACTGTCAAACTCGGTTCAAATTTGACATTTAAATGCAAAATTTTTTTATAATTGACATTTAAATACCAAACTCGATCCTTATCTTACATGTAACAGTTAAATTTGCTCCATATTTAACATTTAAACGTCAAATTAATCCATATTTGACATGTAACTGTCAAACTCGGTTCATATTTGACATTTGAATGCCAAACTTTTCTATAATTGATGTATATAAATATAAACACGAATTTAAATTCTGTATTTTATATTTGAAACTGGAATTTGCGTCAGATTTGACATTTTAAACGACCATATTAAACTTGTCATAGTTGTCATTAAAATGTCAAACTTTTCTATAATTGCGTCATATTTGACATTTAAATGTCAAGCTAAACGTCAAATTTATATGACATGCGATATTAAATGTTCATATTTGAAATTTGTCCAAATCTATAATTGAGAGTTAAACTAAAAAATTATACGTCAGATTTTAGTTTAAAACTTGCAGATTTAAAAGATGTTTCGTTGGTAAATTGGATTCTAAATAAGCAGTTTGGGACGGCGATGAAAGTGGGCGTCAGTTGTTTGACTCCTGAAATTTTAATCTTAACTTTATTTAAACGTTTTTGTTACTCTTAAATACTCCACCTAATCAATACACACCAATCGTTAAAAAACACGAACGAAACAAACCTACAAACAAAGCAGCTCTTAATCCGCTACCTGTGTTTATTATATCCATTATAGATCATAGTAGGCGGCGGTAATTCTAAACAACCATCTCTTTTCCCATCCGTTTTAAGTATCGAAACAAAGACGGCCGTAATACACAACTGGTAAAACCGTAATACGAGAAAAGAAATAATAAACGGAGGTGGAAGTGTAAGGGACCGCCGCCGCGACCCTGAGGCGTCCCCGACTTGTCTGTATGTTAGTGTGTGTATGTGTATTATAGGCGCACGTTTGTAAGTACCAAACGGTTGTTGTACGTCATTAATTTATCTCGTTCCCGTAATATTTTTATGAATTGACGGTTGCTGCGGCCGGGTGCGTTGGTAGGAAACTTGCGGCTGAAGCGGCAAAAGAAGACCCGTCGCCGTGGAAGATGAAAAGCGCCGACGTTACCGGCCGAGTAGGAGGTCTTCGCGCAATGCCGTATAAATCAAGTGAGCGCTAGTTTTATATATCTATATACATATACATACACATGCACGCGCTTAGAAATAGAATAAATAAGAATCAATTGTGGATATCTACATATATACAGGTGTTCTACATAATTAAGGTGGCCATGATTTTAAATTTTTATATCAAAATCGGTGCGAAAAATCGACTCGTTGGAATGTCTTGAACGCGTTCAAAATGGCCGACGGTATCGTAGAAGTACCACGACTACCTATATAAAAGTGTTAATTAATACCCTGTATAGTTGCGCTTTGGTGAGTTAACTTGAAACTGACGCGTCTCTCGAAGACATATCCGAGAAAGCGATGTGACAATGGGACCGGATGACTGTGACCAATTCTGGATCGCGATGAAGTACTTGCTGCTGGACGGCATAGAAATTACAACATTCCATTTTATTGTTATCGATTACCTGTCGCCATTTTAAATTACTCGAGCCCCTTCGAGTCGTCGTGATTTTCCAGAGAATGAAAAGAAAAAAAAACTAAACGAATGCTGCATACCTATAACGGGACGTGCATATTTCTAATTTGGAAAATCGATGTGGGATTAGTCGGGGGTTCCCTGAGGACTGATATTCTGACCATATTATAACGTAATGCCCGTCCTAACTTCGATTAATGAAAGTTGATGGATTAAATTGGAACCTATCACGTGATTGTATTGATCGCTTGTACCTACCTACAGAGTGTTTCGGATCTATATTAAAAGGAAAAAAAAATGGGGAATTTAATCTAATGCATCGTAGTAATTAGAATCACGATTGTGTCATCGGTATTGGATGACAAAAGAAAAATCGAACGCTAAAGAATGCATGTACTTCGACTTTTGAATACCGCTTTTTTATGCTCTGCATACCTATTATAGATAACTAACTATATTGAACTCAATCATTTCTACGAAGAAGACATAAAGGTCTATCGAGTTAGAATTAGAAGTGGGGGCAATTTTTTATACAAGCAATTTAAGATTATTTTGCATGTTTGAAACGCAAAAGCTCTATAAATGCCACTTAATCGTTCTAATAAGGAAATTACACTTAAATGTTTAGCCCAGCTAAGTTTATTGTCTACAATAAGTCCCAAATACTTAACAGAATCCTTAACGATTATCAGATTGTTGTCCAATAGGATGTTTTCACCTGGCGTGAGAAGAAGAACAAATGACAAATCAAAACTATTGCCAAAAGCCAATTTTTTTTTTTTACAGATAATGGTTTAAAATGATCATGGATAGTAGATAACACAACCAGTGTCATCGGAATTCACTTGAATTTAATAAAAACGCACACAAAAGTTGGTAGACAGCGTTGACCCACCGCGGCCACAATGAGGTGAACTTCCACAGTGGCTGTTGTGGACATGCGCGTCCGTCAGCTGATTTGCATTGACCTGTTAAATTCATTTTATTGGTTTTTGTGAGCAATTTTGAAAAATGTCGTATGAAAAGGAGCAGGATAGGCTTATGGAGTTGTGGAATAGTGTGTTGTGGAATGAGTCAGATTTTTCTATACCACTTAATAACTTATAGGTCTTATAAAACATGCGTCTTCTGATAATCCGACTGGCTCAAATAATCACCAACTATTTGCAACTGATAAGAGGCAATTATGTTCACACTGTTATCAAAAAAATGTTCAAGAGATGGGAAGAAAATTGGCAAAAAACAAAACAGGGTTATTTGTGTTTCTTTGTGCTTGGCATGTCACCAATTAATCAATAAAATAAGGTACAGTCACATCAGAGCGACAATAATATTCAGTATTTATATTTTGAGTACGGTGGACAACACTGACCACCAGAACAAAAACCAAGTACAGCAAAATATTGCTAAAAACGTTCTAATTCACTTCCTACATGTTTAGTGCGGCTCTAGTGGACCTACGCTGGCCACCACGGCCTGAGCTGTAAAAATGTTTGATGGACAATATTAGCCCAGTATAGACAAATTATTTGCTTTCAAATGGTGGATATCGGTGATCCACCACGGCACTCTACCTGTTAAAATAAGCCAAAATATGCACTTAAAACTGTTGACACGTCCAAAATATGCACAATGAAAAATCAAAACATTTTTATTTTTATATATACTGACTTCCAGAAAAATTGCAACACCTAGAAGTTGTCGAATGATTTTATTGAAATTTTCAGGAAACGTTTACTTTCGTTAAATAAATTGATGATTAAAATTTGAATAAAATCTAGCCAGTAGTTTTTTTTTTGCATGTTGTTTCCATAGCACATAGTAAGCATAAATTTGAAGTATTAGACCATTTAGTAACTGTCAAGTTTGCAAATTGTTGTTGTTACGTCACAATTTCATTCTGCACTTGATAACAATGCCGAGAGTACGTCAACATCAACATTTTGTCCAATTAAGTGATTTTGAACGTGGCCGTATTATTGGTATGAGAGAGGCCGGACTTTCGCTAAGAGAAATTGCTCGTCGTGTAAACCGAAATGTTTCAACGGTATTGAGGTGTTGGTCCAAATGGTCCGAGGAAGGGGTTCAACATCGTCGCCGTGGATCTGGACGTCCTCGAAGGACTACAGATCGCGAAGAACGCCGCTTAAGACTTTTGACCACAAGAGATAGATTTTCAACAACTCGATCAATTGCAAATGATTGGATGAGAGGTACAGGACCCAGAATGTCAATGTCAACTGTTTATCCCGGATAAGATCTTATGGATTGCGTTCATATCGTCCATTTTTATGTCTTCGTGTTATACCACTTCACCGTCTACGCAGACTAGAGTGGAGCAACTTAAGGGTTAATTGGGCGCAGGAATGGCATCAAATTGTGTTTAGTGACGAGTCCCGATTTTGCTTGTGGGCCCACGATGGTCGTAGGAGAGTCAGACGGATGCGTGGAGAACGTAAAAATCCAACATTTTTTGTGGAACGCAACACAGCCCTCACTCAAGGAGTTATGATATGGGGTGCAATATGTTATGGTAGCAGATCACCCTTGGTCTTTATTGACGGCAACCTTAACGCACCTGGTTACATTGCTAATGTGCTACAACCAGTTGGCCTTCCATATCTTCAGGGGCTGCAAAATTCCATTTTCCAGCAGGATAATGCGCGCCCTCATACGGCAAGGGCTACAACACGGTTTTTGGAAGTATCTAACATTGTCGTCCTCCCATGGCCTGCTCGGTCGCCTGATTTGTCGCCCATTGAACATGTATGGGATATGATTGGTAGGCGAATAGGTAATTTACCGCACCCTCCAGATAATGTACACGATCTTCAACAACGGATTCAAGAAGCTTGGGACGGTATACCACAAGCAGCTACAGATCACTTGATTAATAGCATGCCAAGGCGTCTAGATGAGTGCATTACAAATCGTGGGGGAGCAGCTCATTATTGAAAAAACTTTTAAAGCTTTTATTCTTTTGTTTTTAAAACTTAATCATAACTTTGTTTCATAGAAATAGACGTTTTCTGAAAATTTCAATAAAATCGTTAAACAGCTTCTAGGTGTTGCAATTTTTCTGGAAGTCAGTATATTTTAATAAAAAACAGTAAAATAAGTCTTCTTAAGGTTATGCATAGTTTTTATGACAGTATACAATTAAGTATTTTTCTAAATTTTCGAGGGCAAATTTGTGACATTTGTATCAATTTGTACACCGAAAACGGCCTCTCTACATCAACTGACGTCGTTGGACAAAATTAAAAATTTGGCGACATTTCTGGAGATACCTGTTTGGATCAGAATATGACCTGTGCCGTTGATGTAGGCATTAATGTTCTTTAAGTCTTCAAGACTCGGATTTTTCTCGCTACTAATATGATTGGAAAAGTAGCAAGAAGACACATTCTTGCATCGAATTGGACAATGTAGACTGTTATGAGCCATATTTTAAAATCTCTCTTAGTAGGCTTTATTGGCATATATTTTGTTTGGATGTTTGTTTAAATAAATAATATGCGGCTATGAAACTTTTCCTTAGATCTAAATTATCATCAATTATGAAAGGAATTAATATGGGAATCGATACCAATTCCTTTTTTTCCTAATAACACCAAAATTACACTTAAAGAGACATACTGTATTTCACAGGGTGAATACGAGTTATCCATCTAAGGTTACAATAAACTATGTATACTTATTATAATTTATTATTACCGTTATAGACTAGCTCACATAATTCGACGATGAAATTAAAATTTAAATATGCCCAAATTATCCGGGATACTTCTACCACATAGTTAAGCAGGAAGTATATTATAGTTTCTAGCTACGCTTACAATTCATATTGCTCCTAAATTACGCGTATAAAAGCGTTTTTATTTATTCATATCGTTATACCTCTCCCATCGTTTCGAATCGCCGGCAGCAGTATTAAATCTAACCCTCCCACACCCCGCGAAAGCTCGTTCAGGTACGAAAAAAATTGGGGAGAGGCTCGTCTAACTGCGATAATTTGAACAACAAAGTTGTCGTTAGATTTTGAGGAAATTATAGATATTGCAGCATTGTAAGGGGAAAACTTTTATTATGAATAAGTACTCGTTATTATATCATTCTTGGCTTGCAACCATTTAAGATGAATTAGTGATGATTTCAATAATGCTCGGTGATTCGTAATGATATTAAATTATTGAGGAACCTTAATTTTTCTTTTATTATTATTGTAAGATAATAATTATAAAATTTATTCGACTCGAAATTTATACGATGCGAAGTTATCTAGAATTTCACGTGCCAAACCGCTCCCGAGGCATAAATCATGGATTTCATGGATTCAGTAATCCCGATCTCTAAATACGTACGAGGGGTAGCCACCCCAAAAACGCTATTAGACTATGGGGATACGTGGTATTCCACATATGCGGACAATATCAGCCGCACGGTCATCCATGCGGAGATAAACGCTATTAATTTTGAAATGTAAATATTGCGGGTCAAGTGACAGTAATGGCACTGCAAAATTGCCTTGTCTCTCTCTCTCTCTATATAGATATGTAACATCTACACGGATTTGTAATAAGAGAATTGTGTGATATACAGGGTACGTGCATATTGTCATTCAAAGTCTATACGTTGGTAGAGGAAACAATAGTATTGAGGACATCTTGTATTATCTCAAAACAATACTACCAAATTAAACGATATTCTTTACACAAATTTATTTCCCACAATTGAGGACTCTGCTGCAACAAAGAGGTATCTGGAATTTTTCAAATATTACAGGAGACAATGAAATATAAAATAAGAATATTGTTATGAAACAGAACTTAATAAAATGTTGTACAAGTGTTGTGCGGTTCTAATGGGTTGGTTTTGTGTAATGAGGGTTAAACAAAATTTACAGGTTCGATTAAGAGAGTAAAAAAAAGGTTGCATATACCTCCTTGTTGCTACCAACGCAGTAATTTTTCAAAAGTTTATTTTTATCAAAACCAAGTCATATTTTTAACAAAAAACATCACTAATGTCACAACAGAACTACAACTAAACTCGGACAAAACTATTCTGATCATATCTTAAAGATAAACGAATAGACTCAACCTGAAGTGGGAAAGTCACCGTCATCGGTGACATCTGTTTCATGACCACTTGATGTTTGGTCTGAGACCAGAGAAGTGTAGTAGGCAATATCGGCTTTAGGGACGTACTTGTCAGCAAGTAGCATGACGTTTTCATATTTTAGCTGCTTAAGAGCTAAAGGTTGGGCATATAATAAATCCTTTTGTATAACAGGGCACTCGTTGGGGTGTTTCTGAATAACAAAATCTGAGAACAAAAGACAGCTACTTGTTAAACTACACCTTATTGGTGTTTTGTGTTCAGCAGAATACTCGAAGACCTTATACTGGGAAATTTTAAATTTGTCATTTTCTTTACTATAGTTAGTAGTAGTACTAAAATTTGTCTAGTGAAGCAACAAAATTAAAAATCATATTTTGTGTGACAGGAATCACAATAAAATTCTTTAGGCTACTATTTTTTATAGTGCTTAATGTATTCTGAGGGTAAAAACATCCTTTCTATTTTACGAACATGCTTCTCAACTATTCCAAAGCATTGGTCGCATGGCAGAAATCTGTGTCCAGGTTCTGGAAACCTGTGCACAATTTTTTCAAAGCGATCGTTTCTCACCAAGTACAAGGTCTTCACATCTTTATCTAACATATTTCCCAAGTAATTTTTTATTAAATTCAAGTGAATTCCGATGACACTGGTTGTGTTATTTACTATCCATGATCATTTTACATCATTATTTGTAAAAAAAAAAACAATTGCGGCGAGTATAGACTGCCAAATTGATTCATGGCGGCATCTTATGTTTAATGCATATTTTGGCACTTTGTTAGTGTATATAATCCGATGTTTAGAAATTTCACCGCACTAGAATGGGTTTGAGGAAAGGGCCATACACCCTTGTTGCGCCAAATAAAAGTAAGAGGTATCTGTAAACTACTTCACCCACTTAAAAATAAGCCCGATTGAAACATCTAAGTCGCACCAAATGATGGAGCGCTTCCAGTTTCACAAGATAAAGTACATAACTCGTTTTGCCAAAAAAAGTCAGATACTTCCTTTTTGCAGCAAACTCCTCAATTGATCTGCTATCCAATTTGATGCAGGAAGACATAATTAGTTGTGGTACTTTTAGGATAAACCAGAAAACTTCATCCAAAACGATCATTTTCTAAATGGTGATCAAATGAAGATGGATGATTCGGATTCCCAGAGGTCTTAGTGTTTCCAGGAGCTCAAAATCCTGTTGTGCAGATAGTAAGCCAGTAGCATCCACTATGTTTCGTGAAAATGCTGAAAATTCAGTAGCACTGGCTATATATCATTCTGATTTTGGCTAGATGGCATCTCAATGTCGGTTACTGAAGCAGCAATGAAATCGCTTTCGGAAAATACATCGCGATTAATAGGCCAGATGCCCGTAGTTTGAAAAGAATTCATAGACATATAGACACAATGACATAGAAAAAAGTACATTGCATAGTGCCACACAATAGAGGACACTAAAATAAGAACAAAAATTCCTATGAACATGGGTCCGCAAGACCTTCGGTTAAAAGATACGGGGTGTTGAATTTTATTTCTTTTTTTGGGTTTTTTTTTGAATATCTATGCTTCCAGTACAAATGCATCTGAAAGCCGATAATGCACGCTAATTAATAAAAAAATAACAATTGAATAATGTGTGATAATGACACTTGTCAAACTGATGTAATTGTAGTTTGAGGAATTTTGTGTTCCTGATTAAGTTTTTCTCACTGATTATTCAAATTTGCTTTCAAAAATGGTTCACTACACTTTTGAAGAATACTGGGACATGATTATGTGTTACGGCGCAGCTAGATCAAATTCTTACGAAGCTCAACGTATTTATCGAGAAAGATATCCTTTTTAAGACAAGTTTCTAATGTTCGAATATTTATTGATGTGCATAGGCGTTTGAGAGAAGATGGCTGTTTTAGAAAACGAAAATTGAATAGTGGGGTTTCCAGAACTCGTCGCACTGTGCGAAACGAAGAAACTGTTTTACGAATGGTAGAAAATAATCCAAGAACAAGCACCAGAAAAACAAGTTCAGCGGTACGAAACCTTAACCGTGAATCAGTTAGACAAATTTTCAAAGAACAACTTCTTCGCCCATATCATTTCAAAAAAAAATCATTCACTATTGGAACATGACTTTGTTCCTCGTGTACAATTTTGCCAATGGTTGCAAAACCAAAGACAAAACATTATTTCATCAATTTTGTTTACTGACGAAGCTGGTTTTAGTCGTGATGGTATACTGAACCTACATAACATGCACCATTGAAGTGATGAAAATCCTCATCAAACTGTAATTCGAAGTCACCAATATGGGTTTTCAATTAATGTGTGGGCAGGTATAATTGATAATTATTTAATTGGCCCATTTCGATTGACAGGTGCACTGTATCGAAATTTCTTGGAGAATGATTAGAGGATGTCCCATTGGCCATTACTGGAAGAATGTATTACATGCATGATGGGGCGCCAGCTCACTTTTCTCGAGTGGCAAGGGAATATTTGGACAGGAGATTTGGAAATATGTGGATTGGTCGAGGGGGGCCAGCTCGTAGTCCCGATACCTTAATCCCCTCGTTTTTTCATTTTGGGGATTTATGAAAAATGAAGTTTATGCTGTAGAAATACATAATGATGAGCAATTGTGGATAAGAATTATGGAATCGGCAGATAGATTTCGTAATAACCCAGGAATATTTCAAAGATGCCGTCAATCATTAAGAAGAAGAATGGAAAAATGTATTGAAGTACAAGGGCAACAATTTGAACATCATCTAAAAACTTAATTTTTTGTTTTAATTAATCATTGTTTTTGCAAATAAATTAAAATAAAATTCAACCCCCCGTATCTTTTAACCGAAGGTCTTGCGGACCCATGTTCATAGGAACTTTTTTTCTTATTTTAGTGTCCTCTATTGTGTGGCACTATGCAATGTACTTTTTTCTATGTCACCCTGTATACGGATTTGTAATAAGAGAATTGTGTGATATACAGGGTACGTTCATATTGTCATTCAAAGTCTATACGTTGGTAGAGGAAACAATAGTATTGAGGACATCTTGTATTATCTCAAAACAATACTACCAAATTAAACGATATCCTTTACACTTTAAAAATTTATTTCCCACGATTGAGGACTCTGCTGCAACAAAGAGGTATCTGGAATTTTTCAAATATTACAAAAGACAATGAAATATAAATAAGAATGTTGTTATGAAACAGAACTTAATAAAATGTTGTACAAGTGTTGTGTAATGAGGGTTAAACAAAATTTACAGGTTCGATTAAGAGAGTAAAAAAAAGGTTGCATATACCTCCTTGCTGCTACCAACGCAGTAATTTTTCAAAAGTTTATTTTTATCAAAACCAAGTCGTATTTTTAACAAAAAAACATCACTAATGTCATAACAGAACTACAACTAAACTCGGATAAAACTATTCTGATCATATCTTAAAGATAAACGAATAGACTCAACCTGAAGTGGAAAAGTCACCGTCATCGGTGACATCTGTTTCATGACCACTTGATGTTTGGTCTGAGACCAGAGAAGTGTAGTAGGCAATATCGGCTTTAGGGACGTACTTGTCAGCAAATAGCATGACGTTTTCATATTTTAGCTGCTTAAGAGCTAAAGGTTGGGGGCATATAATAAATCTTTTTGTATAACAGGGCACTCGTTGGGGTGTTTCTGAATAACAAAATCTAAGAACAAAAGACAGCTACTTGTCAAACTACACCTTATTTGTGTTTTGTGTTCAGCAGAATACTCGAAGAATTTTAAATTTGTCATTTTCTTTACTATAGTTAGTAGTAGTACTAAAATATTTGTCTAGTGAAGCAACAAAATTAAAAATCATATTTTATGTGACAGGAATCACAATAAAATTCTTTAGGCTACTATTTTTTGTAGTACTTAATGTATTCTGAGGGTAAAAAAATCCTTTCTATTTTACGAACACGCTTCTCAACTACTCCAAAGCATCGGTCGCATGGCAGAAATCTGTGTCCAGGTTCTGGAAACCTGTGCACAATTTTTTCAAAGCGATCGTTTCTCACCAGAGTATACAAATATTGCATTAAACTCTTTTTTTTTTGTTTTGAGCACCACAGTTGTCTGAAAATAAGTACAAGGTCTTCACATCTTTATCTAACATATTTTCCAAGTAATGGTCCAGAAAACTAATGGTCTCATTAGGTGTTTTTTTCCCAGTTACCTCATCGTACATGTAAAAATTGGCTTTGCCATGCTTTGATGAACGTATACAGAAGTTATACATCCATATCTGCCTCAAATAAAAAGCATCGCCAGCAGGCACTTTTGGTAAAGGGGCATTTTGTTCGCGATGAAAACAAAGAGTCTCAACGCTTGGATCATCTTTAGCCAACTTAGCCTTTTCTTGATGGTCATCAAAAAATACTTTTGCTTTTGTTTGGTGAAGATTTCTTTCCCTTTCTAGTGCTTTCTGAGAGAGATTATCTGCTCCCTTTAGCTGGTTCTCAATTCGGTCACATACTTGGCAAGTGTCTGACCTTGGATGTCCAAAAGCTATGTTAAAGTTACTCTTAAAATAACGGAAGTAAAAATCATACGAAACTTTTGGTTTGTGGGCACTTTTATCATTTGTGAACCAGTATTTGTATACATCTGATTCATATCTTTCTAAGTAAAGTTCATACATCTTTTTGATATTGAGCTCAGGGGATAAGTAATATTTCTTTATATTCTTAGATCTACTCTAATGGGACGTAGAACGTGGAAAACTTTTAATGTGATTATGTACTTGATTGATGTGTGATTTCCGGAGAGATGTTGTTTGGCCTGTTGTGGTATTCACCACGCATGTCAGGGGCTCTCTTAGGATTAAGTTTATTCCTTGAACTCATGTGTTCCTTTCCCTCCGCCAGTAATCGTTTTCTAAGATTTCTGCTCCAGTTATATTCATTTCTTGTTTTTCTTTTTTTTACAACAGTATCCTCATTTCTATCGCTGTTTTCACTCTGACTTGCAGAGGGCTCGTAATTATCGCTAGATTCTCCACAAAATGGTTCACTTTCACATTCATCACTTAAGTCGCTCATTGTTTAGCAAAACTCTGTACACGTGCTCCCATATATTTGTAGGTTAGGTGTATCTGCTACTTTGATCAGTACACATGGCCGGGGCGTTTGGTACAACAGCGATGTATCTGCCGCCCATACACCCTTGTTGCGCCAAATAAAAGTAAGAGGTATCTGTAAACTACTTCACCCACTTCAAAATAAGCCCGATTGAAACATCTAAGTCGCACCAAACGATGGAGCGCTTCCAGTTTGACAAGATAAGGTACATAACTCGTTTTGCCAAAAAAAGTCAGATACCTCCTTTTTGCAGCAAACTCCTCAATTGATCTGCTATCCAATTTGATGCAGGAAGACATAATTGGTTGTGGTACTTTTAGGATAAACCAGAAAACTTTATCCAAAACGATCATTTTCTAAATGGTGATCAAATGAAGATGGATGATTCGGATTCCCAGAGGTCTTAGTGTTTCCAGGAGCTCAAAATCCTGTTGTGCAGATAGTAAGCCAGTAGCATCCACTATGTTTCGTGAAAATGCTGAAAATTCAGTAGCACTGGCTATATATCATTCTGATCCTGGCTAGATGGCATCTCAATGTCGGTTACTGAAGCAGCAATGAAATCGCTTTCGGAAAATACATCGCGATTAATAGGCCAGATGCCCGTAGTTTGAAAAGAATTCATAGACATATAGACACAATGACATAGAAAAAAGTACATTGCATAGTGCCACACAATAGAGGACACTAAAATAAGAAAAAAAATTCCTATGAACATGGGTCCGCAAGACCTTCGGTTAAAAGATACGGGGTGTTGAATTTTATTTCTTTTTTTTGGGTTTTGTTTTGAATATCTATGGTTCCAGTACAAATGCATCTGAAAGCCGACAATGCACGCTAATTACTCAAAAAATAACAATTGAATAATGTGTCATAATGACACTTGTCAAACTGATGTAATTGTAGTTTGAGAAATTTTGTGTTCATGATTAAGTTTTTCTCACTGATTATTCAAATTTGCTTTCAAAAATGGTTCACTACACTTTTGAAGAATACAGGGACATGATTATGTGTTACGGCGATGCTAGATCAAATTCTTACGAAGCTCAACGTATTTATCGAGAAAGATATCCTTTAAGACAAGTTCCTAATGTTCGAACATTTATTGATGTGCATAGGCGTTTGAGAGAAGATGGCTGTTTTAGAAAACGAAAATTGAATAGTGGGGTTTCCAGAACTCGTCGCACTGTGCGAAACGAAGAAACTGTTTTACGAATGGTAGAAAATAATCCAAGAACAAGCACCAGAAAAACAAGTTCAGCGGTACGAAACCTTAACCGTGAATCAGTTAGACAAATTTTCAAAGAACAACTTCTTCGCCCATATCATTTCCAAAAAATTCATTCACTATTGGAACATGACTTTGTTCCTCGTGTACAATTTTGCCAATGGTTGCAAAACCAAAGACAAAACATTATTTCATCAATTTTGTTTACTGACGAAGCTGGTTTTAGTCGTGATGGTATACTGAACCTACATAACATGCACTCATTGGAGTGATAAAAATCCTCATCAAACTGTAATTCGAAGTCACCAATATGGGCTTTCAATTAATGTGTGGGCAGGTATAATTGACAATTATTTAATTGGCCCATTTCGATTGACAGAGGTGCACTGTATCGAAATTTCTTGGAGAATGATTAGAGGATGTCCCATTGGCCATTACTGGAACAATGTATTACATGCATGATGGGGCGCCAGCTCACTTTTCTCGAGTGGCAAGGGAATATTTGGACAGGAGATTTGGAAATATGTGGATTGGTCGAGGGGGGCCAGCTCGTAGTCCCGATACCTTAATCCCCTCGTTTTTTCATTTTGGGGATTTATGAAAAATGAAGTTTATGCTGTAGAAATACATAATGAAGAACAATTGTGGATAAGAATTATGGAATCGGCAGATAGATTTCGTAATAACCCAGGAATATTTCAAAGATGCCGTCAATCATTAAGAAGAAGAATGGAAAAATGTATTGAAGTACAAGGGCAACAATTTGAACATCTTCTAAAAACTTAATTTTTTGTTTTAATTAATTGTTTTTGCAAATAAATTAAAAAAAAATCAACACCCCGTATCTTTTAACCGAAGGTCTTGCGGACCCATGTTCATAGGAACTTTTTTTCTTATTTTAGTGTCCTCTGTAGTGTGGCACTATGCAATGTACTTTTTTCTATGTCACCCTGTATATAAACAAGGCCTCTAGTCATGTCGGTATAACTAATTTTTTTTCAGGATATTCTGCGGAAAGGTGCCCAAGTAGTCCCCCCGGTTTACGGTACATTATCGCCCTGTAAATAATTTTTGCATCCAAAATTATCTAATGTTTACAATTCCTATTCTAACCCCTCTTGTATCTATTATGCACACAACAACCCTCGATATCCAACAAGGGTTATAACGAGATCGGACTTGTTTAAAATCAGAATATATTTCGCTAAGTATAAATTACTAATCCAATCGACAAGATTGCATCGATCTTAATCCAATTGCGTTTAAATTTCACGCGATTATTACACTCAAAATGGCTGTCTTTTTAATTTTTATCCCCCGTTTACGGGTAAGTACTTGGAAGGTAGAAATCCCTCAGAATTCAATGCGTATATACATCGTACATATATACTACGTTGTGTATAATTACCGACTGAGCAAGCCACAGAACCATTAATAACCCTTTCGTCTGTCACTTGTTCTGTAGAGTGTACCTCTACGGAACATAAGAGTACCGTGTGGCTAATGTCGCCGCCTACTTCGTTACTTTTTTTTTTCGAAAAACAAAAGCTCGCGACCGCGCTTACATCCCATTGGTCGCCGGTTGAAAATCTCGACATGGGAGGCCCACAATTTGTGATATAATATATGCTCCTCAACGTTAGCACTGTACAATGTGCTATGCCTCGTGTGTGCACTTTACAGCAGGCACACACATACACACATCCCAGACACAGGCAGATACACCGCAAGAGTAGATATACGTATATACCGACTGAGTCCCCGGTTGTTTTGTTTTTTTTTTTATTCGCTGCATTATTTGTTTCTTTTACGTCTCTCCTTTTTTTTCCCCTTTAATTACGCCCAGCTTTTAATTCCATCTCTGTTTCTCCTACGGTGATTATACCGAATTAAATTGATTAAAATTAATTTTATTACAATATTTAAATCGGAACCACCCTATATATATATATTATATATGTACCGGGTGATTCAGTAAGGGTGGCGATCGGCTGTATCTCGGAAAGTATTTGTCCTAGGTTATGCGGGAAAAAAATTTGATAGTAAAAGTGGCCAAGAGAAATTTCTGGAAATTATTTTCAAGTTCCAGATTTTACCGCTAGGAGGCGTAACTGCTATGTTCAAATCTAAAATTCCTATTATTTCAGAAAATCGCGGAATAAGCTATAATTTTGATATCATCAATTGAAAGCCCATTCAATACCAGATAATTTTCTTTAGTGACATTTTTTTGTATCTGTCATAATAAGAGAGGAGGAAGATCATCTATTTGTCAATGTTTAAAGTTTAATATTTCTGTTACTATTTAACCTATCCGAATAATCTTGGACTCGTTTGAAAGGGAATTGTGTGGACTTTAAACAGCGATTATACGCTATGTCCATTAGTTTCAAACTGATAAACTAGAGGTCGCTTTCTGGAGCGGTAACCTATTTTTACGATTTTCTTAAAAAAAATAAATGGAACGATACTATTGCGTTAATAGGTTCGTATGCGGATTTAAATTACACATATTTTACTGAAAATCGCATCTCGATATCTCTATTTGTTCCCAAGTTATCCCAAAAAAAGAATCTAGCAAGTATAAAGATACAAACGAGTCGGGCAATAATAACTTAAAAAATAAGTTGGCTTTGGAAAACATTGCATATCTCTAATGAGAGTATTCTAACATTAAATTACTTATTATTTCTTCAGTTGATTTTGGTTTTGACTATTCAAAATGCTTATTACGAATGTTGAGGGTGTGGATATGATAGCGGTATACTTTGAGTGTTTGCGGAATGCAGCAATAGCTCAAAGAGAGTACGCATTGCGTCACGTAATAACTGCTGATTTCGCAGGTGGCCTTGCAAGTAGGCGACTGATAGTTTCCATGGTTTCAATCTATTGTTGATTTCTGTCATTTGCATATGTCAAAGTTGATCGACAGTTAATTAACTAGATTTTTAATAAAAATGATTACGAATGAGGAAGCTTTTGATATGATAAGCCGTATATTTCGAAAGTTTACAAAATGCCGTAATTGCCGAGAGAGAATATGCAGTTAGGTATCCAGCAAGACGTCATCATTCAAGAAAAGAAACAGCTCGGAATAGAATACGAAGATGAAGAAACAATGTAAATGTTATAAATGTGTTAGCCTATCTTACAGCCAATCCCCATTTAAGCATTCGGGATTTGATAAGGGATTTAGGATTATCATATTCTACGGTTCAAAGGATTTTAAAAGATAACAAGTTACATCCCTATCACCTCATATTAAATCAAGAGCTAAGAGTAACCGATTTCGATCATCGATTAAATTATTGCCACTGGTTATTGGAAATGTTGAATAAAGATCCAAATTTTTTATCACGTGTACTATGGACTGACAAGTCAACTGTTTTCAGTACGGGGAGAGTCAAAACACACAACATGCATTATTGGTCAGAAAACAATCCTCACTGGTTACGTGAAGTTCAATTTCAAAATCGTTGGAGTGTTAGTGTCTGGTGCGGAATTCTGGGTGGGAAAATTATTGGTCCTTACTTTTTTGAACAGCGTCTAAATGGTGTGACTTATTTACATTTTTTGGAGAACGAGTTACCCTTACTATTGGAAGATAGGTCCTTTGGAAACAAGAACGTCTATGTGGATCCAGCAGGATGGCCGCCCGGCATATTATGCTCGGAATGTCCAAGAGTTTTTGAATAACCGGTTCCCAAATAAATGGATAGGCAGGGGTAGCATTTTTTCTTGGCCACCCAGGTCTCCCGACCTCACAGTGGTTGATTTTTATTAATGGGGTAGACTTAAAGATGTAGTGTATAAAGACAGCCCAACAACACCTGAGAACATGAAAGAAAGCATTCGACCAGCCATCACAAATATTTCCTGTGCCGTGGTAGAAGTGAGTCTATTATCTACTAGTAACAGGCTCAATTTGTGTGTAGCCAATGATGGTAGACATTTCGAACATTGAAAATTACAGTTGTTTTTTTCCTGTTACCATTCTCGTTATTACATTATTATGTTTATCGTTAATTTTAATTAATTCGCAATAAACAATTTGAAAGATTTTCGTAGTTACCAAGGAAATTATCAGTCGCTACTCGCAAAGCCACCTGCGAAATCAGCAGTTATTATGTGACGCAATGCGTACTCTCTTTGAGCTACTGCTGCATTCCGCAAACACTCAAAGTATACCGCTATCATATCCACACCCTCAACATTCGTAATAAGCATTTTGAATAGTCAAAACCACATCAACTGAAGAAATAATAAGTAATTTGATGTTAGAATACTCTCATTACATAGAGATATGCAATGTTTTCCAAAACCAACTTATTTTTTAAGTTATTATTGCCCGACTCGTTTGTATCTTTATACTTGCTAGATTCTTTTTTTGGGATAACTTGGGAACAAATAGAGATATCGAGATGCGATTTTCAGTAAAATATGTGTAATTTAAATCCGCATACGAACCTATTAACGCAATAGTATCGTTCCATTTATTTTTTTTAAGAAAATCGTAAAAATAGGTTACCGCTCCAGAAAGCGACCTCTAGTTTATCAGTTTGAAACTAATGGACATAGCGTATAATCGCTGTTTAAAGTCCACACAATTCCCTTTCAAACGAGTCCAAGATTATTCGGATAGGTTAAATAGTAACAGAAATATTAAACTTTAAACATTGACAAACAAATGATCTTCCTCCTCTCTTATTATGACAGATACAAAAAAATGTCACTAAAGAAAATTATCTGGTATTGAATGGGCATATATACATTATTACATCAAGATATCAATTTATAACCACAAAATCCAGCATGTCTAACTCACCAGCTTATCCCGGGCTCATCTTATTAGATTTGTAATAAAATCGGAATCTACGTTATCCACTCACACCCCACGAATCTGAGTAACCCCTGTACAACCCCGGAATCCGATATAAGTGCCGTTATCAAAAGCATCACCCCCTCTTTCCCCTCCCTCTCACCTCTGGATGGATGGATGGATGGATGGATATAAAAATGCCTTGTTATCCAGCGAAACAGATATTACGAAAAATATGTCAGCTTTGATAGAATGAATGATGACCTTCATATACAACGTACGATTGTATACGCGTGGATTTTAAAAGGGAATTCTTTAAATTTTTTTTTTTTTATTCTAACTTCGACCTCGGTAATACCGCGCCGGAGGTTCGGATAAGATTTGAATTTTTTACTTGATAAAAATCCCTTTTTTTTCATTTTTGGACTTTTTCTCGTAAAGTAACTTTTGATAGATGAATTTGGACAGGACGACATGGTCGTGCATGCTTAATAGATTTTTAATGACATTTCCTCTCCTTGACCCTCTTTTTTTTTGGGGGTGAAAAGGGGGGGATGCGGTCAAGTTAAGTTTGAGAGGAGAATTTTAAATTTTAAATGATTTATTATTTACTCGATTTTAGATGGTAATTGAAAATTCCGTTCGTGCTTTTCGGATAATGTCCTTTTTCTAGCTGGTTCTACAAGAAATGTTTGCGAAAGTAATCCTAACAGTCCCCCTTTCCCCTCAACAAAAAATAAATCGCTAACGCTTCTAACCATAAATGAATATTGATGCTTGCATTATCTAAGACTTCTCCAATGCAGTGGAATATTTTAAAGAACCAACAGAACCCGAACCAAGAGGCACCTAAAAAGGAAACAAAATTACAAAATTTTAAATGTGTCAGTGTGTGACATTTAAATGTCAATTATCGAAATGTCAAATTGTCGAATTTAATTTAGAATATAAAATATGGACTAAATTCAAAATATCAATCGAGTTTGACAATTAAATGTCAAGTTAAGGACTGACTTGGTCAAATTTGACGTTGTATGCCACAATTATAGACCGAGATTGACACTTAAATGTCAAATATGGTCAAAATTTGATATTTTTCAGGCCCAAGTTTTTGACAGATACGGACGGAGTTTGACGTTCAAATATTAAACCTGGAGGAACTGTAGAATAAGGACCGTTTGTGACATTTAAATGTCAATTGTGGAAAAATTTGTGATTTAAATGACAAATTTGAACAGAGTTTGACAGTTAAATCTGGATTAGTGCTACGCTGAAATGTTAACTATAGAGAAGTTTGGCATTTAAGTATCAAATATAACTTCTAAATGTGAGATATTGACCGAGTTTAATGATTAAACTACATGTACGAACTAATTTGACGTTTAAATATTAAATATGATGATATTGACATTTAAGTGTCAATTATAGATCATCTTGACTTTTAAACGTCAAATTTAGACTGAGTTTGACATAGTTAAATGTCAAATATGAACTAGTTTAGGGTTTAAATGTTAAATATAGAGCAAGTTTGATTATTATAAGCGAGATTAGTCCAAATTTTGACATTTAAATGTCAATTCTAGAACAGTTTGTTATTTACATATCAAATTCGGATCGAATTTAACTTCTAATTGTGAGATATAGATTAATTGTTAAACTAGTTCGACATGTAACCGTCAATTATAGACCATTTTGACTTTTAAACGTCAAATTTGGGCCGATTTTGACGTCTGAATGCAAGATATTAAGCCAGTTTGACAGTTAAATGTCGAATATGAACTAGTTTGTGCATTGAATGTTAAAAATACCATCAGCAAGTTTGATTTTTAAATGTAAGATAAGGACGAATTTTGACATTTAAATGCCAATTATAGACGAGTTTGACACTTACATATCAGATTGGGATCGAATTTATCTTCTAATTGCGAGATATTAACAGAATTTGATTAATTGTCAAACTAGTTCGACATTTAAATGTCAATTATAGACCATTTTGACTTTTAAACGTCAAATTTAGACCGAGTTTGATGTCTAAATGCAAGATATTGACCCAGTTTGACAGTTAAATGTCAAATATGAACTAGTTTGTGGATTGAATGTTAAAAATAGCAGCAAGTTTGATATTTAAATGTAAGATAAGGACGAATTTTGACATTTAAATGCCAATTATAGACGAGTTTGACAATTACATATCAGATTGTGATCGAATTTGTCTTCTAATTGTGAGATATTAACAGAATTTGATTAATTGTCAAACTAGTTCGACATTTAAATGTCAATTATAGATCATTTTGACGTTTAAACGTCAAATTCTGATTAAGTTTGATTTTAAAATGTATCACATTGACTGAGTTTGACAGTTAAATGTCAAACATGTACTAGTTTGTGATTTAAGTGTTAATGTGCAGCAAAATTGACTTTTTCATGTAAGATAAGAATCAAGTGTGCCGTTTAAATGTCCATTATAGTAAAGTTTGACAAATACATATCTATTTGGGATCGAATTTGACTTCTAACTGTGAAATATTCACCGAGTTTGATTAATTGTCAAATTAGTTCGGCATTTAAATGTCAATTAGAAACCGATTTGACGTTTAAACGTCAAATTTGGATCGAGTTTGACTTCTAAATGTAACATTGATTGAGTTTGACAGTTAAATGTCCAATATGTACTAGTTTGGTGTTTAAATGTTAAATATGCAGAAAATTTGACATTTTTATGTAAGATAAGAATCAAGTGTGACCTTTAAATGTCCATTATAGAAGAGTTTGACAGATATGTATAGTTGGGAACGAATTTAACTTCTAATTGTGAGATATTAACAGAACTTGATTAATAGTCAAACTAGTCCGACATTTAAATGTCAATTATGGACCATTTTGACGTTTAAATGTCACATTTTGATTAAGTTTGATTTTTAAATGTAACGCATTGACCGAGTTTGACAGTTAAATGTCAAATATGAACTAGTTTAGGGTTTAAATGTTAAATATAGAGCAAGTTTGATTTTTATAGACCATTTTGACGCTTAAATGTCAAATTTTGATTAAGTTTGATTTTTCAATGAAACACAGTGACTGAGTTTGACAGTTAAATATCAAATATGCACTAGTTTGTGGTTTAAATCTTAAATATACATCAAATTTGACTTTTATAGGTAAGATATGGACCAAATGTGATATTTAAATGTCAATTATAAAATAGTTTGACACTTACATGTCAGATTAGGATCAAATTTGACTGCTAATTGTGAGTTATTGACCGAGTTTGATTAATTGTCTAACTAATTCGAAATTTAAGTCAATTATGGACCGTTTTGACATTTGACAAGCTCGGATTTTAAATGTAATATAATGACCGAACTTGACAGCTTAATGTTAAATATGTACTAGTTTGGTGTTTGAATGTTAAATCTAGAGCAAGTTTGACTTATAAATGTGCAATAATGATTGATGTTCACATTTAAAGGTCTATTATAGACCATCTTAATTTTTAAACGTCAAATTTGGACCGAGTTTGACTTCTAAATATAAGATATTGATCACGCTGGTCAGTTAAATGTCAAATGTGGACTAATCTAGTGTTTAAATGTTAAACGTGGAGGACGTTTGACTTTTACATGTTATATAAGGATCAATATTGTACATTTAAATGTCAATTATGGACCCAGTTTGACATCTAAATGCTTTGGAAGACTAGGCTAATGAAGGAAGTTGAAGAGATGTTTAGGTAGCAAGACCAGGAATGTACTCGTTTTGATCAGATCCATGGACCTTACTTTATAAGGACTACAAGCACTATACCACCTACGATCTGTTTAGTTGCCGCAAATCTTTGAGGCCCCAAAAACAATTTTAAAAGTTTTTCCTTCTACAGGAAATCTAAATCTTATTCCTAGATAGACGACCTTGAAAATTAATAAATTAAAGCTCGAATTTAATTTACATTCATGCACATTACATATATTCAAATCAAGTTGTTTATTCGGCAAAAAAAAACCGGAGAAAGTACAAATTAAAAAGGGAGCCAGCAATTTTAGGGTGGTTGGTTCATGTTAGCAGAGAGAGAGAGAGAGAGAGGGACACACAGAAAGAATCCCGAGCAGCGTTAATTAACCGAGACGTTTTAACCTCGACATTCAACGCTACGTAAATCTCGAAGGCGCCGCAATCGCTACCCCGCGTTTTAAACCACTTAGCGGTAACGGTACACGCCGACTCACCCGGAATATTCCACCCTGCTCCGGATCCGAACCCCGGCGGCGACCCCGTCCGTATCGCGCCGTCCTCGTTACGCCGACCGCCGAAATCAGCGACCGTCCTCGTCGCCGTTAACGCTAACTGAGATGGGGCTGACTTTCGGTTCCGCGAAAAGCGTGTCGGGAATTTAAAGAACTAATTAGGTAAAGCTCGCGACATCGATGGGGTTGATTTTGGCGGTTTAGACTGTCGGATTTTAGGCGGCACACGGCGATGACTTCCATGATCTTTAGGTCACCATCCCTCCGCCCCCCCTAAACCCCTCTCAGACCAGATTCAAATCGAGTTAAATTATCTGTATTATTATTTGTAGCTTTTACATAATATGGAGAGACTGGATTATGCGATCATAACTTATTTTTGGATATTTTATATCTCTTCCATTTGAACAACAATGAAAAATGTCCAAAACAATTTTAGGGAACTTTCTGTAGATGAGAGTGTGGTGGGTTTTAAAGGAGTAAAGGAAACAATAGTATGGAGGACATCTTGGGAGAGAGGACTGTACTATTTCAAAGCAATTCGACAATTGTCAAATTATAAAAAATAACTAATTTTACAACTGACAGGTGTGGTTTGATGACTACGATTATAAAATCTGATCAAAAAATACTCTATTTACAATTTGTTGACTGTTAGAAATATTTTGTGAGAATTACATGTATAAGTGTTGCAGTTTGACAGCTGTCAAATTATAAAAAATAACAATATAATAAAATGACATAATAATCCAAAACAGAAAAATCAGGGGCTGGCAATCTGTAGAAATATGAGCGTTATTACAGTTTGACAGCTGTCAAATTATAAGAAAATATCCCAATTTTAAAATCGTCAAATGTGATTCGATAGAAACGATTATCCAATCTAATAGTAATAGTGGTGGCAATAAACAATCTAGTTACCTAGATTGTTGTTGTTTAAATCCTACTATCAAACTATCAAATGCGTAATTGACAGTTACAATTGTCAAATCTGAAAAAAAAGCTGTCAAAATAGATGAGTGCAAGTATTTTTTTCAATTTTACAACTGTCAGATGTGTTTTGACAACTACAATGATAAAATTTGTGGGAATTACAAATGTAAGCGTTGTAGTTTGACAGCTGTCAAATTAAAAAAAATAACCAGATTTTGAACCTGTCAAATGTGCTTCGATAAATACGATTGTCTCATCTGAAAAGAATACCATTACAATTCCGAAAAAATAGACGAGAATAAGTGTTTTTACAATTTAACAACTGTCAAATTATTTAAAAAAAAACGAATTATACAACTGACAGATGTGGTTTGATATCTTCAATGATAAAATCTGATCAAAAAATACTCTATTTACAATTTGTTGGTTGTTAGAAATATTTTGTGAGAATTACAAGCATAAGTGTTGCAGTTTGACAGCTGTCAAATTATAAAGAAAATAAGAACAATATAATAATGACATAATAATCCAAAGCAGAAAAATTAGCGCTGTTCTAGTGTGATAGCTTCCAACACAAGAAATCAGGGGTTGGCAAACTGTAGAAATATGAGCGTTATTACAGTTTGACAGCTATCAAATTATAAGAAAATAATCCTATTTGAGAATCGTCAAATGTGGTTCGATAGAAACGATTATCCAATCTGAAAAAATACCTTTTTTTATAATTTGGTATCCGATAGAAACGTTTTGTTAGTTACAAGTACCTACATATTCAAGTATCATTTGACAGCTGTCGAATTATGTAAAATGACAAATTTCCAACTGGCAGATGCGTTTTGATTGTTATAATTGCCCAAACTGAAAATAATAATGCATTTACAATTTGTTAGCTGTCAGAAATCTATTACACTTACTCCTGTCAAAACCATAAAAAAATAGATGTTTTTACAGTTTGACAGCTGTTGTTTTAGGAAGATTATAACGGCTGCAAATATTGAAATTGTATTTACTAACTAATTCTACAGGTGTTAAATGTCGAGTTTGACAGCTAAAATTATACCATTATTATACCATTTTAACTGTGAAAAATGACTGCCGCTACAATTTTACAACGATGTCAAATACATGTGGATACTTAAAAATGTCAAAATAGAAGAAAGCAACTGCTATTTTAGAGTTTTAGACCTGTCAGATGTATTTTGACAGCTACAATTATCAAATTTGAAAGAAAAATCATTTTGTGTTTTATAATTTGACAATGTTCCGTAGAATTTTAACTCTCACATTCGTCAAAAGATTGAAACGGTTGATATTAGATTTTGAAACCTGTCAGAAATATATTAATGGTTACAACTGTCAAAATAGAATAAAATAGGTGCTTTTTAATGACATAATTGTCAGATTTGAAGAAATAGGTGTTTTTTACAGTTTGACAGCTGTTAGAAATATGACACCTGTCAAAACGGTAATGAAATAAATGCGTTTATAGTTTCATGGTGTTCTAAAAACGTCGGGTGCTAGGAATCATCCTCGCAGCACCTTGGTTAGTGATTAATTCCCAAATCTCTTCTGAGGGTCTCTATGTAGGTCGGGGAACCCCTTGATCCAGCGCTTAAGAGAGCTAGATCACACTTGTTACGATGTTGAAAAATAAAAACTGCGTTTACACATTGACAGTTCCTAGAAGCATTTTAATTCAAAGCAAAAGAAAAGACTTACTCTTACTTATATAGTTTGATAGCTTCCAAAATCAAGTCATCTGATGTGAAGGGGTTGGGAAACTGTAGAAAATGAGTATCGTTACAGTTTGACAGCTGTCAGAACTATTTTGACAGTTAGAAGTTCTTTTATCATTTGACAATTATCGAATTATAAAAAGAAATAACTAATTTTGTGATGGTTACAATTATTGTCAAATTTGAGACTTCTGACTACTTCTGCAGTTTGACTTGCGACGGTTGTGTTTTGATAACTGAAATTGACAAATTTGAAAATAAAATTGTCTTATTGTTAGAACCTGAATAATAATTACTTCTTTAAAGTACTGGGAAGAAAGCACCGAAAAAAAATGATCTAACCGTTTCGAATTTCGCAAATTTCTCTCTCTATAATCACTATTCAATATCAATCATCCTTAACAAATTCTTTAACCGAAGCAAAAGATGGAAGAAAAAGGCTTCAATTAGACGACATTGGATTACGTTCTTGAATGTGGAATAGAAGAATAGATGCAATAATACAAAACGGGCCGCCGACGGGGAGGGCCTTCTCGAATTCAAAACACACACAAAAACATCGCAGAATTGCCGTCAAATCAGACGGAAATAGCATCAAAGTAGAATGGGCAAAGAGACAGACGTACAGAAGCACACAGATTTAGTTACAACGACGAAGTAAGTGAAGGTATATACAAAAAAAAAAAAAAAGAAGAGGAGAGATTAGGATTTAAATCTGCGCCGTCTTCTTCGTTTGGTGCAGACAAAGAATGTTGTTCAGTTAAAGGAGAGAGCCATCTTCAAACGTTCTGCGCTGAAACGAAACGGGCGATTTTATGTTTCATTAAGCACGTTAAGTGACGCAAAGAAGAGGTGAAACCATGCGATTTTAACATGGTTTAGGTAACAAAACTCTAAATATAATATTGCGACCGGCTAAACGCAAATCGCTCTGTATATATATACGGGGTGACATAGAAAAAAGTACATTGCATAGTGCCACACAATAGAGGACACTAAAATAAGAAAAAAAATTCCTATGAACATGGGTCCGCAAGACCTTCGGTTAAAAGATACGGGGTGTTGAATTTTATTTCTTTTTTTGGGTTTTTTTTTTGAATATCTATGGTTCCAGTACAAATGCATCTGAAAGCCGACAATGCACGCTAATTAATCAAAAAATATCAATTGAATAATGTGTCATAATGACACTTGTCAAACTGATGTAATTGTTGTTTGAGGAATTTTGTGTTCATGATTAAGTTTTTCTCACTGATTATTCAAATTTGCTTTCAAAAATGGTTCACTACACTTTTGAAGAATACAGGGACATGATTATGTGTTACGGCGAAGCTAGATCAAATTCTTACGAAGCTCAACGTATTTATCGAGAAAGATATCCTTTATCCCTAAGTTCCTAATGTTCGAACATTTATTGATGTGCATAGGCGTTTGAGAGAAGATGGCTGTTTTAGAAAACCAAAATTGAATAGTGGGGTTTCCAGAACTCGTCGCACTGTGCGAAACGAAGAAACTGTTTTACGAATGGTAGAAATTAATCCAAGAACAAGCACCAGAAAAACAAGTTCAGCGGTACGAAACCTTAACCGTGAATCAGTTAGACCAATTTTCAAAGAACAACTTCTTCGCCCATATCATTTCCAAAAAATTCATTCACTATTGGAACATGACTTTGTTCCTCGTGTACAATTTTGCCAATGGTTGCAAAACCAAAGACAAAACATTATTTCATCAATTTTGTTTACTGACGAAGCTGGTTTTAGTCGTGATGGTATACTGAACCTACATAACATGCACCATTGGAGTGATGAAAATCCTCATCAAATTGTAATTCGAAGTCACCAATATGGGTTTTCAATTAATGTGTGGGCAGGTATAATTGACAATTATTTAATTGGCCCATTTCGATTGACAGGTGCACTGTATCGAAATTTCTTGGAGAATGATTAGAGGATGTCCCATTGGCCATTACTGGAAGAATGTATTACATGCATGATGGGGCGCCAGCTCACTTTTCTCGAGTGGCAAGGGAATATTTGGACAGGAGATTTGGAAATATGTGGATTGCTCGAGGGGGGCCAGCTCGTAGTCCCGATACCTTAATCCCCTCGTTTTTTCATTTTGGGGATTTATGAAAAATGAAGTTTATGCTGTAGAAATACATAATGAAGAACAATTGTGGATAAGAATTATGGAATCGGCAGATAGATTTCGTAATAACCCAGGAATATTTCAAAGATGCCGTCAATCATTAAGAAGAAGAATGGAAACATGTATTGAAGTACAAGGGCAACAATTTGAACATCTTCTAAAAACTTAATTTTTTGTTTTAATTAATCATTGTTTTTGCAAATAAATTAGAAAAAAATTCAACACCCCGTATCTTTTAACCGAAGGTCTTGCGGACCCATGTTCATAGGAACTTTTTTTCTTATTTTAGTGTCCTCTATTGTGTGGCACTATGCAATGTACTTTTTTCTATGTCACCCTGTATATAAGCGAGTTTTCGAAATTTTTTCGCGTGTGACTTAATGAACGAGTTACCAGCGCCGATCCGGACAGTAACATGCCAGGGCGCAATTGTCACTTCGGTCTGTAGACCCACAAACTGACGTATGTTATCAATAAATCTGTTCACGAAGACAATCGCCTCAAACGCGAACGCCGACCGATGTTACATCAGTCTCTTTGAAATTTTTTCTTCTTCGATTTTTCCTATTCATTGTCGTTGTACTGTCTCCGATCGTATATATGTATACGTCTGACAGTTCGGGTTTCGCCGCAATTAACAATTAAAGGAGGAGGAGAAAATTAAGTTTAATTATAGCCGTATAGAAAATTTTTGATGAAATGAACCTCGCAACACCTTAAATTACCCGATTTCTTTGGCGACAACTTAAACAAATGTTCTCCAGAGTAAATTACACCTAACATGTCATTCTCCGGACGAAAATCGCTCCGACTGGGAAACATTGAATTTGTGCCAAAAGAGCGCTACTGGTATATATGTAGATACATTACAGTGGTAAGCCGGAGTAAACATATGTTGCCATATTTCATCCAGACGATGACATTAAGATATGTATAACTGCTACGTTTCAATTAGTTTAACATTTATTAACTTAAGGTAAAGCAATAAAATTAACATAAATAAGCCGTTCATTATGTAGTATGTACAAGCCTACATGGATATTATTAAGCTTAAGTTCTATGTATGTTGTACCTACTATTATTGCATATACATAAGTTGAATTAGATTTAAATGAATATCATTTAATATATTATCTAAAACTGCGTTTTCTTGTTATAGGTCGACGTGGCAAATTGCTCTTGTTTCCTCGTCTATTTTTTTTTGTTTAATTTCCATCCCATTTGTAATGTTGATGTTTCATTCATTAATAATTTATGCAAATAGCATCACGTTATTCAGATAAGCTAACGCGTATGTTGTAGATACATAATACATAGATGGAAAACGTCACAGCCTTATCTTTATGAATATTCTCGACTGATATCCTCTACAAGTAATTGTATACATTATCTACTTCATTTAACACTTTCTATCGTCACTTTTTTTTGTTAAGCATATTCAGATACAGGAGAGCATAAAATACATATTTCGGACTGTATATTTCGATTTATTAACACCCTTGGCGATTTGAGAACCATTTACACCTTTTAAATACAAGTGAAGGATCACTTTTTTTATTTCGTCAGACACAACTTTACAAACGAGCCATTTTTAATTGATAACAATTATATTGTAGCCATCAAAATACAAACTATCGTAATTAACGTGCCATCGAAAAAAAACATAATTGGTGTAGGCTATGAAAATGTTTTTATATTCTTTAGCGGAACCACATAATGACATTTATTATTTGACATTTTATAACCAAATTTATAACCTCAAATTAAATATCAAGGAATAAATGTCATTATTTTAAAATACAATTCACATGCAAGACTAATTACGATTTTTTTGATGTTTCAATTTAACTTTAAGTTTTGGTATAGTCCTAGAAAAATGAGACAAAAAACGTAGATGATTTTTTTTATTGCATATTCTTATGCAATACGTAACAAAAAGAAAGAAAAAACTCAGAAAGCGATTCATCGACGTGGACTTCGATTAATGGCAGCTCTTTTTTCATTCGCGGAAACAGGTGCAATCAGTTTTGCGAGCGTGTCTGGAGTTATTTTCATAGGCTGATTGTAATGATTCACATATCGAAGCAGACCAGCCTGATTGACGAAGCCGGTCGAGTTCATAACAGCAACTCAATTGAGTTTAAGTCAGGGCTCTAGGGCGCATTCCATAATTGTTAAAACTCCTTTCTGACTCGAAATTTGGAAATAGTCCGTCTTTTGGACGCTGTTTTGGGTATTATCCTGCTGGACAAAATTCTGACCCAAAAGTCGTGTTCCTGAATATTGCATAGCTGTAATATTCGGTAGCCTTCTTTATAGAAACACTCAATTTTATCAATAGTTGTTATAATCAAATCAACAGATCCATCCCCATCCTTCACGGAGTGGACAAAATATTGTTCGCCACGTGAGTTTCGCCAATCTTCTGATAAATGACACTCCGAGATTAAATTTCGAATTTGGGAGACCTTGCTCCTCTTCCACAGTCAATTTCGATGTTCACAAACCCACGAGTCGCTTTGAATGGAGTCAATTTGAACACCGGCTTTGTAGACAACGTTTCAGGTTGCTACGCTAATCGGATTTCTGCAATGCTCATTTTTTCCAGCCATTTTTCGTTTTTTTTGCAGTAACTATAATTACAACTGCAACTGTTGACTTTTTTCGTCATCCACTTCGCCTTTCATTTAAAATACACTTTCCCGAGACGTTGTAAAAATGCATTCTAGGGCGAACACTCTACGCGCTGTTGTTTTTTGGACGCATGTTTTGCGGCAGGCGATTAAAAGCGCGCGTGTTTAAATATTTAGTTCATTTTCGACATTTTCAACAATCTTGCGCTGTATTTCACACTTAATCTGATCACGATGAATATTAAAAAAATGGTGTTGTACTTCAAGAGGTATATTCATTCCAATATATAAAGGGATAAATCTTTCTGGAATCCCCACGAGCTTTTATTTCTTCTTTTACGACGAGCATCTTTCAGGTAATAGAATACAATAGTTTTTCAGATTTTGATGTATTATGATATTTCAGATGTATCTATTTGGCAAGAATGGTTTTTAAAAACAGAATATTATATAAATAATTCTAGAAAACATGGGTGCCTAAATAATTATGAGCGGTAGTGTACATATCTAGAACTTTAAAAACGTTGCTATTTTGTGACACTCAGTCATTTTTCTGATAAAATATGGCGATTTGAGAACCAAAATTTAAAGATTTTTTGTCAAATGACAATTGAAGGATCACTCTTACATTTAACAGCTGTAGAATTAGTCAGACACATTACTTTTCAAACGAGCCGTTATAATTTTAAAACAACAGTTGAAAACAATTTTTTATGGTTTTGTAGTAACGTCAAAATAGCTAGAAATTAATAGTAGTTTTTTTTTTTTGGCAATTTCATTTTTTCAAAACACATCTGCCAGTTAAAAGTCATATTACATAATTCGACAGCTGTCAAATTGATACTTGAATATGTAACTTGTCAAAAATCAAATTTAAAAAAATTTTTTTGTCATAATCTTGACAATTTTAGATTTTCAAACTATTTTCTTATATTTAACAGCTGTCAGAATTGTAATAGTAAATACAATTATTTCAATCTTTAGCCGTTTTGCCCTGACTTTTTTGTTGAAAACTATCACACTAGTCAAACTGATTATTAATTAATATTGTTCTTATTTTTTTATATTTTGACAGCTGTCAAAGCAACACTTAACTTGTAATTTTCACAAAATATTTCTAACAGCCACCAAATTGTAAATAGAGTATTTTTTGATCAGATTTTATGATCGTAGTCATCAAACCACATCTTTCAGTTGTAAAAATTTTTTATCATTCATTTTGGGCAATTATTATAACTATCAAAGGACGTCTGCCAGTTGGAAATTAGTTATTTCACACGAATACGACAGCTGTCAAATGATAAAAACGGCTATTTTTGCCAACTTGGATATTTGTAACTAACAAAACGTTTCTATCTGCTACCAAATTGTAAAAAAATGGTGGTTTTTTCATATATGATAATCGTTTCTATCGAATTGCATTTGACGGTTTCAAAATTAGGTTATTTTTAACTAATTTGATTAACGAATAATTTATACAGTTAGCCAACCCCTACGGAGTAGATTTTTTTTTGGAAGCTATCGAACCGTCATTATTATATTAGCTGTCAAACTGCAACAGTTATGCTTGTAATTCTCACAAAATATTACTAACAGTCACCAAATTATAAACAGACTATTTTTTATCAGATTTTATAATTGTAGCTATGAAACCACATCTGTCAGCTGTAAAATTAGTTATTTTTTTAATAATTTGACTGCTGTCAAACTCTAAAAATATCTATTTTTTATGGTTTTGACAGGAGTATCTGTAATAGATTTCTGACAGCTAACAAATTGTAAATACAGTATTTTTTTGCACTTTGGGCAATTGTAACTATCAAAGCACATCTGCCAGTTGGAAATTAGTTATTTGACATGAATGCGACAGCTGTCAAATGGTAAAAACAGCTATTTTTGCCTACTTGGATACTTGTAACTAACAAAATGTTTCTATCGGATACCAAATTACAAAAAAATGGTGTTTTTTCAGATTGGATAATCGTTTCTACCGAACTACATTTGACGGTTTTAAAATCGGGTTATGTTATTGTAATTTGACAGCTGTCAAACTGCAAAACGTTCATATTTTTACAGTTTGTCAACCCCTGACTTTTTTATTGGAAGCTTTATTTGGATTATTATGTCATTATTATATTGTTATTATTTTTTTTTATAATTTGACAGCTGTCAAACTGCAACACTTATGCTTGCAATTTTCACAAAATATTTCTAACAGCCACTAAATCGTAAATAGAATATTTTTTGATCAGATTTTATAAATGTAGCTATCAAATCACATCTGTCAGTTGTAAAATTAGTTATTTTTGTATAATTTGACAGTTGTCAAATTGTCTATTTTGCGAAACTGTAATAACGGTATTTTTTTCAGATTGGACAATCGTGCCTACCCAACTACATTTAACGGTTTCGAAATCTGGTTATTTTCTTATAATTTGACAGCTGTCAAACTCCAATAACGCTCATATTTTAACAGTTTGCCAACCTCTGTTTTATTTGTTGTTGGAAGCTATCACGGTACAACAGCGCTAATTTTGCTGCTTTGGATTATTATATCATTATATTATATTGTTATTTTTTCTATAATTTGACAGCTGTCAAACTGCAACTCTTCTGCTTGTAATTCTCACAAAATATTTCTAACACCCATCACATTGTAAACGGAGCATTTTTTGATCAAATATTATAATTGTAGCTATCAAACCACATCTGTCAGTTGTAAAATTAGTTATTTTTTTAGATAATTTGACAGTTGTCAAATTGTCTGTCTTACGAAATTGTAATAAAGGTATTTTTTTCAGATTGGACAATCGTATCTGCCCAACTACATTTAACGGTTTCAAAATCTGGTTATTTTCTTATAATTTGACAGCTGTTAAACTCCAATAATGCTCATATTTTAACAGTTTGCCAACCTTAACGCCAGCCATCACATTGTAAACGGAGCATTTTTTGATCAAATATTCTTGTACTCATCTATTTTGACAGCTTTTCTTTCAGTAGTTTGATAGTAGGATTTAAACAACAACAATCTAGGTAACTAGATTGTTTATTGCCACCACTATTACACTAACTTTGATTATTATATCAACACAATATATGTATACAATATGTATAACGTCGAAAGCAATTGTTACGTCAGTGTAAGGGGGAAAGCGGTCATGAAGTCACCCTCTGTGCAACCCCAAAAATGATCGAGACGTTCGCTAAAATCAACAATCCGGATTCCCTCTCCGGAAACTGGCTGAAAAGTACAGCATTATCTGACCCTAACTGTCCAGAAGACTGTTGTCCGACGAGCTTGGTCTTTTTGGGAAGTTGACTGTTGTTAGGGTGAATTGCTTTAGAAACTGATACTACGTAAGTAATTTTTCCTGGTCAAACATTAGATGTGTATGTAATAGAGGGGATATAAATGCATTCAAAAAAAGGGGATGATTAGATTTTTAAAACATAAAAACATACCGACGCAGTCGTGAAACGACGCCAAGTATAAACTAATCTTTATTTATAAATTCATTATCATAAAATAACCATTCCTAAATTAACAATAGTTGTATGTGCGTGCGTCAATTTTAAGAGTCTACAACAGGATAACGACACGAGCTTGAATTGTGAACGGAGAAGGGTGCACCCAACTATTATAGAAACAAATTCGGACACTCCAACGACCGAAACACCATATCACATTTCAATAGGCACGTGCCAAATTCATCTACAGTCTAAAAACGCATCCTGTAATGCCACGTGGCCCGATAAAATTGAGGGTACCGAGGAGATCCTACATGAAAAGTAGTCTTGCGGTACTCCCAGATTAATATGTTCGATTTAATAAACCTAAATTTTAGGAAAAATAAAAAAAAAATCGAATGAATACATGCGCCCGCGCTCTTCGATAATAATATGAAGAGAACTGGACCCCTGCGACTTAATTGTGCATCGCTAGTGTCCGATTTCGGGTGGTCCCATAATGCTGAACGCGCGGAGAAAGAACTTCGACAAGAGAGCCCACGGTTAGTTAAAAAGAGGTTCCCCCCTCTCGATCTCTCTCTCGACTCGCGTTGTCAGTATAGACGTAGTCGATGGCCATCGCGGGGAATAAGAATTTAGAATAGATCGTGAATCCGATATGCATACACTATCGTTCAAAATAAAATTAAACTCAAGCTGTCAAAGTTATGGTTAATTAATTACTGAAATCTTTCTGAAGTGACATGTAGACACTTTGTTAGAGGAGTGCTTATCGATATTCAACGTTCAATTATTGGTTTTTTAATTAGTGCTGTCTCTTCCCTTTCTACAATCAAAGATGCCGACTAAATTTTGACGTCACAACCCCCTCTCTTACATGTATACAGTGTTTACCAAAAAGTCGATACAGAATGTGAAAAATACAAATTTAGGATGTTAATAATGATAATTTTGACAGCTGTTAGAAGTATTTTAGCCGTTATGCCTGTCAAAACAGTAAGCAAACAAATACTTTTATAGTTCCATAGGTTTCAGGAGGATTATAACAGCTGTCATATATATTTTGACAGCTACAATTGTCAAATGTCAAATTGTCAAACCAAAATTTTATTTTTAGAAATCGGAGTCTGTCCGAAATGTTTTGACAGTCATTCTCATTGGGATCTTAAGATATAATAACTGTCACAATTTGACACCTTTTACAAGTATTTTAATTGCTGCATCTGTCAAAATATTGACTTAATACGTTTACATTTTATTATTAGTCAAAATGATAACAGTTTTCAGGAAGATTATAACATCTGTCGGATACATTTTGAGAACTATCATTGTTAAATAAGAATACAAAACGCTATATTTAGAATTTGGCGGTTGTCAGAAATATTTTGACAGTTACACTTATTAATTGTAATTGTGGTTTTTGTTTAATATTTTGACAGCTGTCAAATTATAAAAAATACTGATTTTATACAATTTTTTAATAGTTTGACAGCTTTTAACAAGATTATTTTAGCTACAAGTATTAAAATTGCGAATAATAACAAATTTTACAGCTGTCATATATATTTTGATAGCTACAATTGTTAAATATAGATACAGAATGTTATTTTTAGAATTTGGCGGCTGTCAGAAATATTTTGACAGCTGTTATAATTCGACAGCTGTCGAATTATGACAAATAAATGATTTTACAATTGTAGAACTAGAATGTATTTTTATAGCTGCAATTATCAAATTGGAAACCCCGTTCTACAAAAGCTGCTTTTTTTAAATATTTTGACAGCTATCAAATTATGAAAACTTAATGATTTTATACAATTTCTTAATAGTTTGACAGCTTTTAAAAAGATTATTTTAACTACAAGCCCTGAAATTGCGAATATCATATCTATTTTGACAGCTACAATTGTTAAATATGGATACAGAATGTTATTTTTAGAATTTGGTGGCTGTCAGAAATCTTTTGACAACTACGTTTATTAAATTACGTTTCAACAGCTTTAACAAGTATTTAAAAATATCAAAATAGGAAAAAGGTAACTGTTGTTATGAAAAATGACTGATTTTACAATTTTAGAACTGTCAGATGTATTTTTATTGCTGCGAATTCGAAAAATTCTTTCTACAAAAGCTGTTTTTTTTTACATTTTGACAGCTGTCAAATTATGAAAACTTACTGATTTTATACAATTTTTTAATAGTTTGACAGCTTTTAAAAAGATTATTTCAACGACAAGAGTTGAAATTGCAACTAATAACAAATTTTACAGCTGTCATATATATTTTGACAACTACAACTGTTAAATATAGATTCAGAATGCTATTCTTAGAATTTGGTGGCTGTCAGAAATCTTTTTGACAGCTTTCACCAGTATTTAGAAATGTCAAAATAGGTAAAGATAAGTGTTATTATAATTTGACAGCTGTCAAATGATAAAAAACAACTGCTTTTACAATTTTAGAACTGTCAGATGTATTTTTATAGCTGCAATTGGCAAATTGTAAAAATTCTTTTTACAAAAGCTGGTTTTTTTATATTTTGACAGCTGTCAAATTATAAAAACTTGCTGATTTTATAAATTTTTTGATAGTTTAACAGCTCTCAAAACGATTTTTTCGGCTACAAGCTTTGAGACTGTAAATAATAACACTTTTTACAGCTGTCAAATTTATTTTGCCAGCTACTATTGTTAAAGATGGAAATAAAATACCATTTTTAGAATGTCGCGACTGTCAAAAATGCTTTGACACTTACACTTATTGAGATCGTAGGAAATAACAACTGTGTTCACAGTTTGACAGCTTTCAGGAATATTTCAACCGTTATATGCGTGTCAAAATTTTGACACCTTTCAGAATTGAAATTGAGAGTGATAAAAGATTTTATTCCTGTCAGAAATGTTTTGACAGTTACACTCACTAAGACCGTACGAGATAACAACTGTTTTCACAGTTGAGTACCTTCGAGATAAATTATTTGGTCTGCAAGTGTTTCAAAACTGTCGAAAATTATTGTTATTACAATTTTGACAGGTGTCAAAATAGGTGATTGTTATAATTTGATAATCAAACTATTAATTTTAGAAAGCAATGTTTGACAGACACAAAACATATTTACAATTCCGGTAGATTGATTAATTATGCATAGATGGCGCGTCAAATGTTGTCGTCAGTATGTTTTACGGATCCTGTATCCGGCTGATTTAAAAAATTTGTTGTTTTCGGGACTAACATTTACGTCAAGACTAGGTAATCCTTTTATACATCCACTTGAAACAGTTGAAATGACGATCAGTCCACGTTGCAACGTACAGCCGTTGTTGTTGTCCGCCGTGGACATTGACAAATGACGGAACACAGCGACTCGGAACAAGTTGAAAAACGGCGAACAACCGAAGAACGTTGCGTCCGTAAAGGGCCCGAATAAGTTACGACATTGCGGTGCGCCATGTAAACCTCGTAGAGTACGAATAACACCTCGGACGCGCACCGATTCAGGCTCCTTTTAATTAAAATTTAGTATTAACGATTGCCGGCACTGTTACTATTACGGATACCTTTTGTGGAGCCGGCCGACATCTATGTAGACGGTATAGAAAGAGAGCGGTTAAAAAGAGGAAAAAGTGCCGGCATTATCGACGATGAGATTACAGTATCGGCGAAAAAAGGGAAATCACCAAATACAGTCCGATTTGAATTGATCGTTATGTCACTCTGTGAATGGTCAATCGACGATTTACTATGTATAATACTTTTAACCTTGACTGTATTTAAAATACCTTCAGGTTTATTCCGAGGCTAAATTAAGCGTTAGGACATTCGTTCTCATCTTATCTCGAAAGTCGTAGTAGATGCGCTCCCGGACGAAGTGTCAAGTTGTCTTGTTTAATCGGGGGATGTTGATACGCTTCGGTGCCCGCGACAAAGGTGCGGGTGAAATCTAGACTGTTCTTAGTTAAGGAGGATACACGTAAATGAGTACCAGACGGGATCGGGAAGAGAATAACAAGTCACCGCGACCGACTCGACGACGTTTAAGGTTCGGATGACTCTCTCTCTCTGTGTGCCGACTCAATCGGATGAGAAATGTGCGTCTTCCGATACCCTTGATCTTGAATATCTATAAAGAGTCCGTTTAAGCCGGGTTTACATTTGACGATTTTCGGTTGGACAACCATGATTAATGTTGGTCAATCTAAGTCGATTTCGTATTACGTACAGCTTCACCCGTAGCAATAAGGTTAGGAAACGTTACAGCGTTTTTGACAGCTGTCAAATTATAACAACAGTTACCTTTTCCAATTTTGACATTTCTAAATATCTGTACATGTTTTTGACAGCTGTACACGTAAATTAATAAGCTTAATTGTCAAAAGATTTCTGAAAGCCCCCAAATTCTAAAAATAGCATTCTGTATCTATATTTAACAATTATAGCTGTCAAAATATATGTATATGACAGCTGTAAAATCAGTTATTATTCGCAATTTCAACGGTTGTAGCTGAAATAATCTTTTGAAAAGTTTTCAAACTATTAAAAAATTGTATAAAATCAGTAAGTTTTTATTATTTGGCAGTTCTAAAATTGTTAAATCAATTATTTTTCATAATTTGAGAGCTGTCAACAGTTACTTTTTCCTATTTTGACGTTTCTAAATATCTACATATTTTTATATATTTACCATCAGTTACTGTAATTATCAAAACAGTTCTGTAGCTGTCAAAATATATTTGGTAGGTGTAAAAGTTGTTATAATTTACAATTTCAACGCTTGTAGCCGAAAATCGTTTTGGAAGCTGTCAAATTATTAAAAAAAATGTATAAAATCAGTAGGCTTTCATAATTTGACAGCTG
Organism: Holotrichia oblita; assembly: GCA_023690525.1. Lineage (NCBI taxonomy): Eukaryota > Metazoa > Arthropoda > Insecta > Coleoptera > Scarabaeidae > Holotrichia > Holotrichia oblita. The sequence continues at coordinate 22,915,736 of CM043023.1, forward strand.
TCAAAATGTAAAAAAACAGCTTTTTTGTAGAAAGTGTTTTGCAATTCGACAATTGCAGCTAGAAAAACCCATCTGACAGTTAAGTAAGTTTTTATTATTTGGCAGTTCTAAAATTGTAAAATCACTTATTTTTCATAATTTTACAACTGTCAAATTATAACAACAATTACCTTTTCCTACTTTGACATTTCTACATACTTGTGAAGGCTGTCAAAACGTAAATTAATCAGCGTAATTGTCAAAAGATTTCTGACAGCCGCCAAATTCTGAAAATAACATTTTGTATCTATATTTAACAATTATAGCTGTCAAAATATATATGACAGCTGTAAAGTCAGTTATTATTCGCAATTTCAACGGTTGTAGCTGAAATAATATTTTTAAAAGCTGCCAAACTATTAAAAAATTGTATAAAATCAGTAAATTTTTATAATTTGACAGTTCTAAAATTGTTGAATCATTAATTTTTCATAAATTGACAGCTGTCAACAGTTACTTTTCCTATTTTGACATTTCTACATATCTACATATTTTTACATATTTTCCATCAGTTAAAATACTTGTGAAAGCTGTCAAACTGTAAATTAGTTAATGTAATTATGAAAACAGTTCTGTAGCTGTCAAAATATATTTGGTAGGTGTAAAAGTTGTTATGATTTACAATTTCAACGCTTGCAGCCGAAAATCGTTTTGGAAGCTGTCAAATTATTTAAAAAAATGTATAAAATCAGTAAGTTTTCATAAATTGACAGCTGTCAAAATGTAAAAAACAGCTTTTTTGTAGAAAGTGTTTTCCAATTTGCCAATTGCAGCTATAAAAATACATCTGACAGTTCTAATATTGTAAAATCACTTATTTTTCATAATTTTACAACTGTCAAATTATAACAACAATTACCTTTTCCTACTTTGACATTTCTACATACTTGTGAAGGCTGTCAAAACGTAAATTAATCAGCGTAATTGTCAAAAGATTTCTGACAGCCGCCAAATTCTGAAAATAACATTTTGTATCTATATTTAACAATTGTAGCTGTCAAAATATATATGATTATCGCAATTTTAACGCTTGTAGTTGAAATAATCTTTTTAGAAGCTGTTAAACGATTAAAAAATTGTATAAAATTAGTAAGTTTTTATAGTTTGACAGCTGTCAAAATGTAAAAAAACAGCTTTTTTGTAGAAAGTGTTTTCCAATTTGACAATTGCAGCTATAAAAACACATCTGACAGGTCTAAAATTGTAAAATTACTTATTTTGCCATTTCTAAATACTTGTGAAAGCTGTCAAATTGAACAATTAATACGCGTAACAGTCAAAATATTTCTGACAGCTACCAAATTCTAAAAGTATCATTCTGTATCTATATTTAACAATTGTAGCTGTCAAAATGTATCCTATAGCTGTTATAATGTTCTCGACAACTGTGGAACTATGAAAGCACTTCTTCTATTATCATTTTTACTAATAACAAAATGTAAAAGTATTAAGTCATTAATATTTTGACAGATACAGCAATTACAATACTTTTAAAAGCTGTCAAATTGTGAAAACGTTATTATTTCTTTAGATCCTAATGCGAGTGACTGTCAAAAGATTTCGGACATCCTCCACTTTCTAAAAATAACATGATGGTTTGACAATTTGACATTTGACAATTGTAGCTGTCAAATGACAGTTGTAAAATTTGTTATTATTTACAATTCACAACCTTTGTAGATAAAATAATCTTCCTGAATGCTGTGGAACTAAAAAAGCTCTTCTTTTATTACTATTTTACAGATTTGATAGATAATAGCTGTCATTTTTCTGTCAAAATTATTATTATTAACATCCTAAATTTGTATTTTTCGCATTTCTAGAAAGGGAAGAGGGAAAAAATCGTTTTGAAAACTGTCAAACTATAAAAAATTGTAAAATCAATATTTTTTTTACAATTTAATAGCTGTCATATTGTAAAAATACACCTGACAGTTCTAAAATTGTAAAATCAGTTCTTTTTCACAATTTGACAGCTGTCAACAGTTACTTTTTTCTATTTTGACATTTCTAAATATCTACCTATTTTTTACAGCTGTAAAATTGTAACAGCAGTCTTTTTTCAACTGTTAAAATATTTGTGAAAGCTTGTCAAACTGTAAATTAATAAGCGTAATTGTCAACACATTTCTGTAATGTCAAAATATATTTAGTAGCTGTAAAAGTTGTTATCATTTACAATTTCAACGCTTATAGCCGAAATAATCTTGTTGAAACCCATTGTGATCCATTTTCACCTCGATGGCTTAGAAAATCCTCGAATGATTTATCAGAAAGTAATGCATCCGAAAGGTGTCACTCTGTTTGGCGTGCATTGTGGTCTGGAGGAATAATTGGATCATTGGATGTATCGATTGGAAGATGTTGCTCTTGACGACATGTGGTTTCAGCAGCTGAAGTCACAGGTTTATGCCGACAAGTCTGCGACTACCGTCACATTGACAGGTAATAATCGCAACACAATAACCTCCAAATTACGCTCAACGTCAATGTGGTTGTCAATTTATCATATGGATTGGCAATCATCGCTGTCAAATTGACAGATAACCTAAATACATTGATGTTTGCATTTTAATAACCTTGAAAAGTGTGACCCAGCCTGAATTATTCGATTAAAAACAGACTTCCAGTTGATCAACGAGAATAATTTAATCTATGTGATGATTGGCAGCCCACACAATTTAGGTGTATACACATACAAGTCGCGTTTAAGCAGACATTTTTCTCTATTACCCGTAATTGAATAAACTGTTTAGGTCCCCCCTAATCGTTCATATAACACATATTGGGACGATGGTGGATGGTGGACGCTAGCATTGAAGTTCAAATCAAATAACAGGATGTTTTTAATGTTGGTAGCACTGTGGGTTACGGTACAATCACCATTAGCAACACTGCACTCGAACACTCGAACGTCGTATAAGGAAATTAAAATTGACAGCGTTGGTAATTGGAAGAATTATTTTTTTTTATTAATTCTATTTTATGTTTAGATTAGATAATTGTGGTGAAAGGAATAAATAAAAAAGGAACGATAGACGTGGTGGCGCAAGTTAAGTCTCTCTACTTCGGACAGTTTGAGATGCTAAGACCACCCGTATTTCCACTTTAGCCGGCTACGATAGACACACTCGTCGTAAAGCCCTACGGTCGGCGGCGCTTCTCACGAAGCCCACGATGATTTTTCGGAATAAATCATATAACGAACGTTTAGAGCCGGCGATGTAAAAAAATTTTAAATGCGAAAATTTTATTAATTTCGGTTAACCCCCCTGCCGAACAAAAGACAATCGGACCAACAACGCTAACGACGATATAATAGAAAGAAAAAGGAAAAGATAAATTAATACCGATGGACAACGGTGATAGTGTCCGTTATAGAAGACCAGGATGCAGACGACATCGTGCACTAACCTCTCTTGTGTGTGTAGAAAAAAGTACGGTCTATAGAAAAAGAATACGATCCTGGAGATAAATCCGTATTCGACACTTGAAGAAAACTTAATTAATTTGTGAGAATGGAGGCCTTAGATAAAAGGGATTTTTGGGTCGATATTTCGATTGTAGATACAAGACGACAAGCAGCTCGGAACAGTGATTGTTAGATTAAAGATTCGGGACGATTTTATGTTAAGATGTCGTGTTTTACATTTAGTTAATGTGGATCGTACAAGTTGACAATCCTTTGCGTGTCGACTTCTTTTTTTTTTGTTTGAAACAAAAAACAAGAAACAATATCTTTAAACAAGATAATCAGCGATTGTTTAATTTCGTTTCTCGAATGTTCTGATTTGAAATTTGAATACAAAAGCGTCATGAATTTTTTTATCAAAAGCAAGTAGGTAAATACATAGTTCAAAAATGGTGGAGGCATCATCAAGAAACTTTAGGATTTAGAGTTAATTGATCCCCGAGCAAAGTTCCACCCAAAAATTTGCGGACTGATCAAAATGTCTTCTCACTTCTCCTGAGCAAAAATTTATCTCAAGCTGAAGACTTTTGAAATAGAATTGTGACTGAGAGAGTATCGAGAGTCCATAGAATGGGTTCAAAAGGCCAACCAAGAAGACAGAAACGCAATTTCGCATCGAACAATTAATGGCTACAGTTTTCGGGGATATGGGTGGAAAGAGGAGGTTCAGATTAGTCCAAGATTATCAGGACTTTCTGTTCAGAATGAAAATAAATGTGTTGTAGAGTTGTATTCAAATTCCAGGTAATTAATCTATTGGAAGAAGCTTTCCTGCTTTAAAGAAAGATCAGAGATCAAAGTTGGAGATGAGGATGGAACAAAAAGATGGTAACAATGTTGCCTTATAGGAAAATGGATTATTATGGATACTTAGCTAAATTAGCCTTAGGCTCACATTTATAGAGGTTGTGTCGATGCTTGAGCACACGATTATGATGTAAATGTCATGTCATGTACAAGGCTGTCAAAATCGCATCAACACATCCTCAAACATGGATTATAAATATGACCCGTTTGCTTGGTACGATTTCTAAAAGGAAGAGAAGCGGAGCCTCGTTATAACTAAAGCATGTGTAAGGAGAAAGTTAGGAGAGGAAACTAACGAGCTTCGTCAAGGCCTTTCATATGAACGGGCCTTTCCTTCGGCATCACCAAATCACAAATTAAAAAGTCCATCTACCAATGGACACAAAATTAGTCCAAGGAATGGTAGAAAAGATCACCAGGACAAAGACAGGCAAAGGAGTTCCTAATAGGGGTCAGAGACTGTCAAAGTGGTAGTAGGTCTGATGACCGTTCATTGCAGACTGAATAGGCATATGTTTGACATCAGCCTGGGAGAGGATGCTGTCAATGCTGCAGATTCGGTCAAGAGGAAGAAGGAACCTCAGTTCATGTTTTGTGCCATTGCCATCCCATTCCTAACCTAACCTAACCTAACCTAACCTAACCACCCTTCATTCAGAACAGAATTTGAACAATTGGTGGCTTACTTATATTTGGACAAAACCACCAATAAAAGGGTGGCTTTTCAGTTGTCTTCATGTGCTCGCACCTGCTTCCAATTACAGCAATTGTGAAGATGATCTGTCAACAAGGGGATTCTGGAGCTGAGTACTTGATGTGCCACTTAATCGTCATGCATTAATATGGAGGAAAAAAACTCTTCTTGTTAGCCCAAGATCCAGTGTATTGGCCTAGTTTTATTGCAGATATTGAAGAAACTATTTCCATCCAATACCTCTACAACCTCATAATATTCTTGAACTTCCCTGGAAAAAAGTAGGGATAGATTTCAAGACGTTAGGACCACTAAACTTTATAGTCCTTATCGACTATTTTAGCAAGATCATAGTTGCCAACAAATTGCAAAGCAAAACAGCCTAGGCCTAATTAAAAAGGCAAAATTAGAGAGCGTCCTCTAGGACCAATATGAATAATGACCAGTACGAATAATGACCAGTATGTATAATGGCGATATGAAACACCCTGTATATATGAAAATAATTTAAAAATATGTAGCCCAAATCCCGGTCCGATTAAGGTTAAAATACAAAATGAAGCAAATGATACTCTATTTTGGTGGAGAAGGATTTCTCTCTCCCACCCCCTCCGCCCCTGTAATAAATCGTGAAATCCTGCCGTTTCTTACTAAGTTCAGCTGTGATATTTTCTGGTCTACCCAAAATCTTTCATGTAACGATTCCTTAGATTAATGAAGAAGGAGCCTCTTAGATCTCTTCCTCCTGTGAGCCCGAAGAGAGTCCTCTCTCTCTAAGTCTCAGTTCTAGATTTGTATTCCTCTTCATCAGTAATTCTTTCATATCATCACCACACAGATTTAAGTTCGATGGATTTGACCAAAGAAATCATATCCTCTTTTTAGCCCCCTCCCCCTCTCCCACTGTTTGTGGCTACGAGGTGTGGCAGAAAAGTAATGAGACTGATTTTTTATTTACCAAAGTTTTAATTTTTTTCAAACATCAATGTTATCCCCTTCAAAGTAGTTTCCTTAGGCAGCTATTACACACCGATGGAGACGTTGTTCCCGCTGTTGGTAGCAGCGCTGGAAGTCTTCAATGGTATGGTCTTCAGTCTGTCCATTACACTCTTTTGGATGTTGTCTAAAGTCTTGAAATGACGAAATTTTTCAGTTTAGGAAAAAGGAAAAAGACACAGAGACTGAGGTCAGCTGAATAGGGAAGCTGGGGAACCATAAGAATGCTTTTTGAGGTCAAAAATTGTGTTATGGAGAGGGTGTTGTCAGGATGGAGCATCCATTCATTCCAGCAATATCTTTTTCTGAGCCTTTCAAGACTGTCTTTATAAAAAAAACTTGGTTGACAGTTTGTTCTGGAGGAACAAATTCTTTGTGGACGATTCCCCTTTTCTCAAAAAAAAAAAACAAATCTTTGTATTTGCTCATTCGAGCTTTCTTTGGTTGAGGAGAGTTTGCAGTGTGTCACTCTTGACTTTGCCTTTTGGACTCCGTGAGTCATTAGCGATTCTGTCGAGAAGATCAAGGCATTTTTTGTTTTCGAATATCCTTCTGCTCAATTGTGAGGTTTTTCGGCACAATTTTGGCACAGACCTTTTGCATGTGCAAATCTTCAGACAAAGGAACAGGTGCAGGGTGTTCAGGCCAGGAACCAAATACTTCGAGCCACTACAGCGTCTTCCAAGCGGAGATCAATGCCATTGGAAGATGTGCTCAACTGAACCTTGATAGGAACTATCGAAAGCAAACCATGAATTTTTTTCCGATGGTCAAGTAGTCATAATGGTACTGAGACTAAACAACCTAAGCAACCTGGACATTAATTTTTTTTAATGCCCTGAGTTTTCCGAATGGTAGATCAATACATGCTTAATTTTGCAATCGTCACCAGCATTGCCACAGAACAGATAGAGCTTGCAATGACTTCTCTTCTTATAAGATATAATACTTTAATTAATGTAATACTATAATGATTATTATTATCGCATTTTATTTGATAAAATTCAATAATACTCTTCAGTTTAATCCAGTCGGAATACGCAGAAAAAGAACTGGTTATTAACCGAGGATCAATCCATCAAATCCTGAAATGAATAACGACACACAACAGACTTGTTATAGGATACCCAGTGTAATAAACAACATTTCATCCTTCGGTTGCTGTATATGTTAAAAAGACGATTCCACCGTATAAAAAGAACCGATGATTATGGTAATTGCGCTTCTTTATACTGTCGAAAGATTGGCAAAGATGCGACCAATATCTTTTAAGATGAAAGGTGAATCGGACTCAAATAAAGAAAAACAAAAAAAAAATAAAAACAATCGCAAGATTTCAAAGATGGTCGTCTCATATTATTATAAAATGGCTGGGCTGTCAGGTGATCTTAAGAAGATTCGACAATAGATGGCGCGATAAATAAATTTATCATTCCCCTCCTGTTCCCAAATAAATAGGGACATCTCACCCTTGGCGAACGCACATCTATTAAAATAAAAAATAAATAAATAAAACGGAAGCGCAAATGACTTACCCGCCAAACCGGAAGTGACATAAAATCGCACCACGCCAGGGGTTGTAATTGTTGCACAACATCCTCTGCAACTCGGCGTACTGTTCGGCCAGCATCCCCCTTGCGGATAAAGTTTGACAAATTTTTATGGTCTTCTCGATGAATCGCGAATTTCCGATATCTCCATCCCACCCTAACGCTCTAGAGAGGGTTGTGGAAATTCGAAGGAATGAGAGAGAGAGATGGATATCATCGAACACGTGCCCCCTTTAGACATAACGACGCATAAAGCAGTAACGCGAAAAGAAATTTATGCTTTTCATCGTGTATTCGGGGGAACAAAAAAAAAAAAATTCTTGTCATCGACGGGGGAGACGACGTACCCTGATGGTGGTTTTCTTAATGTACCGAAACCGTGGCTAATTGTTATTGACTATTAAGAGACGCGTGGCTTACGTTTTCCCTTGTATTCGAGTCGTATAGGAGATGTTGATAACAAAAAAAATGTGAGGAAAAGGTTTAAAAAAAGGAGAATCGATATATACATTAATTGCAAGCGAGTACTAAATTTAAACGTTTTCCAATTCGTACCCACCTCAATTTACAAGTTGGCACGTCCGTTTCGTCACTGATACGAGCGTCATTTGTTTATTCCCGTGTTGTTTTTGTTTTTATTGTTTCATAGCTGTGTCATCAGCGTTTTTATTTACCTACGTTTTTTTTTTTTAAATTTTTTTTGAACCCGTTGTGCGGTAGCAAATGTGTTTGTTTTACATAGCCCACCATCAATAATAGATCAGCCATCAAATGGAAAACAAAACGCGGAGAAAAAAAAAGGCGAAATGGAACAAAACACAAGCGATATAACATCGGAACGTGTATCAAAACAAAAGCTACACATACAAATATGTACAGGGTTTATCGGAAAAGTAATTTTAAATAATATTTATTATATTCATTTAATAAATGCTCATCCACCTTGTATATAGATAGACATACTTTAAGTATAATGCATGATTATGACATGCACATATAACGTATATATCGCGACAGCCATGACCGTAGTACCGAAAGGGGCCGTTAGCGTCGCTTCCGGCGCTGGCACAGCACGCCACATATACCTACTCTCACCACGCCTACTTTTCATTATTGTCATTTATTATCAATTTAAACTCGTACAGCGCAAAATTTTAATAACGTACAATTTACTGCGGTAGCGGTTTCAGTTTTTTTTTTCAACTGTTTTTTTCCCCTTTTCTTTGAATCGCGTTCTATATTGTGTTAATTTCTTTGTTCCCGTTTTTTTTAAGCGGAAATTTTTTGTAATTTTGGAAATTTCATCTATATTGCTTGAAAATTTGAAGACCTAAATGAGATATTTTTATTAAAAGTTGCGATTAAATTGTGTATTATACTACAAATTAATAGGACTTTTTTCGATGAAAATATCTTTAAATTGGTTAAAAAATTTCGTCTAATATGCTTGAAAATTTAAAGATCTGATCGGAGGATATCCTTTAAAAGCCCCACATTAATTTTATATACATCCCCATCAATTAAACTTATTTTTAAGTGGAAAATCGTTAAAAATTTTAAAAATTTCATCGATAATGCTTGAAAAATTAAAGACTTGTTTGTGAAAACTTTTTAAAAGTTGCGATTAAACTGTTTATTATACTACAAATTAATAGGACTTCTTTTTGGTAAAATATCTTTAAAATTAATAAAAAATTTCCTCTGATATGCTTGAAAATTAAAAGATCTGATTGGAAGATTTCCTTTAACAGTTCTGTAAATTATATATCCTACTAACGATCAATTAAACTTGTTTTAAAGTAAAAAATCTTTAAAAAAATTAAAAATTTCGTCCATAATGCTTGAGAAAATGAAGACCTGTTTGCGATATCCTCTTTAAAAGTTGCTAATTAAACTGTGTATTACGCTACAAATTAATAAGATTTATTTTTGTGTAAAATATCTTTAAAACGAATACAAAATTTCCTCTGATATGCTTGAAAATTTAAAGATTTGTTTGGAAGATTTCCTTTAAAAGCTGCATATAAATTATAAATCACACCACCGATCAATTAAACTTATTTTTAAGTGGAAAATCGTTAAAAAACCAAAAATTTCGTCCATAATGCTTGAAAAAATGAGATTGTTTCTGATATTCGATTGAAAAGACTATCGTTTGAGAATTAAAATATCTTTGAATTGACAATTTGTGTTTAAAGCTGGATATAAATTTTAAATCACACCCCTATCAATTAAACTTATTTTTAAGTGGAAAATCGTTAAAAATTTTAAAAATATCGTCCATAATGCTTGAAAACTTAAAGACTTGTTTGTGATATCTTCTTTAAAAGTTGCAATTAAACTGTGTATTTCACTACAAATTAATAGGTTCTCCTTTTGGGTAAAATATCTTCAAAATTAAGTAAAAAATTTCCTCTGATATGCTTGAAAATTCAAAGATCTGATTGGAGGATTTCCTTTAAAAGCTGGACATTAATTCTGTATTACATCACCAACCAATTAAACTTATTTATAAGTGAAAAGTCGTTAAAAAAATTAAAAAATTCATCGATAATGCTTGAAAAATTGAAGACTTGTTTACGATAACTTCTTTAAAAGTTGCGATTAAACTGTTTATTACTCTACAAATTAATAGGACTTATTTTTTGGAAAAATATCTTTAAAATTAATAAAAAATTTCCTCTGATATGCTTGAAAATTAAAAGATCTGATTGGAGAATTTCCTTTTAAAGTTCTGCATAAATTCTATATCACACCACCGATCAATTAAATCTGTTTTAAAGTGAAAAATCATTAAAAATTTAGAAAATTTCGTCGATAATGCTTGAAAAATTAAAGACCTGTTTACAATATCCTCTTTAAAAGTTGCAATTAAACTGTTTCGTACGCTACAAATTAATAGGACTTATTTTTTGGTTAAACATCTTTAAAATTAATAAAAATTTCCTCTGATATGCTTGAAAATTAAAAGATCTGATTGGAGGATTTTTTTTAAAAGCTGTACATGAATTATATATGATACCAGCGATTAATCCGACTTATTTTCGAATAAAATATCTTTAAAGAAATTTTAAAAATTCATCGAGATTGCTTGAAAAATTGAAGATCTCATTACGATATTCGTTTAAATGTAATCTATACTGTATATCCTACTACATACATACATACACAGAATTGTGCTGCTTCAATGCGCTTCACGCACCGCCAATAAACAATCGAACATTACAGCACGACGTCTTTCTTCGGCTTTAAAGTGACAGACCTCCTCTCTGTTATCCGCCATTTTTGTCGCGATACCTAACGTCGTCAGGGCCACCTAGAATCACCAACTCGTCCTGGCGTAATATGTAAACCTATTACAATTGCCATTGTTCGTTCTGCGTCGGGTATTCGCGGGGAATCCGCGATACGTTATAGAAAACACGCGGATCGTGTTTCATTTAGAGGTTCCGAAGATGACGATGATGATGATCCGAAGGGTAAATATCCTTTTCGCTTTATTTTTATCTTAGATGGCGCCATCTCGAGCGGCGCCTCTTTTAAAGTTTCACGAACAACCGGCTCCCTTGTTTGCTTGTGTATTACGCTCGGTAGCAACATCAGAAAGAGGACCGTAAGGTTACGCTTGAGTAAGGAGCGGTACTCTTTTTAGAAATCGCTAGATGGAAACATTCTTAATTGCCTAATCTGTTTCCGTTGTTCACCATCCTGTTAGTTAGAGATGCGGTAACGTGACACCGTTTTAATTGGCAACATTTGCTTCGACTTATTATTATTAACACATATGAGCGGTCCTAAAACAGATCCCTGCATCAATATTAGCGTCTTTACAATAACCTAAATGGTCTATTCTTGAAATTAAAGAGGTCGAAGGATTATCTTTTAAAGATGTAACTGATATATCCGAAAGAACAAACACCCCTTTCGTCTGCGGGCACCGAAAAAGGTTACAATGCGCAAAATGGTATTAACGTCCAGGATAAGCGGTAACTAACAAAGGGTTTAAATCCTTATTTTCAAACAATTTTCTAGGGGTTGTTTGTTGATTTCTAATTCGACAAAGATGTAATTATGATTGCCGAAGGGACCCCTATTTTTACTTTTAGATATTCATTGGTTTGGAAAAAGAGAAGATAAGGTTTAAAATTACTTATGGTGATCTGAAATGCTTGAAAAATTGAAGACCTATTTGTGATATCCTCTTTAAAAGCTGCAATTAAACTCTGTTTTACACAACGAATTAATAGGACTCCTTTCGAATCAAATATCTTTAAAACGAATAAAAAATTTCCTCTGATATGCTTGAAAACTCATAGATCTGATTGGAAGATTTGCTTTAAAAGCTGCACATAAATTATATATGATACCAGCAATTAAAACAACTTATTCTGGAATAAAATATCTTTAAAAAATTAAAAAATTTCATCCAAAATGCTTGAAAAATTGAAGACCTGATTACTATAATTCTGTCAAAACTTGTGCTGAAACTCTGTATGATACCACAAATTAATAGGACCTAAAAAAATTGCGGACAAACTAATATACCTCTATAAGATGTGATCAAATTAGTTAATTGCCGATTGATCAATCTTCAAACAAAATAATATTGAAAATAAAAAGAGACAAAACTCAAATATAACAATAGCTATTCAATTCACATACACACACATACAAAAAGAGCACGCTTAGATATATATCCTTCAATGCGCTAGTCCCTCCCCTCCCCCCTCTTCCCAACCGAGGAGACCTCAGCTCCCTTTTTATTCTTGAAAATCCGTCGTCAAAGTTATGGGGAACGCGTTCAACTAATATCATTTAATATCGGTAATTCATTGGGTCATTATATGTGTTCGGGTAGACGAGGATGACCTTACGCGTTCGTATACGCGGTATATACGCGATGGACGGAGACGCTACTAAAGTGGTGGCTATCTACTTCTAGTGATCTCAGAGAATAGGGCGCCTGGATTCGAGGAATTCTTTTCTTTTTCTGAATGTCTGCCGGTACATACGATGTTGGCCGAAAGTTTGTTACGACGACCTCATCGCGATACTCCTCTAAAAAGTTACGATATAACAAATTAATAAGATTCGTTTTTGGATAAAAATCTATGAAACAAATAAAAAATTTTCACTGATATGCTTGAAAATTCACAGATCTGTTCGGAAGATTTGCTTTAAAAGCTGGATATAAATTATATATCCTACCAGCGATCAATTAAACTTATTTTTAAGTGAAAAATCCTTAAAAAAATTAAAAATTTCCTCCATAATGCTTGAAAAAATGAAGACGTGATTGCGATATTCTTTATAAAACTGATATGCTTGAAAATTCAAAGATTTGTTTAATATTACAAGCTCGATATAAATTTTAAAGACTTTTAAGTGAAAAATTAAAAAAAGGACGTCTTTTTGAAAAATTGAAGGCAAAATATCTTTAAAATTAATCTTTAAAAAATAAAAAATTTCCTCTGATATGCTTGAAAATTCAAAGATTTGATTAGGCAATTTCCTTTACAAGCTGGATATAAATTTTAAATCGCACCCTCCATCAATTAAACTTATTTTTAAGTGAAAAATCGTAAAAAAATTTAAAAATTTCGTCGATAATGCTTGAAAAATTAAAGACCTGTATGCGATATCCTCTTTAAAACTTGCAATTAAACTGTTTATTACGCTACAAATTAATAGGACTTACTTTTTGGTAAGATATCTTTAAAATTAATAAAAAATTTCCTCTGATATGCTTGAAAATTAAAAGATTTGATTGCAGGATTTCTTTTAAAAGCTGTACATAAATTATATATGATATCAGCAATTAATACGACTTATTTTCGAATAAAATATATAAAAATATAAGAAATAAAAAAATTCATCCAGATAGCTTGAAAAATTGTGCTCCTTCAATGCGCTTCACACACCGCCAATAAACAATCGAACATTACAGCACGAGAATGCTTGAAAAAAATGAAGACGTGATTGCAATATTTTTCCTAAAAGTTCAAGTGATTCAATTGGATATTAAGTAGAAAATTAATAGGACTTTTTTTTGGGTAAAATATCTTTAAAACGAATCAAAAATTTCCTCTGATATGCTTGAAAATTCACAGATCTGTTCGGAGGATTGTCTTTAAAAGCTGCATATTATACATTGTGCATCACATCATAGATTAATCAAACTTATTTTTAAGCGAAAAATCGTCGAAAAATTAAACAAATTTCTAGAAAATGCTTGAAAAAATGAAGACCTGATAGGGATTTTCCTTGTAAAAATTGCACATAAATTGTATATTATACCACCAATTGAATGAAATATCTTTGAACTATGTTGTGTTATCAACAGAGGCTTGCATCAGATGTAGGAGGTTTGAAAAATTAAAGACCTGCTTACAATATTCGTTTTAAAAGTTGGAATCAAACTGTTTATTAGATTACAAATTAATAGGACATTTTTTAAATAAAATCTGTTTAAAACGAATAAAAAATTTCCTCTGATATGCTTGAAAATTCACAGATCGGTTTGGAGGATTTCCTTTAAAAGCTGCATATAGATTATGCATCACACCACAGATTAATCAAACTTATTTTTAAGCGAAAAATCGTCGAAAAATTAAACAAATTTCTCCATAATGCTTGAAAAAATGAAGACCTGATAGGGATAAAAGTTGGAATTAAACTGTTTATTACACTACAAATTAATAGGACTTCTTTTAAATAAAATATCTTTAAAACGAATAAAAAATTTCCTCTAATATGCTTGAAAAATCATAGACCTGATTGGAGGATTTTGTTTAAAAACACGCACATAAATTATATATGAGACTAGCGTTAAATAGGACTTATTTTCGAGTGAATTATCTTTAAAAAAAATTGATTGATTGAAAAAAAATTGGAAATTTCGATTAAAATACGTAACCGTGTTTTGACCGACCCCTGTATAAACCGATGCGCGTTCTTTTGGGACCGTGTCTAGTTCTTTTTTTACTATTTCCTCGTCCGTTTGCCGTGTGGTGGCGCCACGTTCAACAGAGGCATGCTGCGCGGGTCTCTTTGACCCGTACCGATGAGACCAGCAATTAAAATACGTTCAAGTTTTCTACATATGTAAACATGCTGAATAAATTAAATTCGGATTCAGATTCGTCTCTTATATTCCCATCTTTTGTTTTCGTTTTTTGTTTTTTCTTTTTAGAGGAAAAGGAGGGTGAAATTTGATAGACATTCATCGCGGATTTTATTAATTTAATTTGATAAATTTTAAGCTTTGCTTCAAATATGGCCTCTCGTATTGCGTCAAAACCCCCTTCTAGTACAGTATTGGTCAAATATAAAGGTGTTCCCATCTTTTTTTTTTTTTTAACAAAAACCATCGATGATGGAATCATAGGTGTGTCCTCCGCACACAACAATATTGTAAAGTTTAGGGTTGGCTCATGTTTTCTTTTCATTGACAAGCATCTGCTTTCGAAAATCTATTCATTAGATCTTTCTGTGTATGTGGGATAAGGATGCCGATAAAAACGTGGTATGATGTCGTCCTTATCGCAGGATAATTACCCCCATTTTTATACTTTAAAATAGAATCTATTCTATTCATTTATTTCGCATTACTAAACCTGGTTGTTGTTTTCTCTCTCTCTCAAAAAAAAAAAGTATCGTATGGCATTATATAATTTAATATTTTATTATCGTATATAGAATGTTTTGCGGTATAGACGCTCAATTGTTTTCTCGTATCGACAATAGATTCGGGTAATGTTCGATTTATACTGTGGCTCCATCTGTTGTGCTCAAATTCAATGTAATTTTGACAGTCCTTCCTTTTTTTTTTTTTTGTTACTTGCGGTATTAATTTACTGCGTGTGTACAGTATAGAGTTGGTGGTGCGACGGTAGAATCGGAGGAGGGGGTGACGATAAAACAGAGCTAAAATCAGAATCGTTCGTAATCAATAATTGACTTCAATCGCAGTCAGAATTGTTATCAACCATTTCGCTGTTGGTTACACGAAAATAATTGCACCTCGAGCACTCTCTCGTATTCCGTCGAATATCGCAGGCGTGCGTGGAAAAAAAGGACATCTGACGCGTTTCCACGGCACACTCATCGAAATCAAATTCCACTCCGCGCTGAACGACATACGTATTAATTTATCTAATGACCGTCTCGTTTGCTTTCGACTCATTTTTTTTGTTTTCGTCGTTGTTGTTGTTCGTCTGTTGTTTTCGTATCACGGCACGCTTGATTTCGGTTATTATTTTTTTTAACGCGTTATCGATCCCTCTATAGTCGTCGTCTTTTATTTTCTTTCAATTCCGATATAGTTCGCGATATTTTTTTTTAAATAGAAATAAAAAAAAAACGTTAACAGAAAAAAGAAACAAAACAAACATATGACATGATCGTTTGTGTTTCTCTCCTCTTACACGGCTATTATGTCGTTACGCACGCATGCCATTTCCCACATTACAAAGCGCTACAAAATTGTGACACTAACGTTGACATAACCTCAAAATTATACGGCAATTATCATTTAGTAGGAAAAATATAACAAAAGACGATCAGCGAGCCGTTGAGAGAAGCGTTGCTCGCGTTGTCGGTTGGTGGTCGGCGGTGGTCGGCGAGGGGAGGGGAAGCATTCGACGCCGTTTGTTATTAAAGTATTGTTTTGTTTGTCGGCGGGAGTATCCTGGAAATGCGATGAGAAATTCTTCCACCCTGCTTCTTCGCCCGGAGTCCAATAGATAGATAGATCACGCATCAGGTCTATAATAAAATTTATGAACATAAATGCGACATCCATGCGATATCCACAAATTTGTGATTGAGATATCTTGTGCGTGGATGTCTTTTAAAGAGTAAAACTTAAATAGGAGGTCATATGTTAAAATTGAAGGTGAGGAATGATCGGTTGAGGGTGGTTGGAAGCTGTTCGTCACATGATCCGGACATAACAATAGTTCTTTCATTAGATTCCAAGCTCTTTGGATTCCTAACTGCCTGATACAGAAAATTCTGTCTATGCAATATGGATTTCTGCCCATGAAGCCGATCAAACGCGACTTCAAAATATGAGTCATAGCTTGGGATACTGTATTAGCATGTCAATCTACCACCGTTTGAGCGATTTAGTTGTTGCTTATTTTTTGACAACTTCTTTATTTTGTCTTTGGCAATGACAAAATTTCTTGTTCAATCATAAGGCAAACAGAGGAAAAAAATCTGTAGCTCTAATAAGTACAATCCATAATTCTTGAGAAGAAACACATGTTTTGAGGACACAAAAGGACGGCGGTAGGGCATTAGTGAAGTGTCCGATAGCTGTCAGCGATTATAACAAATACATGGGCGGCGTTGATTACATTGATCAGCTTCATTCGGCGGCGTACAATATTTCATGGAAAAGTAGGAGATGGTGGATGCGATTTTTTTTCTATTGTTTGGAGTCAACGTTGTCAAAAATCTAATGACGTCAAACGAAATTGTTAAATTGAGCATTTATTGTTAGTTGTATTCGTGATTATTTCAAAATTGGAAATATAATTTGTACGCAAGGTGATCTATGTTCTATGCACAACATCTAAGCAGGAACCGCAATACTATCAGCTCATGATTCTGATTGTAACAATGACGTGTGTAAGAGTTTAGATTTTGTGGCCGGCAATTGTTATAATAATTAAAGCAATGATTTATTGCCTGAGCGTTTAGTAATACCTCAATGACGAATTTTAAATATTTCCCTAAACTTCAAGAACACCTCTGCATCTCCAGGCCTTTAATATCACGTTAAAAATACGTGATATTAATGACGCCTAATTTAGAGCCACCCTCCCTCTCCCCTTCTCCTCACCCGAAAAGATATTACTTTTTTGGTACGTAGCTGCTCAGCCAAGAACGACTTCCATCAGTTATAACATTAATAGCACCCGGAAGACTTCAATGCAGTAAACAACAGTCGTGAAAACCTACATACAACTACGTCTTATTTGTAGCTTTTATTAGAATGTGCGTAAGACGAGATAACGTTATCTTAATTCGAAAAAAATTACGTTAAAATGTTTGTTCATCTTGTTTTTTTTCTATTTTAAAAGCTCTAACTAAAAATTGAAGGAAATGGAAGTATGAAGAATTTAATCATTTTTACGTCAGTTAAATGGTTAGGGGTGGAGGGGGAGGGTTGCGTTCATCCTCAACGAGCTTTAAAGGGAAATTACACACCGTAGAGCGTTAATTTGATAGCTTTAAAATAAACCTGTATAGCAGTGCTCAAAAAAAATTAACTTTCAAAGATAACTGGCAAGCAAAGTAACTTAGATGATTAACTTATCGAGTTGACTCAAAACAAAACGTATCAAAATGAAAAACAAAAGCAGCACACAATGGTTTAGTGAAAATTTAACCACAGGGCCTTCAAATCATGGAGGATCGATTGACGAAAAAGTGTTAATGCAGCTTGTCGTCTTCAACCACTATAATCTGTTTTTTTTTAATAAGAGGGATAAAACGCTTCAGCCCACTTCACATTAGGTAAATTTAATAACTGAAAATTTTGGTGGTAAATTTAAATGTTAGATACAATGAAATGAAATGTACTTAACTTCATGAATAGATCACATTTATAAAAAAAAAGCAATGGTAAGTGGTTAATGCCTTTATGTTGTTTATTAATATTTAAGTTAAGAAATATAATAATAGTATGGAAAATATGTTTTTATGTTTATGGTATTTTTTCTTTTTTCCTGCTATAGTAGGATGCATCCATTACAATGACAATATTCTCATGAAATTTTTGTAAAATATTATCGAATCATCTTTCAAAAACATCTGCATCCATTTTATTGTGGTAATCAGCTGTTTTTCTTCCTTCAAATACCAACGTGCCAACGAGTTAACAAAACCATTTTTCAAACCATTGTGTAAAATAATTAAGCATCTACCTTTACCAAAAAGATTTTCAAACCAGTTGTTACCCCATCTATAAATGCTTGTCTGCCTTTTGTAACATTAACATCTACCCACACTTTTGCTTTTGTGTGTCCTTCTAATTTAGTTCTATATTTTTTAATCGAAGGTAAATATTTGCGATTACCTTTTAAAACCTATAAATAAACACGATGGCTTAAACCTTTGAGACATTTTTAAAACGTTTTCGCAAAACAGCTGAGGTGTCCAATCGTTTTGGTCGTCTGTCAGGGAGTGTGGCTCAAAGCTTGCACAGATCTTTAGTTCGTCCGAATCTTCAAAATTCGATAGATTGTGTTTTTGGGTATGGTGGTAGTCTCCACCGTGTTAGGGACTTTGACAGGGATAAAATTGTTGCCTATCGAGATGTTGGTTTGGGCATCATGTCAAAATTGAGTCAGATTTCAAAGTTTCAAGCTCTTTAAATTACATGTCTGATCCAGAAAATTGTGTCTATGCAGTATGGAATGGGATGGGGGAGGAGGAAAGGGCAAGGCTATGTTTTTCAGAAGTAGTTATTACAGTTGTTCTAATTTTGATCCAAATCTAAAACGTTTTGTAAGGTCCTGGAACCACAAGACGAAAGCTTAAAACTTTGAGACATTTTTAAGACGTCTTCGCAAAACAGCTGAGGTGTCCAATCTTTTTGGTCGTCTGTCAGGGAGTGTGGCTCAAAGCTTGCACAGATCTTTAGTTCGTCCGAATATTCAAAATTCGATAGACTGTGTTTTTGGGTATGATGGTAGTCTCCACCGTGTTAGGGACTTTGACAGGGGCAAAATTGTTGCCTATCGAGATGTTGGTTTGGTCATCATGTCAAAATTGAATCAGATTTCAAAGTTTCAAGCTCTTTAGATTACTAATTGTCTGATCCAGAAAATTGTGTCTATGCAGTATAGAATGGGATGGGGGAGGAGGAAAGGGCAAGGCTATATTTTTCAGAAGTAGTTATTACAGTTGTTCTAATTTTGATCCAAATCTAATACGTTTTGTAAGGTCCTGGAACCACAAGACGAAAGCTTAAAACTTTGAGACATTTTTAAGACGTCTTCGCAAAACAGCTGAGGTGTCCAATCTTTTTGGTCGTCTATCAGAGAGTGTGGCTCAAAGCTTGCACAGATCTTTAGTTCGTCCGAATATTCAAAATTCGATAGATTGTGTTTTTGGGTATGGTGGTAGTCTCCACCGTGTTAGGGACTTTGACAGGGACAGAATTGTTGCCTATCGAGATGTTGGTTTGGTCATAATGTCAAAATTGAATCAGATTTCAAAGTTCCAAGCTCTTTAAATTACTAACTGTCTGATCCAGGAAATTGTGTCTATGCAGTTTGGAATGGGATGGGGGAGGAGGAAAGGGCAAGGCTATGCTTTTCAGAAGTAGTTATTACAGTTGTTCTAATTTTGATCCAAATCTAAAACGTTTTGTAAGGTCCTGGAACCACAAGACGAAAGCTTAAAACTTTGAGACATTTTTAAGACGTCTTCGCAAAACAGCTGAGGTGTCCAATCGTTTTGGTCGTCTATCAGAGAGTGTGGCTCAAAGCTTGCACAGATCTTTAGTTCGTCCGAATCTTCAAAATTCGATAGATTGTGTTTTTGGGTATGGTGGTAGTCTCCACCATGTTAGGGACTTTGACAGGGACAGAATTGTTGCCTGTCGAGATGTTGGTTTGGTCATCATGTCAAAATTGAATCAGATTTCAAAGTTTCAAGCTCTTTAGATTACTAACTGTCTGATCCAGAAAATTGTGTCTATGCAGTTTGGAATGGGGAGGGGGAGGAGGAAAGGGCAAGGCTATGCTTTTCAGAAGTAGTTATTACAGTTGTTCTAATTTTGATCCAAATCTAAAACGTTTTGTAAGGTCCTGGAACCACAAGACGAAAGCTTAAAACTTTGAGACATTTTTAAGACGTCTTCGCAAAACATCTGAGGTGTCCAATCTTTTTGGTCGTCTATCAGGGAGTGTGGCTCAAAGCTTGCACAGATCTTTAGTTCGTCCGAATATTCAAAATTCGATAGACTGTGTTTTTGGGTATGGTGGTAGTCTCCACCGTGTTAGGGACTTTGACAGGGGTAAAATTGTTGCCTATTGAGATGTTGGTTTGGTCATCATGTCAAAATTGAATCAGATTTCAAAGTTTCAAGCTCTTTAGATTACTAACTGTCTGGTCCAGAAAATTGTGTCTATGCAGTATGGAATGGGATGGCGGAGGAGGAAAGGGCAAGGCTATGTTTTTCAGAAGTAGTTATTACAGTTGTTCTAATTTTGATCCAAATCTAAAACGTTTTGTAAGGTCCTGGAACCACAAGACGAAAGGCTTAGAACTTTGAGACATTTTTAAGCTAAAAAATCAAGTTAAACAAATGAATCCTTCTAATGTTAGTGAGTACAATATCGAGCTGTTAATCGACATGCTCAACTACAAGACTGTAAATTGAACTTCTTCAAACAGCACTTCTATTTTTAATTGCATTAAAAAAAAACAAGAGGTTTTATGCGTGGATACGTACAAATCTAATGCACATATGTACACAGGGCTGTCTCTCGGCAAGATCATTTCTCCTGCTGAAAGTATCGATCCTCTAATACCGTGACTCACCCCTATATAGTCGTAGTCTCGGACAAAGGAGATCTCGATTCTGTGTAATTGCGTGTAGTTTTTCTGTTAAAAAAAAAACTACTCGAAGTAATAATTCTGTACTACATAAGGTGCTAAATTTTCAGAATTATCTTTTCAAAAATATCTATGCATATGTTAGGTTTCCCATGACTTCTTCTTCTTCTTATCCTCCTTCTACTACACAAGACACCAGCTGTAATATATTGTTAAATCTTTACACCATATGCGTATACAAGTTATAATTACAACACAACAACAACAGGTCGCGTTTTTGCTCCAGTTCGACTTTATTATTATATCTCGCGAAAGAATGAACGATGATATTTAAGTATCAGAAGGAAAACTAATACGGATAATTTAAATATGTATATCGCTGTATACAATTGAAACCCCGGGTGTATAATTGTAGCACACGTAATAAAAGAGACTGCAAACCAGACAATTATATATCCTATAGGGTATAGAGAGAAAAAAGGATTCTCTTACTTTTAATTCTTGCTCGGTAAGATGTAATTACTATTTTCCAGTAAGTATATCTTCCTATCTCTCTGTATATAGAAGAGATATGGGGAAACATATTGCTGTTTTTCAGGTAGATGAGAATTTTTCGTTTTGAAATTACTCTTTTATAGTGGTTTCCAGATATAATAATATATAATTGTTTCGTAGCAATACAGTTTTGTCATTGTTTGTTACGTTTCGTAAATGACATATGTTCATTACAAACAAAAAAAAAACTCTATAATAAGTATTGAATCAGAGTTATTGAAGATGGGAGACGGCTGGTGCAAGATATTGTCTTCTAAAGGTACATAATAGGTGTGTAATTATAGCTGATGCATGATTGTTTCCCGTGCAAATATTAACGATGATGTAATAAGTCTAATTTATTAAAATACTCATTGATATTAGAAGTGTTACAGCCAGAAGGAATCATTTGTTTAACTTGATTTGTGGTAGTTTTGCATCAGAAATGCTTGTGTTTGTGGTACCTCGTTCTAAGGAACAGTTTCATGAATAGATAAAGCGTTAAGGTTTGACGACCAACAGCGATGAGTACAAAGCTACCCCTCGTAGGTCGAAAATTCGACAAATGATCGGTTAGATTTTTTTCGTTTTTTTGAAATATCTCGGCTATTAAGGGAGATTAGGCCGAAATCAAACGCGTTAATGTACCTTCCTGGTAGTTTGTCCTCTCGTTTAGATCAACAAGATGAACCAACTTGCCCAGTGCGAAGCAGATTCATCAAACGGTTCTCGAGAAAATTTATCTCTATAACTCGTTAATGTGCCTTGCTGGGAGTTTGGCCTCTCGTTTAGATTAACAAGGTGAACCTACTTGCGGAGGGGGAAGCAGATTCATCAAACGGTTATCGAGCTAGGTAATATTTATATGATGAAAAAATTGTCCAGAAAATTTATCAATTTGGAGCGGTCACAGCGCTCAAACGCGTTAATGTGCCTTCCTGGTAGTTTGTCCTCTCGTTTAGATTAACAAGATGAACCAACTTGCCCAGAGCGAAGCAGATTCATCAAACGGTTCTCGAGAAAATTTATCTCTATAACCCGTTAATGTGCCTTGCTGGGAGTTTGGCCTCTCGTTTAGATTAACAAGGTGAACCTACTTGCCGAGGGGGAAGCAGATTCATCAAACGGTTATCGAGCTAGGTAATATTTATATGATGAAAAAATTGTCCAGAAAATTTATCAATTTGGAGCGGTCACAGCGCTCAAACGCGTTAATGTGCCTTCTTGGAGGTTTGTCCTCTTGTTTAGATTAACAAGATGAACCAACTTGCCCAGAGCGAAGCAGATTCATCAAACGGTTCTCGAAAAATTTATCTCTATAACCCGTTAATGTGCCTTGCTGGGAGTTTGGCCTCTTTTTGAGATTAACAAGGTGAACCTACTTGCCGAGGGGGAAGCAGATTCATCAAACGGTTATCGAGCTAGGTAATATTTATATGATGAAAAAATTGTCCAGAAAATTTATCAATTTGGAGCGGTCACAGCGCTCAAACGCGTTAATGTGCCTTCCTGGAGGTTTGTCCTCTCGTTTAGATTAACAAGATGAACCAACTTGCCCAGAGCGAAGCAGATTCATCAAACGGTTCTCGAGAAAATTTATCTCTATAATCCGTTAATGTGCCTTGCTGGGAGTTTGGCCTCTCGTTTAGATTAACAAGGTGAACCTACTTGCCGAGGGGGAAGCAGATTTATCAAACGGTTATCGAGCTAGGTAATATTTATATGATGAAAAAATTGTCCAGAAAATTTATCAATTTGGAGCGGTCACAGCGCTCAAACGCGTTAATGTGCCTTCCTGGTTGTTTGTCCTCTCGTTTAGATTAACACGATGAACCAATTTGCCCAGAGCGAAGCAGATTCATCAAACGGTTCTCGAGAAAATTTATCTCTATAACCCGTTAATGTGCCTTGTTGGGAGTTTGGCCTCTCGTTTAGATTAACAAGGTGAACCTACTTGCCGAGGGGGAAGCAGATTCATCAAACGGTTATCGAGCTAGGTAATATTAGGTAATGTATATGATGAAGAAATTGTCCGGAAAATTTATCAATTTGGAGCGGTCACAGCGCTCAAACGCGTTAATGTGCCTTCCTGGAGGTTTGTCCTCTCGTTTAGATTAACAAGATGAACCAACTTGCCCAGAGCGAAGCAGATTCATCAAACGGTTCTCGAGAAAATTTATCTCTATAACCCGTTAATGTGCCTTGTTGGGAGTTTGGCCTCTCGTTTAGATTAACAAGGTGAACCTACTTGCCGAGGGGGAAGCAGATTCATCAAACGGTTATCGAGCTAGGTAATATTAGGTAATATGATGAAGAAATTGTCCGGAAAATTTATCAATTTGGAGCGGTCACAGCGCTCAAACGCGTTAATGTGCCTTCCTGGAGGTTTGTCCTCTCGTTTAGATTAACAAGATGAACCAACTTGCCCAGAGCGAAGCAGATTCATCAAACGGTTCTCGAGAAAATTTATCTCTATAACCCGTTAATGTGCCTTGTTGGGAGTTTGGCCTCTCGTTTAGATTAACAAGGTGAACCTACTTGCCGAGGGGGAAGCAGATTCATCAAACGGTTATCGAGCTAGGTAATATTTATATGATGAAAAAATTGTCCAGAAAATTTATCAATTTGGAGCGGTGACAGCGCTCAAACGCGTTAATGTGCCTTCCTGGAGGTTTGTCCTCTCGTTTAGATTAACAAGATGAACCAACTTGCCCAGAGCGAAGCAGATTCATCAAACGGTTCTCGAGAAAATTTATCTCTATAATCCGTTAATGTGCCTTGCTGGGAGTTTGGCCTCTCGTTTAGATTAACAAGGTGAACCTACTTGCCGAGGAGGAAGCAGATCCATCAAACGGTTATCGAGCTAGGTAATATTTATATGATGAAAAAATTGTCCAGAAAATTTATCAATTTGGAGCGGTCACAGCGCTCAAACGCGTTAATGTGCCTTCCTGGAGGTTTGTCCTCTCGTTTAGATTAACAAGATGAACCAACTTGCCCAGAGCGAAGCAGATTCATCAAACGGTTCTCGAGAAAATTTATCTCTATAATCCGTTAATGTGCCTTGCTGGGAGTTTGGCCTCTCGTTTAGATTAACAAGGTGAACCTACTTGCCGAGGGGGAAGCAGATTTATCAAACGGTTATCGAGCTAGGTAATATTTATATGATGAAAAAATTGTCCAGAAAATTTATCAATTTGGAGCGGTCACAGCGCTCAAACGCGTTAATGTGCCTTCCTGGTTGTTTGTCCTCTCGTTTAGATTAACACGATGAACCAATTTGCCCAGAGCGAAGCAGATTCATCAAACGGTTCTCGAGAAAATTTATCTCTATAACCCGTTAATGTGCCTTGTTGGGAGTTTGGCCTCTCGTTTAGATTAACAAGGTGAACCTACTTGCCGAGGGGGAAGCAGATTCATCAAACGGTTATCGAGCTAGGTAATAAATGTATATGATGAAGAAATTGTCCGGAAAATTTATCAATTTGGAGCGGTCACAGCGCTCAAACGCGTTAATGTGCCTTCCTGGAGGTTTGTCCTCTCGTTTAGATTAACAAGATGAACCAACTTGCCCAGAGCGAAGCAGATTCATCAAACGGTTCTCGAGAAAATTTATCTCTATAACCCGTTAATGTGCCTTGTTGGGAGTTTGGCCTCTCGTTTAGATTAACAAGGTGAACCTACTTGCCGAGGGGGAAGCAGATTCATCAAACGGTTATCGAGCTAGGTAATATTTATATGATGAAAAAATTGTCCAGAAAATTTATCAATTTGGAGCGGTGACAGCGCTCAAACGCGTTAATGTGCCTTCCTGGAGGTTTGTCCTCTCGTTTAGATTAACAAGATGAACCAACTTGCCCAGAGCGAAGCAGATTCATCAAACGGTTCTCGAGAAAATTTATCTCTATAATCCGTTAATGTGCCTTGCTGGGACTTTGGCCTCTCGTTTAGATTAACAAGGTGAACCTACTTGCCGAGGGGGAAGCAGATTCATCAAACGGTTATCGAGCTAGGTAATATTAGGTAATGTATATGATGAAGAAATTGTCCGGAAAATTTATCAATTTGGAGCGGTCACAGCGCTCAAACGCGTTAATGTGCCTTCCTGGAGGTTTGTCCTCTCGTTTAGATTAACAAGATGAACCAACTTGCCCAGAGCGAAGCAGATTCATCAAACGGTTCTCGAGAAAATTTATCTCTATAACCCGTTAATGTGCCTTGTTGGGAGTTTGGCCTCTCGTTTAGATTAACAAGGTGAACCTACTTGCCGAGGGGGAAGCAGATTCATCAAACGGTTATCGAGCTAGGTAATATTTATATGATGAAAAAATTGTCCAGAAAATTTATCAATTTGGAGCGGTCACAGCGCTCAAACGCGTTAATGTGCCTTCCTGGAGGTTTGTCCTCTTGTTTAGATTAACAAGATGAACCAACTTGCCCAGAGCGAAGCAGATTCATCAAACGGTTCTCGAGAAAATTTATCTCTATAATCCGTTAATGTGCCTTGCTGGGAGTTTGGCCTCTCGTTTAGATTAACAAGGTGAACCTACTTGCCGAGGAGGAAGCAGATTCATCAAACGGTTATCGAGCTAGGTAATATTTATATGATGAAAAAATTGTCCAGAAAATTTATCAATTTGGAGCGGTCACAGCGCTCAAACGCGTTAATGTGCCTTCCTGGAGGTTTGTCCTCTCGTTTAGATTAACAAGATGAACCAACTTGCCCAGAGCGAAGCAGATTCATCAAACGGTTCTCGAGAAAATTTATCTCTATAATCCGTTAATGTGCCTTGCTGGGAGTTTGGCCTCTCGTTTAGATTAACAAGGTGAACCTACTTGCCGAGGGGGAAGCAGATTCATCAAACGGTTATCGAGCTAGGTAATATTTATATGATGAAAAAATTGTCCAGAAAATTTATCAATTTGGAGCGGTCACAGCGCTCAAACGCGTTAATGTGCCTTCCTGGGGGTTTGTCCTCTCGTTTAGATTAACAAGATGAACCAACTTGCCCAGAGCGAAGCAGATTCATCAAACGGTTCTCGAGAAAATTTATCTCTATAATCCGTTAATGTGCCTTGTTGGGAGTTTGGCCTCTCGTTTAGATTAACAAGGTGAACCTACTTGCCGAGGAGGAAGCAGATTCATCAAACGGTTATCGAGCTAGGTAATATTTATATGATGAAAAAATTGTCCAGAAAATTTATCAATTTGGAGCGGTCACAGCGCTCAAACGCGTTAATGTGCCTTCCTGGAGGTTTGTCCTCTCGTTTAGATTAACAAGATGAACCAACTTGCCCAGAGCGAAGCAGATTCATCAAACGGTTCTCGAGAAAATTTATCTCTATAACCCGTTAATGTGCCTTGCTGGGAGTTTGGCCTCTCGTTTAGATTAACAAGGTGAACCTACTTGCCGAGGAGGAAGCAGATTCATCAAACGGTTATCGAGCTAGGTAATATTATATGATGAAAAAATTGTCCAGAAAATTTATCAATTTGGAGCGGTCACAGCGCTCAAACGCGTTAATGTGCCTTCCTGGAGGTTTGTCCTCTCGTTTAGATTAACAAGATGAACCAACTTGCCCAGAGCGAAGCAGATTCATCAAACGGTTCTCGAGAAAATTTATCTCTATAACCCGTTAATGTGCCTTGCTGGGAGTTTGGCCTCTCGTTTAGATTAACAAGGTGAACCTACTTGCCGAGGGGGAAGCAGATTCATCAAACGGTTATCGAGCTAGGTAATATTTATATGATGAAAAAATTGTCCAGAAAATTTATCAATTTGGAGCGGTCACAGCGCTCAAACGCGTTAATGTGCCTTCCTGGAGGTTTGTCCTCTTGTTTAGATTAACAAGATGAACCAACTTGCCCAGAGCGAAGCAGATTCATCAAACGGTTCTCGAGAAAATTTATCTCTATAACCCGTTAATGTGCCTTGTTGGGAGTTTGGCCTCTCGTTTAGATTAACAAGGTGAACCTACTTGCCGAGGGGGAAGCAGATTCATCAAACGGTTATCGAGCTAGGTAATATTTATATGATGAAAAAATTGTCCAGAAAATTTATCAATTTGGAGCGGTCACAGCGCTCAAACGCGTTAATGTGCCTTCCTGGAGGTTTGTCCTCTTGTTTAGATTAACAAGATGAACCAACTTGCCCAGAGCGAAGCAGATTCATCAAACGGTTCTCGAGAAAATTTATCTCTATAATCCGTTAATGTGCCTTGCTGGGACTTTGGCCTCTCGTTTAGATTAACAAGGTGAACCTACTTGCCGAGGGGGAAGCAGATTCATCAAACGGTTATCGAGCTAGGTAATATTTATATGATGAAAAAATTGTCCAGAAAATTTATCAATTTGGAGCGGTGACAGCGCTCAAACGCGTTAATGTGCCTTCCTGGAGGTTTGTCCTCTCTTGTTTAGATTAACAAGATGAACCAACTTGCCCAGAGCGAAGCAGATTCATCAAACGGTTCTCGAGAAAATTTATCTCTATAACCCGTTAATGTGCCTTGCTGGGAGTTTGGCCTCTTGTTTAGATTAACAAGGTGAACCTACTTGCCGAGGGGGAAGCAGATTCATCAAACGGTTATCGAGCTAGGTAATATTTATATGATGAAAAAATTGTCCAGAAAATTTATCAATTTGGAGCGGTCACAGCGCTCAAACGCGTTAATGTGCCTTCCTGGAGGTTTGTCCTCTTGTTTAGATTAACAAGATGAACCAACTTGCCCAGAGCGAAGCAGATTCATCAAACGGTTATCGAGAAAATTTATCTCTATAACCCGTTAATGTGCCTTGTTGGGAGTTTGGCCTCTCGTTTAGATTAACAAGGTGAATACTTGCCGAGGAGGAAGCAGATCCATCAAACGGTTATCGAGCTAGGTAATATTTATATGATGAAAAAATTGTCCAGAAAATTTATCAATTTGGAGCGGTCACAGCGCTCAAACGCGTTAATGTGCCTTCCTGGAGGTTTGTCCTCTTGTTTAGATTAACAAGATGAACCAACTTGCCCAGAGCGAAGCAGATTCATCAAACGGTTCTCGAGAAAATTTATCTCTATAATCCGTTAATGTGCCTTCCTGGGAGTTTGGCCTCTCGTTTAGATTAACAAGGTGAACCTACTTGCCGAGGAGGAAGCAGATTCATCAAACGGTTATCGAGCTAGGTAATATTTATATGATGAAAAAATTGTCCAGAAAATTTATCAATTTGGAGCGGTCACAGCGCTCAAACGCGTTAATGTGCCTTCCTGGAGGTTTGTCCTCTTGTTTAGATTAACAAGATGAACCAACTTGCCCAGAGCGAAGCAGATTCATCAAACGGTTCTCGAGAAAATTTATCTCTATAACGCGTTAATGTGCATTGCTGGGAGTTTGACCTCTCGTTTAGATTAACAAGGTGAACCTACTTGCCGAGGGGGAAGCAGATCCATCAAACGGTTATTGAGCTAGGTAACATTTATATGATAAAAATGTTGTCCAGAAAAACAACAGCGCTCTAGGTCGTTGTGCCGGCATGGTAGTTTAGCCGCTCGTTTAATTTGGGATGATGAAGCAACTTGCCGAGACTGAAGTAAATTCATGAACAACACATCTTGAACATACTGATATCAATACCTCTTGCATTAGAGTCAATACTTGAAATTATCTTATATATTATGTCAGGGTTAACAGCATTTTTTTACTTTGTAATAACGCCTCGTCCTACCAATCTTTCGGTAATCTAATTTAAAAAAAAAGAACTAAACAAAAACAACCTCTTCCAGTAGGGTTTCCTTTCGCATCTTTCACGGCGAATCTCTTCACCGGGGCGGCATATCTTTTATATTAGGTACCTTTATAAAAACAACGCATTCATATATATATAGCACAAAACACACTAAACGAAATTATAATCCTCTGTATATACCATTCCTATAAAAGATCGGCCAGGGCAATCAAAGAGTACCGCATTATATTGTTTGTAGAATGGTAATTAGAGGAAATGCCGACATGTTAGGCATTATGGAGCAAAGGGCATACACGAATCCGGAGATTTCCACCTCCTCTCAATATAAACGTTTAGTAATTCAACTTGCATCACCCGTTCCTCCTCTTTCAAAAACGTTACGAGTGCGTATAGTGAACGGGAGATCTGGTTACCCTGGCGATGATGTCTCTCCTATATGTATGTGTACAAGTACTATTCGGGATGTGCAAATCCGAGACAGGATGAGGTTGGTGGAACCGCACAATAACTGTTGGAAACCACCGCGGTTTAATGCAACTATATATGTACCTTTACCATCCACCCTTTTAGATTCCGCTCCGCTGTAAAAGCTGCGGTCGTCGGATTTGAATCATTTAAAACGGTCTAAATGAAAACGGATACTGTTGTATTTAATTGAAATACTAATCTATAAAAACTTGTCGATTATAATTTTCTTAAAATGGTCTCGGACTAGTTTACACAACTATGTATATCAGAGAGAACGTTGGGAACAAAGTGTAGGAGAACTTCCGACATCATCAAAGGATAATAACGCTGGTAGGAAAAAGAGGGAGAGAGAATGTAATATCGAAGTTTTTAAAAGCGTTCTTTTACTGGCTTGTGTGTTTGAGACCCACATGCAAGTAGTACCTACATATATAGTTATAAGTGTACAAATAGCGCTAAGATCGCTATCACGAACCTGATTTATTTCACGAAAGTGTTATTGTTCTTACAGTACCATATAAGTATCCTCACGCTCTAAAGTCAAACCTGTAATGTTGGAGACCACACAAATCCATACCTACTGTGGTACATACATACTTACTACCTATATCGTTGTTAGGTACACTTATTTGGGTGTTTACTTCGGTTGAAATCAGTTTCAACTTATAGTTTTAAAATTGTAGTTGTACATGCAAATTTTAAATAACGGCTAGATCTACAGTACGCCATCCGATTAAATCAATTATCAAGAACTTTTTCGATTGTTTGAACTTGAATTTTCGAAAACGGTGCTCAAAAGTTCAATTGTTACGTTGGCTGTGACAGGAAATCTTATTAATAATGTATTAAGATCACAGATTACGTCTTGAGAAAAAAATCCGTAGTTGGGTATTGATTTCATTCGCGTGTGGGAAGTAAAAATTGAGCCGTCCGAAACCGAACATATCATCCTCTTCAATTTGCGTTAACAAAATTTCGTCGAGCATGGCACGGAAAAGATGATTTTTCGAATTTGCCCCCGCATTTTGGGGCTCAGAAAATCCAAACGTTATCATCGAGAAGCCGGTACATCCAAAACAACTGACTGTTTAGTGCGGATTTCTGCAAGCTGGGCCATTTTTCTTCGATAATTGGCTGGACATCGCTTCGTCGAAGATTTGTCCCCATATTTTGGGGCTCAGAAAATCCAAACGTTATCATCGAGAAGCCGGTACATCCAAAACAACTGACTGTTTAGTGCGGATTTCTGCAAGCTGGGCCATTTTTCTTCGATAATTGGCTGGAGATCGCTTCGTCGAAGATTTGTCCCCATATTTTGGGGCTCAGAAAATCCAAACGTTATCATCGAGAAGCCGGTACATCCAAAACAACTGACTGTTTAGTGCGGATTTCTGCAAGCTGGGCCATTTTTCTTCGATAATTGGCTGGAGATCGCTTCGTCGAAGATTTGTCCCCATATTTTGGGGCTCAAAAAATCCAAACGTTATCATCGAGAAGCCGGTACATCCAAAACAACTGACTGTTTAGTGCGGATTTCTGCAAGCTGGGCCATTTTTCTTCGATAATTGGCTGGAGATCGCTTCGTCGAAGATTTGTCCCCATATTTTGGAGCTCAGAAAATCCAAACGTTATCATCGAGAAGCAGGTACATCCAAAACAACTGACTGTTTAGTGCGGATTTCTGCAAGCTGGGCCATTTTTCTTCGATAATGGGCTGGAGATCGCTTCGCCGAAGATTTGCCCCCATATTTTAGGGCTCAGAAAATCCAAACGTTATTATTGAGAAGCCAATACACCCAAAACGAGTGACAGTTTGGTGCGAATTTCGGCAAGATGGGCTGGAGATGAGAGCCCATTGAGAGAACGTTTACTATCCTTGCTCATTATTGAACAAAAATGACCCATCCTGCCGAAATCCGCACCAAACACTCACTCGTTTCGGAAGTATCGACTTCTCAATGGTAACGTTTGGATTTTCTGTGCCCCAAAATTCGGGGGCCAACTCTTCGGCGATCTCCAGCGCATTGGGCGCATCGGTTTGGCATGATGCTTCAGTAGTTGGACTAATTGAACTTTATAATCCTTGATATCGAAGTCTACATAAAATTTTCCCCGGAGAAGTCCGGGAAATTAGTTTCAGAGAACGATGATAAATATTGATGTCGATGAATTTTTACGCACATTTTCGTGCAAGAACGTGAACGGGTTGTTCTGTTCAATAACGATTCAGTTTCAGGAATTGATCCTCACGAACTGAGTTGAAGGCTTATCATTTATTCGTATACAATTTTCTAACTTTGCATTTATTTTCCTTAATTTTCGGCTTTAATTTTTATGTTACGGATTCCTTCAGCTTCCTGGGGAATTACCGCTTCTGTTATCTCCTTTTTTTTTACTTCGTTTGTTTGAAATTTAGGTGCTGCTGTTTGACTATCTCTGGCACTCAATGGGCTGGAGATGAAAACCATTGAAAGAACGTTCGCTATTGAGCGTAGCTCAATTATCGAAGAAGAATGATCCATCCTGCCGAAATCTGTATCAAACAGTCACCCGTTTTGGATATATCGACTTCACAATGATAACGTTTGGATTTATTGAGCCCCAAAATGCGGGGGCCAACTCTTCAGCAAAGCGATCTCCAGCTCCATTGGGCGCATCGGATGGGCATAAGGGTTCAATAGTTGGACTAATTGAACTTTAAGCCTTTATATCGAAGGCTTTTTACGCAGACTCTGTTCAACAGCGGCAATGTTTTCGAGTGAGTACGTGAACGGGATTTAGGCTTATCATTTATTAATATATAATTTTCTAACTTCGTAACCTTTATTTGTATTTATTTTCTTTAATTTTTGGCTTTAATTTTTATGTTATAGATTCCTTCAGCTTGCTGTGGAATTACCGGCTCTGTTGTCTCCTTTTTTTTTGAAATTTTGGTGCTGCTGTTTGACTATCTTTGGGACTTTTGACATCTTCTATTATTTCCATCGCATTCATACACAAAACTCAGGTTTGTCCTGAAAGATCTGTGGGGATTTTGTTATTTTTTCAGCTCGATAAATAATAAAACTGTTACTAATTGCCTAATTTCAATGTTTCTTTTGGTCCTAACCGAGTACTGCATCGTTAGCCGCATGCAGATGGTATTTCCTCTCCTGCAAACAATTAATTATGTTAAACGAGTAAATCGATGTACAGCAAAGGGCTCAGGATACTACCTAGAGGCACACCAAACAATAAACAATAAAGAGGCTCATTATTTATGACCTGTCGAGTTCTAATGGTTAAATGGTTTTGAGTAATCCAACAAAATAGAATTATTCAACACCTCTGGTGGCAGATTTATCAACAATGTGAGCAATGAAAGCACTTTCTTAAATTTTTTTGTCGTTAAGCCAGAATGATTTAAATTAGCTTCCAAAAGGTTAAACAATTCTGCTTCGGTTTTGCTTTTTCTTCCGTTCGAGTTAATTGATTGTTGCTCTTGTGAGAAGTTCAAGCGTTTAAGTTTACGCCACCCCCTATGACCTCCCTAGAGTTTTACTTAAAAAAAAAGCCAAAATACATATTTTATTAATTGTATCAAACAGCATTATAATCAAATTTTAAATAAATTTGCCCATAAAAATATATTTTTTAATTTTTTTCCGTTAAAACTTTGTCACCCCCTTTTTACCTCCTTAGGGGGTGGAATTTCGAAAAATTCCTTCTTATATAAGGCCTACAGTATAAAATCAACACCCTGTGTGAGTTGCACGTTTCTATCATTAAAGGTGCCTTAGCTTGACCACCCCTTACTTCAAGAACAAAATTTTTATTGTTTAATAGGATTGGGACAAAAAAACAAATTAATTTATTTAAGAATTGGAAGCACCTTCGATGAAAAAGCTTCACAGACTATCATCCATTACAAATCATCGTTGATGTAACTTTGAACATATAATGGAGCTTTTTACAAAGTTTTGAGTGAGTCTAGTATTTCTAGCTCACAAAAAAATCCTCAAGTTCGGGTAAAAATTAACCGTCGAGAAAGGGGGAGGGGAAGGGGGCGGTCAAACAATAATTTTCGATTCTTTGTAGATCCCTTGTGTTTTGGTATCTGTGTTGCCAGTTAATTTCATCGACCAACTCCCTGTGAGATGGAAAAATACATTTTTGTACTCGATTATAAAATCGTGTCATTTTGCGGTTGTGTTTGCGTGCGGGAAATCGATTTTCCCGCACTAGTGCGCGAAGTAAAAATTTGCATTATTATAATAATGAAATATAATAATTTTCTAAATTTGATCTTAACTTGTAAATCTTTTAAGATTAATTAATGCGCGAAGACAACTTCCAGGATTCTCGCTGGAAATATTGCTTTCCCGCACTCCCCCGACACAAATCAGTACTTCAAAACAATACCTGAATTAGACCAAAAACTCGATTAATTCAATTTTAAATATTATAAAAAAAATAATGATAGAAACAGATATTAAAGTTTATCCCACCGAAACAAACAAAAAAAAAAAATTAACAATCGAGAATCACAACCGAGAGGAGCTCGACCAGATTTATCTCGACATATCTCGGGCATCAAATGCCGTCTAAACCAACACTGACGCCACCTCGGCGACACTGGATGGGCGTGTCACCGTTGGGGTGGGGGAAATCCCCGTAGGCGTGGCTACGATTCACAACCTACTATGAAAAACGTATAAACTACGTCGGACGTATTAAGGGGATCTCTACGCTCTCTCGATATGTATGTATGTGTGTAAAAGCGTAACATCATCCTAGGAATCATAATCCTAAGCAAGACGACTTGATTTTAAATATTATAGCGGATAGTTCGCGTAATAACCGCTAGAGGAATTTATTTTATTTTTATTTAAATAATTAAAAAAAAAACAAAAGAAATAATAAACTTATTAAAGCTTATTATTTTGAAATCTAACTAATCGTCACACACATAAACACTACCCCATTTGGCGCCCAACCCCACACGTCTCCCCCTTCCAATGTTTGGAGGATATTCCCCACCACCCTACTCGCGTAAAGTTAGCGTTATCGTGTTCGATTATGGAATTAAATTGAATTAAAGTTTTACGCCCACCTCTTCGGGTCTAATGAATTAAAAATTTAGATTTTTCTTTAGATTTTTTTTTGAGTGATTTTTGTGTTGGTAATATTTTGAATTGTGCCTTAATAAGGAGATGATGGGAATTCTTTAAAGCAGGATTTAAAAAAGGTAATAATTAAAATTTCACAGTTTATTTAAACTAGGTACCTATAATATCCGTTATATTATTGCTTTTATACGGTAGCAATAAATTATTTTTACAATAATTTTAATAACCATCAAAATAGATTTAAAATAATATACATAATTGACTCGGTGTACACGATTTAAAAATGATCGGTTTGTATTTATTTCATTAATTAAATTTATTACAAAATTTCATTATTATTATATTCTGCAATAAAATTATTTTATACCGTGAAACTATCGGGGAAAATAATGAACTTTTTTAAAAAAAAAAAAAGAAGGAAAATGAGGTTTGAAATTATATTTAATGAGATCCAAACGAATTAACACTAAACGTCTAGAATATCCGATATAAAAAGATGGTAATTTTTTTTTTAATTGCTTTTTCAGGTAATTAATTATCGAAAGCTTTTATTTTTTAAAACGAGATGATGTTTTGAATATCCTGTTTTATTTTTTTTTAAGAGGGAAATATTTCTTACACGACCGGAAGATTTATTAGTATAGTAGTTCTTTTGTTTTTGGTCGTAAATTAGTTTTAACATCAGGTTATGAGTTTCTGTTTTAATGTAATTTTCTACAATAAAAGATAAATATAAAAAAAAACGGTTTCATCGGCTATAGAATGTTTAGTATGATGGTCGAAGTCCCAATTATTTTCATAAGTATAGGTACTAGAAACGGCAGTGGGCTTGACACCGTTCCTTGTGGAACAAAATGTGAGATGAAGTTCCTTTCCATGCCATCACTTGTTTTCTGTTGCCTAAATGGGTCTTGATCAGATACTTAATCTCGCAATGAGGAGATCTTGGTGGCTAAAACTACTAAATGAAACTAAATCCTGTCTTCAGATAATATCTATATTCGAGATGTCAGGCTGCCTTAAAGCCAATCCGTCCTCTATTTGGGTGTCACTCTGAATCAGAGACTTACCTTCCAACAGCACCTCAAAAGAACAACGAAGAAATTTCTGGCTACTACTCCCACTACTTTGCGTCAGGGGGTGGTTGAGTTTGGCGAAATCAAACCTAAAGAAGCTAGAAGTCCTCCAAAACAAGAATACTCTGGATGCTGGTTGGAGCTCTCTATAGTTTGTTAGGAACGAACTACTACAAGCGGAAACAAACCCGGATTTCATTTGTTTAGTTGTGAAGTTTGTTTTTAAGTGTCACTATGGATAACAAGAAACTTGCAATAATTGGTGGATATGGGAAAAAGAAGAAAAGAGTGTGGTCAAGACTTTGGTAGGTACCTACCTACTTGGAAAGAAGAAAATATTCTGATCTGAATTTTGTTAAAAGAACTTGAAGTTGAAGAGAACCTCATGATTTATATAATTATTTATGTAGGGACATTTAATCATTTTAAATTTTGATGGAATTACTCCGTCATAAAATTGAAAGACATAACACTCTCTTGTGCCATATCACCACAGCTCCTAGGATAAATTATTCCTGAAAGAAGCTGGGGTTTGTTTAGATCACTTAAAGATGAATACTTAAAGGTTGGTGTACTCCTCATTAAATATTGTTTATAAATAATTATTGCTATGTCATGACATCAAAATATCTTTAGGTAAATATTTATAAGCTTCTAGTCTTGTCTCTAGAACGTAACAGGTTACTAAAATAATGAAAATTTCATGATGTAATCATTTATATTTATCAGTAGGTAGTAAGAGTAAAAAAAAATAATATTATTATTTAGAAAGTCTTTCTTTTCACTTTTCTTTTATATTGGGATGAAGAACATTCCGAAATTAAAGTCCAACAGTAGACAGCAACTATCTCGCTATTCCACTTGCCCTGATAGCGTTTTTCAATAGTGGAAATATCCGGATAAAATCTTTCCCCATGCTCTCCATGTTAGCATCTCCAAGATTCGGGTGAAAGAAGTTCAGGTGCAGAAATCGTGCAAGAAATGTATTTTAAAATGCTCTCCATGTTAGCATCTCCAAGATTCGGGGGAAAGAAGTTCAGGTGCAGAAATCGTGCAAGAAATGTATTTTAAAATGCTCTCCATGTTAGCATCTCCAAGATTCGGGGGAAAGAAGTTCAGGTGCAGAAATCGTGCAAGAAATGTATTTTAAAATGCTCTCCATGTTAGCATCTCCAAGATTCGGGGGAAAGAAGTTCAGGTGCAGAAATCGTGCAAGAAATGTATTTTAAAATGCTCTCCATGTTAGCATCTCCAAGATTCGGGGGAAAGAAGTTCAGGTGCAGAAATCGTGCAAGAAATGTATTTTAAAATGCTCTCCATGTTAGCATCTCCAAGATTCGGGGAAAGAAGTTCAGGTGCAGAAATCGTGCAAGAAATGTATTTCAAAATGCTCTCCATGTTAGCATCTCCAAGATTCGGGGGAAAGAAGTTCAGGTGCAGAAATCGTGCAAGAAATGTATTTTAAAATGCTCTCCATGTTAGCATCTCCAAGATTCGGGGGAAAGAAGTTCAGGTGCAGAAATCGTGCAAGAAATGTATTTTAAAACTTATGTTAGCATCTCCAAAACGGGTCGATGGCCGAAGTGGTTCAGGTGCTGAATCGTTGTGCAAGAAATGATAGGTAAAATGGTTCAATTCATCTGGAAGACGGTGACATTTTTCAGGTGCAGAAATCGGATCGACTTGCCATTCGCTGTTGGGGGCAAATGATTCTCCATGTTAGCATCATAAAAGATTGATGCTGGGACAAAGCCATTTAAACAGAACTTACACACACTAAACTACACCGCAAGAGTTGCAGTGATAGTCAGACAAGTAATACAGCTTACGGAGAAACTGCAAGAAAATTTCAAAAGCACTCCACCATCTCCACATTTGGGGGAAAAAAAAAATGCATGGTAAAACTTCTAACAAGTTCACTGACAATTTCCTTGTAATCTTCAGATTTTTTATTTCCTAAGAAGAAATTCTTTATCAAATGTTTTAAAATGCATCCCAAGCAGTCCATTCTAAATCGCTCAAGAGTACGTCAAATTCTCGATCCTGTTGTAACAGATTAATCTGGGGTCCTATGAAAATCTCCTCTTTAAGTTTTGCCTCAGATATCGGGGGAAATTTTTGTTTAAGGTAACGAAATCCTGGTCCCTCTTTGTCCAATGCTTTCACGAAATTCTTCATCAGACTTAATTTTATGTATAATGGTGGTAAAAGTATTTTATGAGGTTTCACCAACGTTTTCTCCAGGAGTATATTGTTTTCTGGTTGGCCATTGCTTAACAGTATAGTGCAAATTTCTCGTTCGACTATCTCATTCATTCACAAAAGAATATATATATGCACAGATCTATTAATTCCTTGATTTGATTGGTTCTAGAGATTAAGAAGCGAGTGCTTTAACGACTGACTATGACGTGTAAATGAAGCCCAAACATGTTAAATCTTGTTCAGACATGCCAGCATGATAATAACTTGATAGTTTCTGTTAACTTGTTTAAAAATGTTGATTACAAACGTGTACTTTTTTCCATTTCAAAAAGATCTCCTAATTTTGGATGTCCGAAATTAGGCAAATTCTGATGATGTAAAAGTAAAAACCCTTTTCGTTATGACATTTTTTTGATCAAAATAAATGGCTTAAATTAAAATAATTGATGATGAAAGATGATTTTCCTCTTTTTCATTATCAATGTTATTGTATTAGACCAAGTAGTTCCTTCTAATCGCACTGTTGAAAGTCGATGGCGTTCTTTCTCTAAGAAAATCACTAATCTAATCGTTCACAAAAATAACAGATAGAGCAGTGGGAATCTCTGCGCTTTCAGGATCAGATTTTACAAAAAGACCTACAATAAATGGACGTGAAGTTTGGTTGATACATTAAGCAGGTTTTTTGAAGGTTTCAATCATTATCAATTTAAAATCTCGTATGGACTATACTTGTATTAAGATTGTATCTCCTTAAACGAGGCATGAAACACAAACCCTACACCTATTACTATCCTTCTATGTAACTGTCATTATCCTATCTTTTTAATTCTTTTACTTTGATTGATGAAGAAAAAAATGAGTGCTATTTTTGGGCAAGAATTCAAGTACCATGATGGCTTTGTGCAATGGTGCATTTATTGTGCTGGCTCTCGATATTCCGGTCGAATTCTATCCCACAATCATTGTAGAACTCTCAGATTATATTCTACGTTCAACGGATATGAATCGAAGAAAACGGTCATCGTTGTCTTGATTTTGCTCTTTTCTTTTGAGGCTCTTCAGGGGTGATTTCCATACCACACTCCGACGTTTTGTTTCTGCCTTCGTATTGAAAACGCCACGTTTTATCATTATCACTTACAATAGCTTGTCGGATTCTTTTGGGACATTTTTGCAAATCTTTTTGGTCGTCTATCACGAAGTGTGGATAGACCTTCTGTTTGTCCGAATCTTCCGGGTCAAAATTTGATAGACTGTGTATTTTTTCAGTATTCCAGTTTCCTCTTCGATGGTCAAGCTAAGGACTAGCTGTAAATCACGAGGTTTTATTAAAGATTTTGCTACAAGAGATGATTGAAGCTTATTGTTGAGGTCGATTTGGGCTTTATATCAGTTATCTACTTATCCAATCAATACAACTTCAATTAAATAATTTTTGAACAACTCATAGATGATCGAAAAGTTGGAGCTTTATGTATAATATGGGTAGGGTGGAGGACGATAACATTACAATTTCTTTTGAACCATCTATAGTAAAACGGTATCTATAATTAAGAAGAATAAACGGGCGTGGATGCTGAGGGGATGTGCTTTTTTTGTGTGTTTATAGAATTATATTTGATACGGTTCAGATTAGATTAGATTAATGGTGGGTCTGATCTTTTAGTCTCAATTGATCTTCAAACTTCTAAATAAATTCAGGATCTTTTTGGTGGCTATGACTCTGATGTCAGCTGTAGATGTAGTGGCTGAAAAAGTAATTGTTTTAGTTTTGGAGTGTTAGTCCAATGAAAGATTTTTTGATTAGTCTCTCACTGTTGAAGATGAGCTCTTGTGTGGCTTTTGATAAGGCCACAAAACGGTTCTGGTTTAATAAATCGAGATGCAAGACCGTCGGCAGTCTCGTCCCTTTCACATCCCCAGTTTCGTGGTATCCATATCATGGATTGATATGGATTTCGAGAAGCAGGTTGCAACAATTTGCTTACCTCCTTTACAAGCAACAATTCTATCTGAACTCTGGCATTGATGTATTATCCGTTCCATCATTATTATTATATAATTAACTGGGTGTTTAAAAAAAACAAGGAACCAGTTATCTTCACTACACCCATAACTCTGTCAAGATTAAGGACATTTAAATATAGTGAGCTAAAGTTTTGATCTCTTTTGGGTATGAATTCTTTGGTGACAACCAACCCTAAGCAGAGATTACAGACAAACACTGAGCTGACAAAACCTAGCTTGCACCTAAATCCAATGCTGATATAGAATATCATTGTGCAGCTATTATAAAATAATAAATAATTGTTAGGATATAGACTCTATTAAATACAGACTGAATAATTAGAGTTAGAATATTATGAAAAATGATTTGTTTGTCATCAAACATCATCTCCTGTCTAATTGTAAGTGTTTTTTTTAACGATAAGATGTGTTTTCACAATCGCAATTCACAATCTTCAATTTCTGATCTAGCAAATGCTGTATATATACGTTGCACAACATGAAATAGTACATAGCTTAAATACTTAGATCTTTAAATAGCCAATTTTACATAGAAAATATCATTTTACATAGCCAATATCAACCACAGTATTTAACATTAATCAA
This sequence comes from Holotrichia oblita, assembly GCA_023690525.1. Taxonomy (NCBI): domain Eukaryota; kingdom Metazoa; phylum Arthropoda; class Insecta; order Coleoptera; family Scarabaeidae; genus Holotrichia; species Holotrichia oblita. Next base: position 22,956,608 of record CM043023.1, read on the forward strand.
ATTTCAATTTTAACCAGGTTTAAAACTATAATTTGTGATAATATAATAAATATGCTGCGGATATTGCTCGGCATTCCATTGATGGATTTTATTTACAAGTCATATCAACATTCGAACTTTCAATTTATATGATGTAGGTAGGATTAAGTTTTTTTTTGTTGTTTAATTGTTTTAATGTATCATACATGATGCTTATTCTGATTATCACATCACAACTGGGCCATATCCTCAGTATAGTAATAAAGAACAATAACAAGGCAAGGAGTCTTTGCCATTGGGAAAATGAGTTGAAGTTTTTCTTGGGTAACAACAATGAAACGTCAATTAATTGCAGTTCTTTATTTTTATTACCAATATTTCGCATAGATTGTATGCTTCTTCAAGGGTTAAAATTCCAACACATAAGTGGAGAACAGAGATCAAAACAGAAATTCGTTTTTAATCTTTCCTGAAATTGTCAAATTTTCAGAATCAAAAGGATATACACGGTGTTAGTATTTATTTCTCTGTTCTCCACTTATGTGTTCGAATTTTAAGTCGAAATATTGGCAATAAAAAATTAAAAACGCATTTAATTGACGTTGCTGTTACTCAAGAAAAACTTCAACTCGTAATAAAGAAATATATTGAAAATAAGTAAGGAATCTATTACAGTTATATTATTATTTTAAGTACAACAGGATATAACATAGATAGTCGTTGAGAAATTCTTTATTTAATATATTAATTACTTTAGCAAGAAATACTAAAACAACCAAATTAGAAACAAACCGATTTTAATCGATAGCAATGCCAGATTTAAACATAGATTTCGTTTAATTAACAAAAATATAATAAACTAGAATGGTCATATCCGGGCAATATTTTCGAGCCTGTCAAATTATAAAAGCAAAATAATGATGCTTCAGATGTTTTAGAAAGGATTTACAATTAATCGAGAGTAATATATTTTTTTTTAATAATATATTTACGATAATGTTGTCGATATAATAGGAATCTATTCTAGGCCCATTTTTGTTCGATATTTGTGTCAGCAATTCTATCCTGATATAATTGAAAATATTGTTGTTAATAAATTTGTTTTAAATTTTGTGAAAACTAGTTTATTAAAATTGAATACAAAAAGAAGGATGAGGAGGTCGGTTTCACAGTCTCTAGTCTTTCCGAAATTGGGAAAGAACGTTTACGATTCGACATACCATTTTTGTAGTTAGAGTAGACACCCCAACCGTGTGCCCAAAGGATCTTAATCATCCAATTACACATTTTAAATTTGGTGTTGACAAGTCGAAACGTTCAATTAAAAAAAAAACTGCATCGTTATCATATTAAAAAAAAAACTAGATGGCGTCAATCCCCATGCCGCAGGCGGCATTTCATTTAAGAAAAGCACGTCATCCGAATTGCCTCGTTCAACAATATCGATTCTGAAAATTTCAAATCTCTATCTTCGTTAGAAATATAGTAGAACGAATATTGTCTCTACATTTTGGAAAATCACCGAGTTAGATACGGTTTTTTGATTTTTACCTGAATTTAGCTCGATATGGGAAAATTTTTTACGACATAGTATTTATTACTGGAATCATCATATAGCTGATTTAAAGAGCGAAAGAGATCGTTTCCGAATCGAAACTTATCTAATTTGTTAATATAATAGCTGAAATTGATTTAAAGATCTCGATTCCGGAAAAAATCTAGATTTGGCGTCGTTTCCGGTGTTTGATTACAAGCTACGCTGTCGAAACCTATCCTAATTTATTAATATAATAGCTGAAATTGATAAAAATAATTGACTGGTGCGCGCTAGAGATCTCGAATCCGGAGAAAAAAATCATATAGCTCGGATTTAAAGAGAAAAAAATCAAGACGGCGTCGTTTCCGGTGTTGGATTACAAGCTACGCTGTCGAAACCTATCCTATTTATTAATATAATAGCTGAAATTGATAAAAATAATTGATTGGTGCGCTAGAAATCTCGAACAGAGAAACAAATCATATAGCTTGGATTTAAATAGAAAAAAATCGAAGATCGTTTCCGAATCTGTCGAAACCTATCCTATTTGTTAATATAATAGCTGAAATTGATGAAAATAATTTGCACCAGAGCGAATCGAAGAAAAAAATCATATAGCTCGGATTTAGAGAAAAAATCGAGATGGCGTCGTTTCGATGTTGGATTACAAGCTACGCTGGAAATCTATCCTATTTATTAATATACTAGCTGAAATTGGTAAAAATAATTGACTGGTGCGCGCTAATCGCGAATCTGGTGAAACAAAATAAACTCGGATTTAAAGAAAAAAATCGAGATGGCGTCGTTTCCGGTGTTGGATTACAGTTACCCTGTCGAAACTTATCCTAATTTATTAATATAATAGCTGAAATTGATAAAAATAATTGATATTATTTGAGAAGCCAATACACCCAAAACGAGTGACAGTTTGGTGTGAATTTCGGCAAGATGGGCTGGAGATGAGAGCCCATTGAGAGAGAACGTTTACTATCCTTGCTCATTATTGAACAAAAATGACCCATCCCTGCCGAAATCCGCACCGGAAAAACACTCACTCGTTTCGGAAGTATCGACTTCTCAATGGTAACGTTATATTCTGTGCCCCAAAAGGGGCCAACTCTTCGGCGATCTCCAGCGCATTGGGCGCATCGGTTTGGCATGATGCTTCAGTAGTTGGACTAATTGAACTTTATAATCCTTGATATCGAAGTCTACATAAAATTTTCCCGGAGAAGTCCGGGAAATTAGTTTCAGAGAACGATGATAAATATTGATGTCGATGAATTTTTACGCACATTTTCGTGCAAGAACGTGAACGGGTTGTTCTGTTCAATAACGATTCAGTTTCAGGAATTGATCCTCACAAACTGAGTTGAAGGCTTATCATTTATTCGTATACAATTTTTCTAACTTTGCATTTATTTTCCTTAATTGTCGGCTTTAATTTTTATGTTACAGATTCCTTCAGCTTCCTGGGGAATTACCGCTTCTGTTATCTCCTTTTTTTACTTCGTTTGTTTGAAATTTAGGTGCTGCTATTTGACTATCTCTGGCACTCAATGGGCTGGAGATGAAAACCCATTGAAAGAACGTTCGCTATTGAGCGTAGCTCAATTATCGAAGAAGAATGATCCATCCTGCCGAAATCTGTATCAAACAGTCACCCGTTTTGGATATATCGACTTCACAATGATAACGTTTGGATTTATTGAGCCCCAAAATGCGGGGGCCAACTCTTCAGCGAAGCGATCTCCAGCTATTAGGCGCATCGGATGGGCATAAGGGTTCTGCAGTTGGACTAATTGAACTTTAAGCCTTTATATCGAAGGCTTAAAATTTTCCCCGGAGAACTCTGTTCAACAGCGGCAATGTTTTCGGGTGCAAGAAAGTGAACGGGTTGAATTCATCCTCACAAACGATTGAGTTGAAGGATTATCATTTATTAATATATAATTTTCTAATTTGTAACCTTTATTTGTATTTATTTTCTTTAATTTTTGGCTTTAATTTTTATGTTATAGATTCCTTCAGCTTGCTGGGGAATTACCGGCTCTGTTGTCTCCTTTTTTTGAAATTTTGGTGCTGCTGTTTGACTATCTTTGGGACTTTTGACATCTTCTATTATTTCCATCGCATTCATACACAAAACTCAGGTTTGTCCTGAAAGATCTGTGGGGATTTTGTTATTTTTCAGCTCGATAAATAATAAAACTGTTACTAATTGCCTAATTTCAATGTTTCTTTTGGTCCTAACCGAGTACTGCATCGTTAGCCGCATGCAGATGGTATTTCCTCTCCTGCAAACAATTAATTATGTTAAACGAGTAAATCGATGTACAGCAAAGGGCTCAGGATATTACCTAGAGGCACACCAAACAATAAACAATAAAGAGGCTCATTATTTATGACCTGTCGAGTTCTAATGGTTAAATGGTTTTGAGTAATCAACAAAATAGAATTATCATCAACACCTCTGGTGGCAGATTTATCAACAATGTGAGCAATGAAGAGCACTTTCTTGCTAAATTTTTTTGTCTTTTAAGCCAGAATGTTAAATTAGCTTTAAAAGGTTAAACAATTCTGCTTCGGTTTTGCTTTTTCTTCCGTTCGAGCTAATTGATTGTTGCTCTCGTGAGAAGTTCAAGCGTTTAAGTTTATGCCACCCCCTATGATCTCCCTAGAGTTTTACTTAAAAAAAAAGCCAAAATACATATTTTATTAATTGTATCAAACAGCATTATAATCAAATTTTAAATAAATTTGCCCATAAAAATATATTTTTTAATTTTTTCCCGTTAAAACTTTGTCACCCCCTTTTTACCTCCTTAGGGGGTGGAATTTCGAAAAATTCCTTTTTATATAAGGCCTACAGTATAAAATCAACACCCTGTGTGAGTTGCACGTTTCTATCATTAAAGGTGCCTTAGCTTGACCACCCCTTACTTCAAGAACAAAATTTTTATTGTTTAATAGGATTGGGACAAAAAAACAAATTAATTTATTTAAGAATTGGAAGCACCTTCGATGAAAAAGCTTCACAGACTATCATCCATTACAAATCATCGTTGATGTAACTTTGAACATATAATGGAGCTTTTTACAAAGTTTTGAGTGAGTCTAGTATTTCTAGCTCACAAAAAAATCCTCAAGTTCGGGTAAAAATTAACCGTCGAGAAAGGGGGGAGGAGGGAAGGGGGCGGTCAAACAATAATTTTCGATTCTTTGTAGATCCCTTGTGTTTTGGTATCTGTGTTGCCAGTTAATTTCCTCGACCAACTCCCTGTGAGATGGAAAAATACATTTTTGTACTCGATTATAAAATCGTGTCATTTTGCGGTTGGGAAATCGATTTTCCCGCACTAGTCCGCGAAGTAAAAATTTGCATTATTATAATAATGAAATATAATTTTCGTTTCAACTAAATTTGATCTGTAATTTGTAAATCTTTTAAGATTAATTAATGCGCGAAGACCACTTCCAGGATTCTCGCTGGAAATATTGCTTTCCCGCACTCCCCCGAAACAAATCAGTACTTCAAAACAATACCTGAATTAGACCAAAAACTCGATTAATTCAATTTTAAATATAATAAAAAAAATAATGATAGAAACAGTTTATCCCACCGAAACAAGCAAAAAAAAAAAAAAACAATCGAGAATCACAACCGAGAGGAGCTCGACCAGATTTATCTCGACATATCTCGGGCATCAAATGCCGTCTAAACCAACACTGACGCCACCTCGGCGACACTGGATGGGCGTGTCACCGTTGGGGTGGGGGAAATCCCCGTAGGCGTGGCTACGATTCACAACCTACTATGAAAAACGTATAAACTACGTCGGACGTATTAAGGGGATCTCTACGCTCTCTCGATATGTATGTATGTGTGTAAAAGCGTAACATCATCCTAGGAATCATAATCCTAAGCAAGACGACTTGATTTTAAATATTATAGCGGATAGTTCGCGTAATAACCGCTAGAGAAATTTATTTTATTTTTATTTAAATAATTAAAAAAAAACAAAAGAAATAATAAACAAAAGCTTATTATTTTGAAATCTAACTAATCGTCACACACATAAACACTACCCCATTTGGCGCCCAACCCCACACGTCTCCCCTTCCAATGTTTGGAGGATATTCCCACCACCTACTCGCGTAAAGTTAGCGTTATCGTGTTCGATTATGGAATTAAATTGAATTAAAGTTTTACGCCCACCTCTTCGGGTCTAATGAATTAAAAATTTAGATTTTTCTTTAGATTTTTTTTTTGAGTGATTTTTGTGTTGGTAATATTTTGAATTGTGCCTTAATAAGGAGATGATGGGAATTCTTTAAAGCAGGATTTAAAAAAGGTAATAATTAAAATTTCACAGTTTATTTAAACTAGGTACCTATAATATCCGTTATATTATTGCTTTTATACGGTAGCAATAAATTATTTTTACAATAATTTTAATAACCATCAAAATAGATTTAAAATAATATACATAATTGACTCGGTGTACACGATTTAAAAATGATCGGTTTGTATTTATTTCATTAATTAAATTTATTACAAAATTTCATTATTATTATATTCTGCAATAAAATTATTTTATACCGTGAAACTATCGGGGAAAATAATGAACTTTTTTAAAAAAAAAAAAGAAGGAAAATGAGGTTTGAAATTATATTTAATGAGATCCAAACGAATTAACACTAAACGTCTAGAATATCCGATATAAAAAGATGGTAATTTTTTTTTTAATTGCTTTTCCAGGTAATTAATTATCGAAAGCTTTTATTTTTTAAAACGAGATGATGTTTTGAATATCCTGTTTTATTTTTTTTTAAGAGGGAAATATTTCTTACACGACCGGAAGATTTATTAGTATAGTAGTTCTTTTGTTTTTGGTCGTAAATTAGTTTTTAATCGGATTTCTTCAAGGTTATGAGTTTCTGTTTTAATGTAATTTTCTACAATAAAAGATAAATATAAAAAAAAACGGTTTCATCGACTATAGAATGGTTCTTAGTATGGTGGTCCTTTCCATGTCACCACTTGTTTTCTGTTGTCTTGTCACTTGTTTTCTACTCCAATGGGGGATCTTAATCTCGCAATGAGATCTTGTGTTGAAAATTAAATGAATCTAAATCGTGGTCTTAAATGAAATAAATCTGTATATTCGAGATGTCAGGCTGCTTTCGAGCTAATCCGTCCTCTATTTGGGTGTCACTCTGAATCAGAGACTTACCTTCCAACACCACCTCAAAAGAACAACGAAGAAATTTCTGGCTACTACTCCCACTACTTTGCGTCAGGGGGTGGTTGAGTTTGGCGAAATCAAACCTAAAGAAGCTAGAAGTCCTCCAAAACAAGAATACTGAGGATGCTGGTTGGAGCTCTCTATAGTTTGTTAGGAACGAACTACTACAAGCGGAAACAAACCCGGATTTCATTTGTTTAGTTGTGAAGTTTGTTTTTAAGTGTCACTATGGATAACAAGAAACTTGCAATAATTGGTGGATATGGGAAAAAGAAGAAAAGAGTGTGGTCAAGACTTTGGTAGGTACCTACCTACTTGGAAAGAAGAAAATATTCTGATCTGAATTTTGTTAAAAGAACTTGAAGTTGAAGAGAACCTCATGATTTATATAATTATTTATGTAGGGACATTTAATCATTTTAAATTTTGATGGAATTACTCCGTCATAAAATTGAAAGACATAACACTCTCTTGTGCCATATCACCACAGCTCCTAGGATAAATTATTCCTGAAAGAAGCTGGGGTTTGTTTAGATCACTTAAAGATGAATACTTAAAGGTTGGTGTACTCCTCATTAAATATTGTTTATAAATAATTATTGCTATGTCATGACATCAAAATATCTTTAGGTAAATATTTATAAGCTTCTAGTCTTGTCTCGAGAACGTAACAGGTTACTAAAATAATGAAAATTTCATGATGTAATCATTTATATTTATCAGTAGGTAGTAAGAGTAAAAAAAAATAATATTATTATTTAGAAAGTCTTTCTTTTCACTTTTCTTTTATATTGGGATGAAGAACATTCCGAAATTAAAGTCCAACAGTAGACAGCAACTATCTCGCTATTCCACTTGCCCTGATAGCGTTTTTCAATAGTGGAAATATCCGGATAAAATCTTTCCCCATGCTCTGAAAGCTGAAAGAAGTTCAGGTGCAGAAATCGTGCAAGAAATGTATTTTAAAATGCTCTCCATGTTAGCATCTCCAAGATTCGGGGGAAAGAAGTTCAGGTGCAGAAATCGTGCAAGAAATGTATTTTAAAATGCTCTCCATGTTAGCATCTCCAAGATTCGGGGGAAAGAAGTTCAGGTGCAGAAATCGTGCAAGAAATGTATTTTAAAATGCTCTCCATGTTAGCATCTCCAAGATTCGGGGGAAAGAAGTTCAGGTGCAGAAATCGTGCAAGAAATGTATTTTAAAATGCTCTCCATGTTAGCATCTCCAAGATTCGGGGAAAGAAGTTCAGGTGCAGAAATCGTGCAAGAAATGTATTTTAAAATGCTCTCCATGTTAGCATCTCCAAGATTCGGGGAAAGAAGTTCAGGTGCAGAAATCGTGCAAGAAATGTATTTTAAAATGCTCTCCATGTTAGCATCTCCAAGATTTGGGGGAAAGAAGTTCAGGTGCAGAAATCGTGCAAGAAATGTATTTTAAAATGCTCTCCATGTTAGCATCTCCAAGATTCGGGGGAAAGAAGTTCAGGTGCAGAAATCGTGCAAGAAATGTATTTTAAAAATATTACAGCCTACAAACGGGTCGATGGCCGCAGTGGTTAGGCGGCTGACTATCGTTGTGGGAGGACGATAGGTGCAAGGGTTCAATTCTCTGGAGGGACGGTGACATTTTTTCAGGGAGTTTAATCCCGGATCGACTTGCCATTCGCTGTTGGGGGCAAAGTGATTAACAGCGCGGCATCATAAAAGGCGATATGATGCTGTCCAAAGATTTAAACACAACTTACACACACTAAACTCACCGCAAGAGTTGCAGTGATAGTCAGACAAGTAATACAGCTTACGGAGTCACTGCAACTAAGCACCCACCACACATCGGGAAAAAAAAAATGCATGGTAAAACTTCTAACAAGTTCACTGACAATTTCCTTGTAATCTTCAGATTTTTTATTTCCTAAGAAGAAATTCTTTATCACACTTTTAAATGCATCCCAAGCAGTCCATTCTAAATCGCTCAAGAGTACGTCAAATTCTCGATCCTGTTGTAACAGATTAATCTGGGGTCCTATGAAAATCTCCTCTTTAAGTTTTGCCTCAGATATATTAAGAAATTTTTGTTTAAGGTAACGAAATCCTGGTCCCTCTTTGTCCAATGCTTTCACGAAATTCTTCATCAGACTTAATTTTATGTATAATGGTGGTAAAAGTATTTTATGAGGTTTCACCAACGTTCTTTTCTCCAGGAGTATATTGTTTTCTGGTTGGCCATTGCTTAACAGTATAGTGCAAATTTCTCGTTCGACTATCTCATTCACAAAAGAATATATATATGCACAGATCTATTAATTCCTTGATTTGATTGGTTCTAGAGAGAAGAAGGGAGTGCTTTAACGACTGACTATGACGTGTAAATGAAGCCCAAACATGTTAAATCTTGTTCAGACATGCCAGCATGATAATAACTTGATAGTTTCTGTTAACTTGTTTAAAAATGTTGATTACAAACGTGTACTTTTTTCCATTTCAAAAAGATCTCCTAATTTTGGATGTCCGAAATTAGGCAACTTTTCTGATGATGTCCGAAGTAAAGACCCTTTTCGTTATGACATTTTTTTGATCAAAATAAATGGCTTAAATTAAAATAATTGATGATGAAAGATGATTTTCCTCTTTTTCATTATCAATGTTATTGTATGTAGACAAAAGAGTAGTTCCTTCTAACCGCACTGTTGAAAGCGATGGCGTTCTTTCTCTAAGAAAATCACTAATCTAATCGTTCACAAAAATAACAGATAGAGCAGTAGGGAATCTCTGCGAGGATCAGATTTTACAAAAAGACCTACAATAAATGGACGTGAAGTTTGGTTGATACATTAATGCAGGTTTTTTTGAATCGTTACAATCATTATCAATCCTTAAAATGGTCGTATGGACTATACTTAGTATTAAGATTGTATCTCCTTAAACGAGGCATGAAACACAAACCCTACACCTATTACTATCCTTCTATGTAACTGTCATTATCCTATCTTTTCGTACTTCTTTTACTGTTGATGATGAACGAAAAATGATGCCTATTTTTGGGCAAGAATTCAAGTACCATGATGGCTTTGTGCAATGGTGCATTTATTGTGCAACCTGGCTCTCGATATTCCGGTCGAATTCTATCCCACAATCATTGTAGAACTCTCAGATTATATTCTACGTTCAACGGATATGAATCGAAGAAAACGGTCATCGTTGTCTTGATTTTGCTATTTTCTTTTGAGGCTCTTCAGGGGTGATTTCCATACCACACTCACGACGTTTTGTTTCTGCCTTCGTATTGAAAATGCCACGTTTTATCATTATCACTTACAATAGCTGAGATGCTTGTCGGATTCTTTTGGGACATTTTTGCAAAACTGTTGAAGTATCTAATCTTTTTGGTCGTCTATCACGAAGTGTGGATAGACCTTCTGTTTGTCCGAATCTTCCGGGTCAAAATTTGATAGACTGTGTATTTTTTCAGTATTCCAGTTTCCTCTTCGATGGTCAAGCTAAGGACTAGCTGTAAATCACCAGGTTTTATTAAAGATTTTGCTACAAGAGATGATTGAAGCTTATTGTTGAGGTCGATTTGGGCTTTATATCAGTTATCTACTTATCCAATCAATACAACTTCAATTAAATAATTTTTTGAACAACTCATAGATGATCGAAAAGTTGGAGCTTACATATATGTATAGGACGATAACATTACAATTTCTTTTGAACCATCTATAGTAAAACGGTATCTATAATTAAGAAGAATAAACGGGCGTGGATGCTGAGGGGATGTGCTTTTTTTGTGTGTTTATAGAATTATATTTGATACGGTTCAGATTAGATTAGATTAATGGTGGGTCTGATCTTTTAGTCTCAATTGATCTTCAAACTTCTAAATAAATTCAGGATCTTTTTGGTGGCTATGACTCTGATGTCAGCTGTAGATGTAGTGGCTGAAAAAGTAATTGTTTTAGTTTTGGAGTGTTAGTCCAATGAAAGATTTTTTGATTAGTCTCTCACTGTTGAAGATGAGCTCTTGTGTGGCTTTTGATAAGGCCACAAAACGGTTCTGGTTTAATAAATCGAGATGCAAGACCGTCGGCAGTCTCGTCCCTTTCACATCCCCAGTTTCGTGGTATCCATATCATGGATTGATATGGATTTCGAGAAGCAGGTTGCAACAATTTGCTTACCTCCTTTACAAGCAACAATTCTATCTGAACTCTGGCATTGATGTATTATCCGTTCCATCATTATTATTATATAATTAACTGGGTGTTTAAAAAAAAAACAAGGAACCAGTTATCTTCACTACACCCATAACTCTGTCAAGATTAAGGACATTTAAATATAGTGAGCTAAAGTTTTGATCTCTTTTGGGTATGAATTCTTTGGTGACAACCAACCCTAAGCAGAGATTACAGACAAACACTGAGCTGACAAAACCTAGCTTGCACCTAAATCCAATGCTGATATAGAATATCATTGTGCAGCTATTATAAAATAATAAATAATTGTTAGGATATAGACTCTATTAAATACAGACTGAATAATTAGAGTTAGAATATTATGAAAAATGATTTGTTTGTCATCAAACATCATCTCCTGTCTAATTGTAAGTGTTTTTTTTACCATAAGATGTGTTTTCACAATCGCAATTCACAATCTTCAATTTCTGATCTAGCAAATGCTGTATATATACGTTGCACAACATGAAATAGTACATAGCTTAAATACTTAGATCTTTAAATAGAATTTTACATAGAAAATATCATTTTACATAGCCAATATCAACCACAGTATTTAACATTAATCAAATTTCAATTTTAACCAGGTTTAAAACTATAATTTGTGATAATATAATAAATATGCTGCGGATATTGCTCGGCATTCCATTGATGGATTTTATTTACAAGTCATATCAACATTCGAACTTTCAATTTATATGATGTAGGTAGGATTAAGTTTTTTTTTGTTGTTTAATTGTTTTAATGTATCATACATGATGCTTATTCTGATTATCACATCACAACTGGGCCATATCCTCAGTATAGTAATAAAGAACAATAACAAGGCAAGGAGTCTTTGCCATTGGGAAAATGAGTTGAAGTTTTTTCTTGGGTAACAACAATGAAACGTCAATTAATTGCAGTTCTTTATTTTTATTACCAATATTTCGCATAGATTGTATGCTTCTTCAAGGGTTAAAATTCCAACACATAAGTGGAGAACAGAGATCAAAACAGAAATTCGTTTTTAATCTTTCCTGAAATTGTCAAATTTTCAGAATCAAAAGGATATACACGGTGTTAGTATTTATTTCTCTGTTCTCCACTTATGTGTTCGAATTTTAAGTCGAAATATTGGCAATAAAAATTAAGAAACGCAATTAATTGACGTTGCTGTTACTCAAGAAAAAACTTCAACTCGTAATAAAGAAATATATTGAAAATAAGTAAGGAATCTATTACAGTTATATTATTATTTTAAGTACAACAGGATATAACATAGATAGTCGTTGAGAAATTCTTTATTTAATATATTAATTACTTTAGCAAGAGTAGATACTTTAAAACAACCAAATTAGAAACAAACCGATTTTAATCGATAGCAATGCCAGATTTAAACATAGATTTCGTTTAATTAACAAAAATATAATAAACTAGAATGGTCATATCCGGGCAATATTTTCGAGCCTGTCAAATTATAAAAGCAAAATAATGATGCTTCAGATGTTTTAGAAAGGATTTACAATTAATCGAGAGTAATATATTTTTTTAAATAATATATTTACGATAATGTTGTCGATATAATAGGAATCTATTCTAGGCCCATTTTTGTTCGATATTTGTGTCAGCAATTCTATCCTGATATAATTGAAAATATTGTTGTTAATAAATTTGTTTTAAATTTTGTGAAAACTAGTTTATTAAAATTGAATACAAAAAGAAGGATGAGGAGGTCGGTTTCACAGTCTCTAGTCTTTCCGAAATTGGGAAAGAACGTTTACGATTCGACATACCATTTTGTGTAGTTAGAGTAGACACCCCAACCGTGTGCCCAAAGGATCTTAATCATCCAATTACACATTTTAAATTTGGTGTTGACAAGTCGAAACGTTCAATTAAAAAAAAAACTGCATCGTTATCATATTAAAAAAAAAAAACTAGATGGCGTCAATCCCCATGCCGCAGGCGGCATTTCATTTAAGAAAAGCACGTCATCCGAATTGCCTCGTTCAACAATATCGATTCTGAAAATTTCAAATCTCTATCTTCGTTAGAAATATAGTAGAACGAATATTGTCTCTACATTTTGGAAAATCACCGAGTTAGATACGGTTTTTTGATTTTTACCTGAATTTAGCTCGATATGGGAAAATTTTTTACGACATAGTATTTATTACTGGCGTGTTAGAGATCCCGAATCATCATATAGCTCCGATTTAAAGCGAAAAAAATCTAGATGGCGTCGTTTCCGGTGTTTGATTACAAGCTACGCTGTCGAAACCTATCTAATTTGTTAATATAATAGCTGAAATTGATAAAAATAATTGACTGGTGCGCGCTAGAGATTTCGAATCCGGAGAAAAAATCATATAGCTCGGATTTAAAGAGAAAAAAATCAAGACGGCGTCGTTTCCGGTGTTGGATTACAAGCTACGCTGTCGAAACCTATCCTATTTATTAATATAATAGCTGAAATTGATAAAAATAATTGACTGGTGCGCGCTAGAGATTTCGAATCTGGAGAAACAAATCATATAGCTCGGATTTAGAGAGAAAAAAATCGAGATGGCGTCGTTCCTGATGTTGGATTACAAACTACGCTGTCGAAATCTATCCTATTTATTAATATACTAGCTGAAATTGATAAAAATAATTGACTGGTGCGCGCTAGAGATCTCGAATCCGGAGAAACAAATCATATAGCTCGGATTTAAAAAGGAAAAAAATCGAGATGGCGTCGTTTCCGGTGTTTGATTACAAGCTACGCTGTCGAAACTTATCTAATTTGTTAATATAATAGCTGAAATTGATAAAAATAATTGACTGGTGCGCGCTAGAGATCTCGAATCTGGAGAAACAAATAATATAGCTCGGATTTAAAGAAAAAAAAATCGAGATGGCGTCATTTCCGGTGTTGAATTACAAAATACGCCGTCGAAACCTATCCTATTTATTAATATAATAGCTAAAAGTGATAAAAATAATTGATTGGTGCGCTAGAGATCTCGAATCCGAAGAAAAAATCATATAGCTCGGATTTAAAAAGAAAAAAATCAAGACGGCGTCGTTTTCGGTGTTGGATTACAAGCTACACTGTCGAAACCTATCCTATTTATTAATATAATAGCTCAAATTGATAAAAATAATCGACTGGTGTGCGCTAGAGATCTCGAATCTGGTGAAACAAATCATACAACTCTATTTAAAGAACAAAAAAATCGAGATGGCGTCGTTTTCGGTGTTGGATTACAAGCTACCCTATCGAAACCAATCCTATTTGTTAATATAATAGCTGAAATTGATAAAAATAATTGACTGGTGCACTAGAGATCTCGAATCCGGAGAAAAAAACATATAGCTCGGATTTAAAGAGAAAAAATCGAAATGGCATCGTTTCCAGGTGTTAAATTACAAACTACGCTGTCGAAACCTACCCAATTTGTTCATGTAATAGCTGAACTTGATAAAAATAATTGATTTTGGATAATAGTGGCAATAGATAATGTCATAAGTGATAAATCAGCTCATGAAATCTCAGTGTCTATGAGCAAATGGATGGTGTTCTGTGGGACAAGCAGCAAAATGTTTGACGTCATAATATAGATCGTAGAAATTGATCCTGTTATGTCTTAGTCTTAATCTTAAAATTAGTGGAAGGAATCCACCATTTTCCACAGAGAAGGAGAGATGACGATAGTTAATACAGGCTATAGTGAGCAAGTTATAAATCACAGAAAGAAAACTGTCTATAAAAAAGCTAGACACATAGGTGGGAGGAGGAACGGGGAGGGGGATGACAAGAAGAAAATGTCACAATTAAAGATTCCTGACAAGAACTGATGAAGTAGCTAACAGAAAAAGGAGGTCACCCCCTCCGCCCACTAAACATTTAGTACCATCTCGAAACATCTCAAAAACAGACAATCTCTAATTTGACAGGTGCACGAAAGCGGGTAGCATAGGACAAACCAAATTTGAGAAACTTTGTTTTGCTGGGAGGCTCATTGGAGGCAATTTTGGGGGGCTCATGATCAAACGATTTAACATTTCATAAGGCTAAATCCAATTAAGGTTATTACATCAGATCTATGCAGAAATACCTTGAAGATTTCTTCATTAATTCACTCGTAAATTAATATCATTTCCATAACGCTAATTAATTACCGCAAAACGACTTTAATATTTCCACCAATCCCCTAATTATTCAGAGTTAATTATGAATCGCATTCGACGGTTAACTTATAATCTTACACACACCATTTTCGTTTTTAAATCTTCTTTTTAATTCTGAAGGTTATATTTTCCCCTATATGGCTGTAGGAGCGAGAATTGCAAAACGATCTGGTTTCAACGCAACTAATTAAAATGGAAATGGATTTCAATCTTAGTAGAAACCTAATTACCCGTAATAAGTCTAGATGGCGTGTCATATTTGATTAATTTCATCGCTAAACTTGCAAATAAGTTAATCTAGACTTGCCATGTTAGACTAAACACATATGTTATAACGCCATTAATCTATAACCAACATATGTCGATGCTTGTTTTTTTTCCCTCTTTCTTTCGTATTATTCCACTCTTTTGAAAAAGGAAATTCAATTGGAACGGGCGTATTAATTTTAGAAACCGTTTAAGTAAAAATTAACTCCAGAGCGATAATAATTATCATAAAAC
The DNA here is from genome assembly GCA_023690525.1 of Holotrichia oblita. Lineage (NCBI taxonomy): Eukaryota > Metazoa > Arthropoda > Insecta > Coleoptera > Scarabaeidae > Holotrichia > Holotrichia oblita. Next base: position 22,972,261 of record CM043023.1, read on the forward strand.
CGTTTGATAAAATTGCAAAATCATCGAGAGCATGCACTTCGCGAAAGATTATATCGAATGATGTCTAATAAACGTTACATCCACTATAGCAGAAGCCTAAGTGTGTAGTACAACTATACAAGACGTACCAACTCTCTCGAATAATAAAAAAAAAGCGTGACAAGTTCTTAGTTCTACCTCACGGTTTGAAAGGTAAAGGCGCAATGTATAATTTATCATAGTTATGGTATCGGTTTCTGTCGTATAGATTGCCCCATAGTCAATACGGGCTCACGGTTTTTCCACGTTTCTTAACTGTATGGGCAGCTATAACTAGCCCGTAATATCTGGTAAAGCGGGATATTCCGTACTGTGTTGGATGAAACATGAAAAAGCGCCATTACAACCGACCGGCGAGAAGGTAATTTCGTCGCAATTATCGATAAGAGAATCTCCTTTAATAATTACGCATGAATTTCAAATTGTTATTAAGAGGAAACGCTGCGTTAATCTATACAGGGCACGCTAGTTAATTAATAAATAAAAGAAGATCGTTTCTAACGAAGTTTAATTAGTGCTAGTAGATCACACTATAAAAATATCAAAATAAACTTCCAGTAATTTGAAGCCACAATAGCGGAAATCCAGCATTTTGGAGCAAATTTTTAATTTTATTATTATTATCGAAAAAAAACGTCAAAATTTATCATAATATAAGATTTTGTTTAACAATAATACAACAATTTTACTAATTTAATCGATACCACCCCCTCCCCCACCAAAAAAAAAAGGAAAATAAAACAAGAGAGAATCGTTTTAAATCAATATAAACTAGTATATATAATCTCAAATTAATTCCTAATCGAACTATTGTGGAAAAAATCCATTCAATTGAAGCCCCGCTAGGAGAAATCCAGCGTTTTAGAGGAAACTTTCATATAGGATCAATTTTTCACTCTCTCTAACAATTGGAATTAATCATTTATAATCTTGAGATTAAAATTAATGGGATTAGAATTCCGATTATTATAAAAACATAATCGATTACGCCATATTTCCCTTCTCACCTTCACAAAAAAACAAGAGAGGATCGTTTTAAACCGATGTAAATTAGTAGATATGTTATTAAGTTAATTCCTAATCAAAATATTGCGGAAAAAATCCATTCAATTGAAGGCCAGATATGGGGAATCCAGTATTTTAGAGGAAACTTTCATATAGGATCAATTTTTCTCTCTCTCTAACAATTGGAATTAATCATTTATAATCTTGAGATTAAAATTAATGGGATTAGAATCCTGATTATTATAAAAACATAATCGATTACACTATATTGTCCCTCTCACCCTCCCAAAAAGACAAAAGAGGATCGTTTTAAACCGTTGTAAACTAGTAGATATAATATTAAGTTAATTCCTAATCTAAATATCGCGGAAAAAATCCGTTCAATTGAAACCTAGATATGAGGAATCCAGCATTTTAGAGGAAATCTTCATATATGATTATTTTTTCGAAACTTCAATACTTGCAATTAATCCTTTATAATACTGGGATTAAAATTAATGAGATTAGAATCCCGATTATTAAAAAATTTAATCGATTTCACCATATTTCCACCCCTTCCCCCTCCAAAAAAACAAGAGAGGATTGTTTTAAACCGATGTAAATTAGTACATATGATCTTAAGTTAATTCCTAATCAAAATATCGCGGAAAAAATCCGTTCAATTGAAGCCTAGATATGGAGAATCCAGCATTTTAAGGAAAATCTTCATATAGGATAATTTTGTCGAAACTTTAATACTTGGAATTAATCCTCTATAATACTGGGATTAAAATTAATGAGATTAGAATCCCGATTATTAAAAAAATTTAATCGATTTCACCATATTCTCACCTCTTCCCTCCCAAAAAACAAAAGAGGATCATTTTAAGTCCATGTAAATTAGTATATATAATCTTAAGTTAATTTCTAATCAAAATATCGCGGAAAAAATCCATTCAATTGAAGCCTAGATACGGGGAATCCAGCATTTTAGAGGAAATCTTCAATTTTTCAATACATATATGATAAATATCTCCTTTTTTACATATAAAAAAAATATTATTTTATAATAATGACTTCGCGGAGCGTATTTCCCACATTGATATAAAAGTTGTAATTTATATTAAAAAAAAAAACAAAAGAGGCTCGTTTTTTTGAAGCGCCTATAATTGGAATTGATTGCCTATAATATTGAGATTTAAATTAACGTGATTAGAATCCAGGAATTTGAAGCTATCTCGGTGATAATCCAGCATTTATTAACTCGACAATAAAAATTCCGATTATAATTCGAAAATTTTACATATCCTGTACTAGTATTTAAAGTTATGTTTGTATTACATTTGCATATAGTAAAATTAACATCAATTAACATAAATTATAATACGGCAAACGTTATTACATATTCCTTAACACCTTTATTGCTAATCTAACTAATGCAATAACACATCTGCGTATTACCCGCTGATGTTTTTTTTGTTTTTCTTTTTTGCACTCGACAATCAAGGCCTACGACTCACAATATGAATTGTATATTCTCCGGTTGTCGACGTTAATGTCACTTTCTATTCAAATTAACGTCAATTACTATATCTGACATTATATCGTAGTAAGCTAACGCTCAGCTGTTCGGCTCGCCAAGTAATAAGCGATGCATTTATCGGACATTCATTCGGTTAAATATTTGCATAAATTAGAATTAATAGAAATGTTCCTTCACAAAAATATCTCACCCAATCGTAACAATAGCATTTTTTTAGCGTTAATTAAATGTACTATAAGAGAAAACACTATTAACTCTCTATATTCTAACCGGGTATATTAAAAATTCATGCGACACAAAGCATCGGAAATTACCGGTAAATTTATCTAGTCCCTAAACTTTCATGTAAGCTCATTTAATCCCTGGAAACAACGTTTAATATACGTTGGTGTTGAAGAGCTTTACCGGAGAAATTTGGCCCGTCCTGTTTCGGGCACCAAAATCAAAGAAGATCATTTTTAATGAACATTAATCGGTGTAAATTAATCTTTAATAACACTCCGGTATATGCATCAATACTAACTTCCATTAATTTGAAGCTAAATTACAGTAAATCCAGCATTTTTAGGGAAAAAATCGATTTTATCCAAAATAAAACAAAAGAAGATTGGGTTTTAATAGCACTAATAAGCGCGAATACTCCTTTATTATATCGCGAATAATCTCAACTAGAATAATCTCCAGAAATTTAAATCCTAATCGGCGTAAATCCAGCATATTTGAGGAAATATCCACCAAAATATAATTTTTTCGGCAGATTTGAAACGAAACCTCTATAGCGTTGTAAAAACTCTGCTTTATTTATCTCAATTATGTAATTTTAGATTGATTGCAATATTCACGACAATTTTCAAAATAAAACAAAAGAAGATCTACCTCTATAACCCCGATTACCCAAAAATAAATCCTTAGTATATTACTAATACTTTGATGAGTATTAAAATCCAGTTATTTAAAGACTACTATGTTAGAATCCAGCATTTTTTAAAATAAAACAAAAAAACTTCGTCCGATTAATTCGGCAATTACACCAAATTAATCCCGACAATCCCCGGAATAAAATTAACGCGTTTAGAATCCACGAATATTAAAGCCAATCGTCGATAATCCAGCATTGAGCAGCAAATATCGGATAAATCACAATTTTCCGCCGAATAAAAGCGAAAGTCCCCGCGTAAAAGGGCGCGATGTTTTGCTTTCGGTTCCTCCTATCCGTCTCATTCGTCTTCGTTTTACGCGTTAGCCGTTCTTCTTCTTCTTCATCATCGTCATGATCATCGTCGTTATTCTCGCATCGACCACCGCATCGGAAAACAAAAGAAAAACGCTAGCGACTACGACGAAACGGCCGTGTGCGGAGTAAAAACGAGCAAAACGAAGAAAGGGCAAAAGAAAAACGGGAGAAAAAAAAACAAGAGACGATCTAGGCTCCGGCGGCGGCGGCGGCTTCTATATTCGTGGTGGAAGAAGAAGAACATGAAGAAGAAGCTGCGGAGTGAAGAGAGAACGCGTTTCGTTTGTTTTCGTGACGCGGCGTCGAAAAAAAAATCGCCGATCTTTCCTCCCCTTCTCACCCCTCCACACCCCCTCTCACCATCACCAAAAGCCAGGTTTGATATTCTTCTTTGTGTGTATGTGAGTGAGTGTGTCGCGAAAAGCGTCAGTAACGCCTCTCCAGGCATAACCGCGAAGCAGCCGGCCCACCGCAAGTGCGAAAAAGGTGGGGAGGATGTCGCAAGGCGATTGGACGTAGCGTCGAACCTGACGCCCCGACGGCCAATCCCGTTCGAGCGTTGTCATTAACGCAAACCGTACGATCCAACGCTTACCATCTACCCACTACTATAGTCTGCCTTAGCAGTTTAAGCGGTACGGAGGTGACGGTTTTCACACCCGCGGACGACACACTGGAACACAACGCAAGAACCCCCCGTTCTATATATACATATACGCATACGCAATAAGAGAGAAGGGCCCCCGAAATCCGGGTAATTTTTTGGGGGCGAAAAGGAAACGCATTTCCCGACCAGCACTCGTCCACGTTCGTTTTCCGCGTTTTTTTCTTACCGCGATGGGTATCGCAACGACGGCACCGTTTCATTCGCGTCGCGATGCATCCGACGACGGCCGCCGGGAAACCGTTTAAATCAACAGAGGAAAAAAAAACAAAAACAAAACAAAAGAAGTGCAGTGTACGCTCGAAACAGTGATTAAACTTTAGTTTAGAACGAGAGAAGAGCGTTTCTGTAGTGCGCGAACGTGAGAACCTCGTGTAGCAGCACCAGACGAATCGAATCTGCCGAAAGAGACATCATCTACTTGAAGCTGTTTAAAGATAATCCAGCATTTTGCAGCAAAATACCGGTAAACGCTCAGAATTGTATTAGAGGCTCATTTTATGCTGAGAAATTAGGAGGCGCTCAAAATTAATCCCGTATATTCCGGAGATTTCTTTGTAAGAAAAAAAAACAAAAGAAGATCGTTTTAAACGGGTATACACAGCTAGAGATAGTGTGGCTATTCGAGTGAGTCATATCGAAGTAGTAAAAAATCCAGTGAGTTGAAGCCAGTCGGGAGATAATCCAGCATTTTCCATGAAAAATCCGGAAAACGTTTAAAATAAAGCGGTATATTGAAGAGACTTTAGTGATTTTCCAGAAAATTGCAGCAGAAATTGTAAGAAAATTGAAGAATAATCTAATCGCGTTTAAAGGAGATAAATAAGACGTATCATTTTTGAAGAAAACCTCATTTTATAGCCCCAATTTAATGAAGATGAATTAATATTGGTAAGGATTAATGAGAATTAATCTGGGGTGTGTTAATATTAGAAATTACTAAATTTGATTTCATTAAATTGAAGATTACCCGGTAAGAATCCAGCATATTGGAGCAAATTTTTAGAAAATTCTGATTTATTCGTAGTATTATTGAGGGAATCGATTAGATTAAAGCGATTATTTAAGATTGAAGGAGATTATAGAATAGATGGTGAGAATTGGGTAGTTGGATTTATCCAGATCTTAATCAGGAAAATAGAGAGAGTGATATTTGGAAGTTGGAATGAGCACCAATTAATTTTGGTGTAGAAGATCGGTCGTTTTAAATCGCTGAGAACGATGGAGGTTATCGCTTGCGTGTATTCCTGATAAATCATCTCCAGAGTGCTGAAGTTCAGGTTAGCTGGATAAGAAAGAGAATCAAAGGAGTCGTTTCATGAACAAATAAATTAAACAATTGAATCGAACTTTTCTGATGAGCTTTCTTAAGCCGGCCAGATGCGTTACGACACTACCATAGAACAAGCGACGACTACAGCCCTCGACGCTAAAGTCAAGAGTACTATGGCCTATCATCCATTCTTGCAATTACCACGGCAGACCGATTTCAGCGTTAGTAGCTTGTTAACGGCTGCCAATAATAACACATCACCATCGAGTACATCCCCCGGTGGACCTGGGTACTTCCCAGCGGCGGCGTTAGCCGCCTTCGGCGGACAAAATCCACACGCTTGTTATCCGGGTACGTTGATACCGAAAATCAATCATCCACATCCACACCACGGTTTAACCGGACATCCGTACACTACAGCCGAAGACGTCGTATTAGCTGCCGTAGCTGCACATAACCATCATCCGGCTATGGTACGACCCTTACGGGCGATACAACCTGAAGAAGATGGTGTCGTCGATGATCCTAAGGTCACTTTAGAAGGTAAAGACCTTTGGGAGAAGTTCCATAAGCTCGGGACTGAAATGGTTATTACGAAAAGCGGCAGGTAAGATTTAAATTTAAATTTTATTTTTAATGGAATTAAAGAAATATGAGAAGTTTTATTTTAAAATTAATCAATAACTACCAAATCAGATTTATATATATTTATATATAGTGGAGTTTGTGGTGAATTCCCTCCGCTTTGAAGCCGGTCATCACCTTTGGGAAATTTAATTCGAAATAGGTTTAAATTACTTGACAGGGGGATTATAATATGCAATTAGATTGAAATGACATGAGATTTAGACTGAATTATAACGATATTATCTTTAACATTAAATAATAATTTAAATTAAAGTTAAAATCGACTAAAATGTTAAGAAAATCGCGTTTAAATTAAGTTTAATTTTTACCGTAAGTGCACCCTGGTTTTATACGGAAGATAACCGACAGAATCGGTCAAGAGATCCTGACAACCTCCCTAAAATGCACTTTTAGATTGTAACTCGTATAAGTTGCGTAAAATTTTATATACGAGTTTGTGTGGGTATTTTATGTTAGAATTGGTTTAATTATAGTTTATTAACGATAAAATTGTTTAATTTAAATTAAATTAAATTAGATTTATCGATGAAAATTAACAAATTTTCAAAAAAATTTAATTATCGCTGCGATCATTTTATTTTTTTAAATATAAGTGTAATATTAAAAAATGCGTATTATTATACACGAACACACACATATACACACACAAACACGCGTTAAAGTGGTATAGTACATACTCGTCTTTCCTCTTCTTGCCAAGCTTACGGAATTCAGAGCACTCAAATAAACTTGCACAAGCAAATTGATGCTAAACAAAAATATATATTCCCAGTTTACAAAACGTGAATATTACCTCTAGCGTACACGAATGTGCTATTCACCAGCGACGCTAGTGCCAATAATTAGCTCTCTTTTAACATGTCTGAACTCTCTTTTCTATATAACCCGAGAACTCAAGTTCGACCCTGAGTTTTTCATGGGGTTTAAACCCTTCTTTTAAAGTGATCTGCTTCTATGGACCCCCTTTTCTATGTTCCCCCTCATATTTTATAACCCTCTCTCTTGTTAGAACGATATGTACGTAACGTAGAGGCGAATGAACATACATTCTCGGTCTAGTTGAATTATGAAATGGAAAAAAATTTTTTTTTTCCCAGTTTCGAGTTTGTTTTATTTACGTCCTTGTTGCAGGTTTTTAATTTTGTGAATCGACGTTTGTGAATTACACGTCTTCTAATCTTTTTTTCGAAATAATTTTAAGATGAATAAATATGAAACAAAAAAATCAACCTCAAATAGTAGATAAGTTTTTACGATTCCTTTTTATATAAAAAAAAAAGATATTGAAATGCTTCAATCTAGGTTTGTCTTTAATAACAATGAGTTTGCATTTTAAACAATCATAACTGTTGACATTTTTCGGCTGAACATTTTTGTTTTAGCTGGGGCTTAAATTAAAAACAATAACTAATTAGTTATTACCCAATTTTGGACCTGTTGCGAATCGTTCTCGGAAAATCATCTCATTCCAATACATTTCTAGCTAATACAAGAATTTTATTCATCATAAAAGACCCTTTATTTAAAGTTCTAGAGAAATCGTCACACTTTCGCGACATTTTGACGTTTAAACGTCAAATTTGGATCGAATTTGACGTCTGATCTGTCAAATATGAATTAGAGATGAGTGACATCTCAATGTCAATTATGTAGGCGTTCGATAAACGTCAGATAGAAACCGCGTTCGACGTTTAAATATAAAATATTGTCTAAAATTTGACAGGTCCAATGTTAAACAACCCTTTTAAAGTTCTAGTTAGAGTTGGAAAATTAAGAAATCGTCTTCAATATTAAAATAATACTTTCGCGGTATTGTTTGTCAACATTTCGACGTTTAAACGTCAAATTTGGATCGAATTTGACAACTGACCTGTCAAATATGAATTAGAGAGTGACATCTATTAGTCAATTATGGATGCGTTCGATAAACGCCAGATATAGACCGCGTTCGACGTTTAAATATAAAATATTGTCTAAAATTCGACAGGTCCAATGTTAAACAACCCCTTTAAAGTTCTAGTTAGAGTTGGAAAATTAAGAAATCATCTTCAATGTTAAAATAATACTTTCGCGGTATTGTTTGTCAACATTTTGACGTTTAAACGTCAAGTTTGGATCGAGTTTGACTTCTGACCTGTCAACTACGAATTAGAGAGTGACATCTAGATGTCAATTACGGACACGTTTGATATAGATCGCGTTCGCCATTTAAATATGAAATATTATCTAAAATTTGACAAGTCCAATGTTAAACAACCCTTTTAAAGTTCTAGTTAGAGTTGGAAAATTAAGAAATCGTCTTCAATGTTAAAATAATACTTTCGCGGTATTGTTTGTCAACATTTTGACGTTTAAACGTCAAATTTGGATCGAGTTTGACTTCTGACCTGTCAACTACGAATTAGAGAGTGACATCTAGATGTCAATTATGGATACGTTTGATATAGATCGCGTTCGCCATTTAAATATGAAATATTGTCTAAAATTTGACAAGTCCAATGTTAAACAACCCTTTTAAAGTTCTAGTTAGAGTTGGAAAATTAAGAAATCGTCTTCAATGTTAAAATAATACTTTCGCGGTATTGTTTGTCAACATTTTGACGTTTAAACGTCAAATTTGGATCGAGTTTGACTTCTGACCTGTCAACTACGAATTAGAGAGTGACATCTAGATGTCAATTATGGATACGTTTGATATAGATCGCGTTCGCCATTTAAATATGAAATATTGTCTAAAATTTGACAAGTCCAATGTTAAACAACCCTTTTAAAGTTCTAGTTAGAGTTGGAAAATTAAGAAATCGTCTTCAATGTTAAAATAATACTTTCGCGGTATTGTTTGTCAACATTTTGACGTTTAAACGTCAAATTTGGATCGAGTTTGACTTCTGACTTGCCAAATATGAATTAGAGAGTGACATCTATTTGTCAATTATGGATGCGTTCGATAAACGCCAGATATAGACCGCGTTCGACGTTTAAATATAAAATATTGTCTAGAATTTGACAAGTCCAATGTTAAACAACCCTTTTAAAGTTCTAGTTAGAGTTGGAAAGTTAAGAAATCGTCTCCAATATTAGAATTAACACTTTCGCGACATTGTTTGTCGATATTTTGACGTTTAAACGTCAAATTTGGATCGAGTTTGACTTCTGACCTGTCAAATATGAATTAGAAAGTGACTAATATTAAACAGGGATAAGTTTGACGTTTATTAACATATATTGACATTTAAATGTCGAATAAGGACATGTCGGATTTGTCCTTAAATGTGTCTAATCGAAGATATGGGTCAACATTAACGTTTAAATCTCTACTAAGGATTGAATTCGATATTTAAATGTCAAATATGGACAGATTTTGATGGTGAAATGTCAAACGTGGATGAATTCGGGCTTTATATGTAGTTATTGCCTAGAAACAAAAAAGATATCACTTGAAAACTGTCATTAGAGTTTAAGCCTTATTTTTAAAAATATTATTTAACATTTCTGACTTTAAACCAGCTTATAAAATTGTTTTAATATCATCAGATATGACTAGAGCTAAATATACAACAAGCAAGTTTTTTCTTCGTCCAATAAGAAAGAGATTGCAAAGTAATTATTGAAAAAAAGCTGTCAAAATATTCTAGGTTATGATGAGCTGACATTTCAAACTTTTAAAATGTCAAATATGAGCCGAATTTGAGAGGAAAATGTCAAATATGGACAGATTTTGATAATACTGAAATGTCAAACGTGGATGAGTTTGAGGTTTATATGTAGTTATTATGTTAACCCAGTACACAGAGGAAAAGAATTGTTGTCCCAATTAATTAATTTGTATGAATTAAAATTTGAAAAACAAGACTGTAATAAGCTACAGGTGTATTACTTGTCAAGACTGCAGTTAGAGCTTTTAATATGTAATTTAGTGTGTTAAGTGTTCTGAGACTTTGTTACCGCATTATATTGCATAACATATTTAATTTGTGATGAGAGGAAACGTTTTTAAACCTGAATTTAATACTGCAGATTGTATGAGAAGAAATGTACTCTTGCTGGGATTTATTTCTAACTATTCATTATTCCATCCATCATGTTTGTACTAATTTTCAGATTAATTTTGTATAATTTTCTCGGAAAATAAAGGTTTAGCTGTTAAAATGCACTGACAGTGAGAGTTTTCACATCACAATTGCTCGATTTGATCGTTTTAAATTGATCCATTACCGAATTAGTTTCAATCTATAAAATATAAAAAAAAATTAGCAGCTAGTATTTGTTAATCTTCTAGGCATGTTATCTATACAAACCATGATGTATGTAATGTTTCTCATTTAATGTTTGTTTGTCCGGGTTTCTTGTTTTATACACCAGCCCGTTTCGATACATTCCTCACGTTTTCTACATTGTCCTGCTTGAAGTAATAAAATGATTCCTCTTCTATTTTTCCTTAAAAAAAATTAAACAAACGTGCACATCTGCTTTAATATTATTTTTACTCGACGCAGTTCTTTTGTTTTTACTACTGTTTTTAAATAAATCAACTTCGTATCGTAATCTGCGCTCATTTTATGAATTCAATTGCTTTTTTTTTAGAAGGGACAAAAAAATATCACTTAAAAACCGTCATCAGAGTTTAGGCTTTAATTTTTTTAAAAATTATTTAACATTTCTGACTTTCAACCAGTCAATAAAATTGTTGTAATATCATCAGATACGAGTAGGGCTAAATACACCACAAGCAAGTTTTTTCTTCGTCTAAAAAGAGGAAGATTATACGTATAAAGTAATTGTTGAAAAAAGCTGTCAAAATATATTCTAGGTTATAATAAGCTGAGCCAAAAACTAATACCCTATTGAGTCGGAATTACAGTTCCTTAAAGACTGTTATCTAAAGGATATGCTCCATGTGGAAAAGCGAATGGGATGAGAAGTTATGCCGAGCTTATGGTGCGGCTCGATTTTGCTATCCAACCTCCGAGATGCTTCTGGTAGCAATTCGAGGAGGAGGTCTGTCCGGATCAAGTTCTCCAAGGTGGTTCTCTAACTTGGATGCCCTGTCTAAGGTCTTCCTGGCTTGTGTACTCGGTAAGCGTCGGGAATTTCAAGTCTCGATGAATCTGCGTATTGCAAAGGAACTACACCTGCAGAACTGGGTCTGTCGTTCTAAAATCCTCCAGAATTCAATTCTGTTGTTTCAACATCCTGCAGTAAGTGCTCGATTTGTCGTTCTAAAATCCTGCAGAATTCGGTTTTTTCCTTCTAAAATCCTGCAGAATTTGATTCTGTTGTTCTAAAATCCTGCAGAACTCGGTTTGTCGTTCTAACATCCTGCAGAACTCGATTCTGTCGTTCTAATATTCTGCAGAATTCAATTCTGTCGTTCTAACATCCTGCAGACCTCGGTTCTGTCGTTTTAACATCCTGCAAGACTCGGTCTTGTCCTTCCAATATTCTGCGGAACTCGATTTGTCGTTCTAAAATCATGCAGAATTCGGTTCTGTCCTAAAATCCTACAGCATTCGATTCTGTCGTTCTAAAATCCTGCAGAACTCGATGCTGTAGTTCTAACATCCTGTAGAACTCGATTCTGTCGTTCTAAAATCCTGCGGAATCGGTTCTGTTGTTCTAACATCCTACAGAACTTCATTCTGGTGTTCTAACATCCCGCAGAACTCGTTTTTTCGTTCTAACATCCTGCAGAACTCGATTCTGCTGTTCTAACATCCTGCAGAACTCGGTTTTTCGTTTTAAAATCCTGCATAACTCGATTCCGTTGTTCTAACATCCTGCAGAACTCGGTTTTTCGTTTTAAAAACCTGCAGAATTCAATTCTATCGTTCTAGCATCCTGCAGAAGTCGTTTTTTCGTTCTAAAATCCTGCAGAATTCGATTTTGTCCTTCTAAAATCCTGCAGAACTCGATTCTGTTGTTCTAACATCCTGCAGAACTCAGTTTTTCGTTCTAAAATCCTGCAGAATTCGACTCTGTTGTTTTAACATCCTGCAGAACTCGATTTTGTTGCTCTAACATCCTGCAGAACTCGGTTTTTCGTTCTAAAATCCTGCAGAATTCGAATCTATCCTTCTAAAATCCTGCAGAACTCGATTCTGTTGTTCTAACATCCTGCAGAACTCGGTTTTTCGTTTTAAAATCCTGCAGAATTCAATTCTGTGGTTCTAACATCCTGCAGAACTTGGTTTCTCTTTCTAAAATCCTGCACAATTCGATTCTGTCGTTTCAACATCATGGAGAACCGAATTCTGCAGGATGTTGGAACACTTTACTATATGTGTGTAATGCTGGGACATTAGACCAGATCAGCCCAGCGTAGATTAATATTTTTGGAAGAAATGATGTATGAATTCGAGAGTTTGATTTTGAAGCTCAGGGACTCGATTCTGTAACACAGGAATGTACCATCTTTGGAAAATTAAATGCCAATTTTTCAGCGAGGAATTTCCATTTCCTAAATAAAGGGTATACTTTGAAGCAAATTTAATTTCTCTAAAAGAGAGATCTCACTCGAAGAAACTTGGAAGAGACGTAATTAAAGTTCTGCTTAAAGACCAACTTTGATTCCGCTTTGATTAGCTCTCAAAATGGCTAGAACTTGTTTCTGATGCCTGCAGATGTCGTCCTTTTGATTAAGTTTTTGTGTTCTTGTGGGCTCCATTTTAGGCCCTACCTTATTCTGAACGTGGTATAGTTTATTATGCACGATTTAACTGTATTTTTTTTTTAAACCAGATTATGAATAAAATAACATTAAAGTCTAAGAAGACGATTACGTGATAAAATTTCAAAACCGTCCATCGGCTATTGCAGAATTAACAAAAACTGGGTGTTGCAACCGCAGACGAGTTTCCTAGAATTGTCAAAAGTTCAATTTAACATGCAGGAACGAAGGATACGAATCGTGTGACGACATACGAACTTTAAAATTTAATTTTATTTATTTGTATAAATGTATTATTTAATAATTTAAAATTGTATCTTTGTACCACAATTTAAAATGTTGCCGATATAATAATAGAGTTGTATTTATTTTTCTAATAAACATAGACGTAAAAAAGAATGCAAGAACATCATATTCATGTACATATTCAAATAACCTCTCAAATACCAGATATGTAATTATATTCCTAAACTCCTATTGTGCCAAGTTTCTCATATTTACTTAAATATTGTGAACGTAGTCTTCATTGAATTTAATTCGTTTCCACTTTGATGTTTTCCACCCTCCTACCCCCTTTAACCTTAGTAAACGTTTATGAATAGGGTGAATACCCTATTCTCTCAGCAAACTAAAGTTCCTCGCATAAGACTTTGATCTTAGACACATGAAAAGGATGAAAATTGGAGCACATCTTTCAAAACCGTGTAGGTCACGTGTTGATGGAAAGTTTTCCTTCTTCATTATTAAAGCGAGAAGATGTGGTCTCCACACTTTATCAAAAAGTCCTTTAAAAACATGAAACAGTATAATTTTTGTGTGTTTCTACACTTTAATCCATAGAAATTATAATTTTACACTTGATACCCGATTTAGTACCCCTCCGTGATGATGAAAAGGAAATAATCCCTCATCAATTACCACGGTTTTCTCGGATAATTTTCACGCCCTAAAACTACTCATCGGGTTAGTTCTGGTATTCTCTCTTCTGAATTATATTTAGAAAACGGAATTATTTTAAAATAAAACTTTACTTGTTTTATTGGTCGGTGTTATTATCATATTCTGAATTGATTGTCGTTCCCTAACGACAACTTTCATGACTCGTATGATTTATGACCAGGTCTGTGTGTACGCGTATTTAACGCCTAGTCGATAAAATTTCAGAATTTTACGATTTATTTAACGATGTAGGATTTTTAAAGATGAATATTCATTAAATTCTGTTTAGAGTATTTTTTTTTTTGGTATTGTAGCGTTTGATAAAAATTGAGTCTTGTTTAATCTCTCCCGATTGTTGAAATAATTATGAAAGTTGTTCAAACATTTAATAAAAGGAATTCTACCGAAAAAGAGCCACCACCCTATTCTAGTGGAGAGTTTTTCGAATCTCTGAAATCGGGTGAACACTATTTTGGGCTGAAACAAATCGAACTCGCTGCTTTTAGCAATATTATAGCCGGCTGAATGCGTTTTAAAGAGACATTTTTGTAGAAGAAAGATGGATAAAAAAGTGCGTTCAATCGATCTTGACTGCTAGAAATTGGGTGAACGTACTTTTAAGAGGAATTGTTTTAGAACAGCTTCAAAACAAACATTGAAGTGGGTCAATTTTTCTTCAATCCCTAACAACCGATGAACGCGTTTTTAATAAAACAAAACAATACAGAACAACTGCGATTTACTAATTTTAGCAGAAAAATTGTATGAATCTGTCAATTGATTGAAAGCAATTTAGTCAATTGTTTTTTTGGGCAAATTCCTTTAAGAAACTTGAGTGATAGCGATTTTCTAACTTCAATTGCTTGATTTCCAAACCTTGTAAAAAGCTGAGTACATCTAATTTATTAACAATCTTTTAATTGCTTGAAAGCAGTTTAGGCAATTGTTTTTCCGAGTAAATTTGCTTAAGGAACTTTAGTGGAAAGAATTTTCTAACTGGAATTGGGTGAACTCAGTTTTGATGAAAAAAAGCAAGTGCATTCAACCAAGCTTAGCAAAACATTGTCTAAACCTTGTAAAAAAGTGAGGACAGTTAGTTTTTCTAACAATCTTTCAATCGTTTGTTAATCAATTGTTTTCCCGCGGAAATTCGTTTAAACAACTCTAGTGGAAAGAATTTTCTAACTGATATTGGGTGAACTCTCTTTTGATGAAGAAAAACAAGTGTGTTCAACCAAGCGTAGCAAAAAATTGTCCAATCCTTGTAAAAAAATGAGTACCTACAGCTAGCTTTCTAATAATCTTTCAATCGCTTGAAAGCAATTTAATCAATTGTTTTTCCGGGCAAATTTGCTTGAGAAACTTTAGTGACAGGGATTTTCTAACTCTGGAATTGGGTGAATTCTCTTTTGATGAAGGAAAAAACAAGTGCGTTCAGTCAAGCGTAGCAAAAAATTGTCCAAACCTAAAGTTGAAAAAAAAGTGAGGACAGCTAGTTTTTTAACTATCTTTTAATTGCTTGAAACCTGTTCAATGAATTATTTCTCCGAACAAATTTGTTTAAGAAACTTTAGTGACAAGAATGTTCTAACTGAAATTTGGTGAACTCGCTTTTGATGAAAAAAAAAGCAAGTGCGTTCAACCAAGTTTAGCAAAAAAAGTTTCAAACCTTCTAATAAAATGAAGGCGGCTAGTTTTCTACCAATCTTTCAATTGTTTGAAAGTAGTTTAAACAGTTGTTGTTCTGAGCAATTTTGTTTAAGGTACTTCAGTGTAAACAATTTTCTAACTGGAATAGAGTGAACTCAGTTTTGATGAAGAAAAAAACAAGGGCGTTCAATCAAGCATAGCAAAAAATTGTCCAAACGTAAAGTTGAAAAGAAAAGTGAGGACAGCTAGTTTTTTAACAATATTTTAATTGCTTGAAACCAGGTTAATCAATTGTTTTTCCGAACAAATTTGTTTAAGAAACTTTAGTGACAGCAATTTTCTAAGTGGAATTGGGTGAACTCGCTTTTGATGAAAAAAAAAGCAAGTGCGTTCAACCAAGTTTAGCAAAAAAATTTTCAAACCCTGTAGAAAAATGAGGGCAGCTAGTTTTCTGCCAATCTTTCAATTGTTTGAAAACAGTTTAGACAATTGTTTATTTGGGCAAATTCGTTTAAGAAACTTTAATGATGGGAATTTTCTAACTGGAATTGGGTGAGCTCGCTTTTATTGAAGAAAAAGACAAGCGCGTTCAACGAAGCTTAGCAAAAAATTGTGCAAATGTTGTAAAAAAGTGAGTACAGCTAGCTTTTTAATAATCTTTCAATTGCTTGAAAGCAGTTTAATCAATTGTTTTTCCCAGCAAATTCGTTTAAGGAACTTTAGTGACAAGAATTTTCTAACTGAAATTGGGTTAACTCGCTTTTGTTGAAGAAAAAACAAGTGCGTTTAATCAAGTTTAACAAAAAATTGTCCAAACCCTGTAGAAAAATGAGGGCAGCTAGTTTTCTGTCAATCTTTCAATTGTTTGAAAACAGTTTAGACAATTGTTTATTTGGGCAAATTCGTTTAAGAAACTTTAGTGATGGGAATTTTCTAACTTGAATTGGGTGAGCTCGCTTTTGTTGAAGAAAAAACATGCGCGTTCAACCAAGCTTAGCAAAAAATTGTGCAAATGTTGTAAAAAAGTGAGTAGCTAGTGAGCTAGCTTTTTAATAATACTTCAATTGCTTGAAAGCAATTTAATCAATTGTTTTTCCGAGCAAATTCGTTTAAGAAACTTTAGTGACAGTGATTTTCTAACTGGAATTGGGTGAACTCGCTTTTGTTGAAAGAAAAAACAAGTGCATTCAACGAAGATTAGCAAAAAATTGTCCGAATCTTGATTAACAGCTAAAATTTTAACAATATCTCAATTACTTGAAAGCAATTTAATCAATTGTTTTTTCCGAGCAAATTCGCAGTAACTTTAGCGCAAAAAATTTTCTAACTGGAATAGATTGAACACAGTTTTGATGAAAAAAATTTCCAATCATTGTAAAAACGGGAGTACAGATAGGTTTTCTAACAATCTTTCAATCGCTTGAAAGCAGTTTGATCAATTGTTTTTCCGAGCAAATTCGTTTAAGGAACTTTAATGACAAGAATTTTCTAACTGGAATTGGGTGAACTCTCTTTTGTTGAAGAAAAACAAGTGCGTTCAACCAAGTTTAGCAAAAAATTGTCTAAATCTTGTAAAAAAAGTGAGTACAGCTAGTTTTTTTAACAATCTTTTAATAGCTTGATAGCAAGTTTAATCAATTGTTTTTCCGAGCAAATTCGTTTAATGAACTTTAATGTCAAGAATTTTCTATTTGGAATTAGGAAAAACTCTCCATCGATGAAGCAAAAAAAAACAAAAAAAGTGAGGACAGCTAGTTTTTTAACAATATTTTAATTGCTTGAAAGAAGTTTAATCAATTGTTTTTCGAGCAATATTCGCTTAAGGAACTTTAGTGACAGGAATTCTCGAGGGTGAACTCGCTTTTGACAAAGAAAAAATAAGCGCGTTCAATCAAGTTTAACAAAAAATTGTCTAAACCTTGTAAGAACTGAGTACAGCTAGTTTTTT
Source organism: Holotrichia oblita (assembly GCA_023690525.1). NCBI lineage: Eukaryota > Metazoa > Arthropoda > Insecta > Coleoptera > Scarabaeidae > Holotrichia > Holotrichia oblita. The sequence continues at coordinate 22,989,850 of CM043023.1, forward strand.
TTAACAATCTTTCAATTGCTTGATAGCAAAGCAGTGAGAAAAATCGTTTAATGAACTTTAATATCAAGAATTTCCTAACTGGAATTGGGTGAACTCTCTTTTGATGAAAGAAAAATAAGTGCTTTCAACTAAAAGCTTACCAAAAAATTGTTGTAAAAAAAGTGAGGACAGATAGCTTTTTTACAAATCTTTCAATTGCTTGAAAGCAATTTAATCAATCTTCCGAGCAACTTCAGAAAAATGCGTTCAACCATTCTTAGCAAAAAAAACTTTACAAACCTAGTAAACTTAAAAAAATTAGCTAAATGTTCTTTTGGCAATATTTTAATCGAAAATATAAATTTGGCCTATTATCAATTAAAAATTTAAATCGCTAAAACTGGCTCAATGCAGACTTAAAGGAGATTTTGTTAGAAAAAAATTTGTTCAGCTAATTTTAGCGGAAAAAGTTTGGGTGAAAGATTTGAATTAAATCGATTAGAAGGGCTTAATGATTAGAATCAGAGCGCTGAGTCAGTGTTAGCAGAATTTTTTCTAAATTATCTAAATTGCTAAAACTGGCTGAATATGCTTTTAGCGATATTTTATTTAAAAAATCAGCTGATCAACTGGCTTAATGCACTTTTAAGAGGTAATTTGTCTGGAAAGGGTGCATTCAGCCAAATTTTGAAATGAACTAAACAAAAACGTAAAGTTAAGATGATCCTAAATTGATGGGGTTAGCAGCCAATGGTTTAATTAATATTGATCTTAAGCTTTCGAATTTTATTAATAAATATTTAAGCAGTTTAAAATAATGTAATCTTAAACTTTAAAAACACAGTTTAAAAATTGGGAAATCGATTGAACACAATTTAAATAAATATTTTTCTAAAAAAGTGCGTTCAACCGCATTCTTAAACAATCAAGCAGTTAAGTTAAATTTCAAACAGAGGTAATTATATCCAGAATATAGCTCAGGTCTTATTAATAATACGATGAATTATTACCCATATCATATTTAACCGATACCTCAAGCTATCCGTAGAAAATGTAGGCGATAGAATCGTTGCCAAAGCGCAAGGAGACTAATTTATAAAACTCGAAAACATCGAGGCTTAACCTGTAGGTATACCATTTACAGTAAGGAGGCGATTATAATTTAACCTGTCAGATGAAATTATTCCCACACTTAGTTCAATTTCAAATTAAACTAACTCGACTTGGCATTCGTGAATGTCACAAAACATAATTACATATCTTTTAAATATTCGCCACACCTAGCAATTAACGTTGTACATAAATATACGAACTTGTTATCGTATTCACCCTGTAGATCTTGTATTTTATATTCCGAAACGAACTAAAAACAAACAAAAAAAAAATTCAACATAACAATCCTAGATCTCGCGTGTCTTATAAATCCATTCAAATAGTCGAAAATATCGAAGCAAGCCGAGCTAGAGTCAACAGAGTCAGCGCTCTTATGTCTTGTTTAGACGCCTGCTTGATATAAACCCTAGAATTAGCGCGGAAGGCCGTTCTCCTGTCATGGCCGCCTATTATCCTACCGATTATATTACGATACGGTGTTTGGCCATCTACGATGTAACGCTAATAACATATCTGTTCTGGATGTGTGTATGTGTGTGGATATAAGCGCCATAACTATATACGTACACGGTTACGAAGGTGGTATAGTCGTGGTGGTGCTGCTATAGATTCTGTACACATACGAGGATGATTTAAGACCTGGGTCGTTGAAAAATCCACAAATAATACTGCGTGTGAGCTTTAGATATACGGTTATAGGTTTTTGTGAGGATGATCTAAAGCTAATAAAATTCGTACTCCTACAGGAATATTTTAAAGAGAATTCCTTTCAAAACTGTACAAAAAAGATATACGATCTGTGTGAAGAAATAAACATTAAATTGGTGTTCAATTAAAGCCCAATTTTGGCATCCAGTATACTGGATCTAGTCTTTACCAATCTCTTTGTTTTTGCCAACCTTCAAGCGATTAACTACTGAAGTCTTGGACACATTTTAAAGCAATCTAAATTGTCTTAAGTGTGTTCAGAACTTGAACGAATCCTTCGAAGCCTTCTTCTTACAGAATAATAAGAAGAGGATTATGTTCAGATTGATCCTGGGAGTCTTGATGAGATGGAGAATGTTGAATACAAAAAATGAAAATTTCGAGAACAATTATTGAAATTGGCTGAATTCGCTTTTAATAGAGGGAAAAAGTGCATCCAGCTGATCTTACCAAGAAATTTTCTAAACATTATTAATCTTTAAAAGCACCTGATTATGTTTTGAACAATATTTCATTCGAAAAACCAAGTTTGGCTTAATTTTAAATCGCTAAAGCTAGCTGAATTGGAGTTTTAAACCGCCGAAATTGGTTGAATTTTCTTTTGATACACGAAACATTGGCTGAACGCATTCTTTAGAGAATCTAAAGAAAAATGATGATGTTCAGTCAATGTTAAGCAGAAACTTTTCCAAAACTTGTAGAATGAACTGAACTTGCTTTTAAAACTGCTTCAAACTGGCTACATGCACTTTTAAAGGAGTTTTTTTCTGGAAAGAATGCGTTCAGCCAAATTTTAAGGCGCCGAGGGGTGGGGTGTGGGAAATTAAATTTTGGAATCGCTAATAAAACGAAGCAAAAAATAGAAAAACTGTAATCTGGTAGAGTTTTCACGAAAAAGTTCAAATCGTTAAGACTGGCTGAATGCAGTTTTAACTGTGATCTGGTATAGTTTTAGTGGAAAGATTCTAAAATCTTCAAATTGCTCGAGAGGCTTAGCGAATCGCTGAATTTTTTTTTTTTAACAGGATAGGCGTTTTGTCAATGTTAAGCAGAAACTTTTCCAAGCTAAATTTTAAAGTAGGGAAAGGGGTGGGTTGGCGAATCAAGTTTTTGAATCGCAAATAAAACGAAGCAAAAAATAGAAAAACTGTAATCTGGTAGTTTTCTTCCACGTAAATGTTTAAATCGTTAAAACTGGCTGAATGCAGGTTTAAGAGAAATTTGTCTGGAAAGGGTGCATTCAGCCAAGTTTTAACTGTGATCTGGTGTAGTTCTAGTGGAAAGGTTCTAAAATCTTCAAATTGCTCGAGCGGCTTAGCGAACCGCTGACATTTATTGAACTTTCTTTTGGCGTAGTTTTTAGAGAAAACAGGACGGGCGTTTAGTTAATGTTAAGCAGAAACTTTTCCGAAACTTGTAGAGCGCTATAGTCAGCTGAACATGCTTATAAAACTGCTTCAAACTGGCTCAATGCACCTTTAAGATAAGTTTTTTCTGGAAAAATCGCATTCAGCCAAATTTTAAAGTAGGGAGGAGGGTGGGTTGGCGAATCAAATTTTTGAATCGCAAATAAAACGAAGCAAAAAATAGAAAAACTGTAATCTGGTAGTTTTTTTTTCCACGTAAATGTTTAAATCGTTAAAACTGGCTGAATGCATATTTTTAAGAGAAGCTTTTTCGGAAAAGGTGCATTCACCCAAGTTTTAACTGTGATCTGGTGTAGTTCTAGTGGAAAGGTTCTAAAATCTTCAAATTGCTCGAGAGGCTTAGCGAACCGCTGACATTTATTGAACTTTCTTTCGGCGTAGTTTTTAGAGAAAACAGGACGGGCGTTTAGTTAATGTTAAGCAGAAACTTTTCCAAAACTTGTAGAGCGCTATAGTCAGCTGAACATGCTTATAAAACTGCTTCAAACTGGCTCAATGCACCTTTAAGATAAGTTTTTTTTCTGGAAAAAGTGCATTCAGCCAAATTTTAAAGTAGGGAGAGAGGTGCGTTGGCGAATCAAGTTTCTGAATCGCAAATAAAACGAAGCAAAAAATAGAAAAACTGTAATCTGGTAGTTTTTTTTTCCACGTAAATGTTTAAATCGTTAAAACTGGCTGAATGCAGTTTTAAGAGAAGCTTTTCCGGAAAAGGTGCATTCACCCAAGTTTTAACTGTGATCTGGTGTAGTTCTAGTGGAAAGGTTCTAAAATCTTCAAATTGCTCGAGAGGCTTAGCGAACCGCTGACATTTATTGAACTTTCTTTCGGCGTAGTTTTTAGAGAAAACAGGACGGGCGTTTAGTTAATGAATGTTGAAACTTTTCCAAAACTTGTAGAGCGCTATAGTCAGCTGAACATGCTTATAAATTGAAATTGGCTCAATGCACTTTTCAGATAAGTTTTTTTTCTGGAAAAAGTGCATTCAGCCAAATTTTAAAGTAGGGAGATTTTCGAATCAAGTTTCTGAATCGCAAATAAAACGATGCAATAAAAAAAGAAAAACTGTAATCTGGTAGTTTTCTTCCACGTAAATGTTTAAATCGTTAAAACTGGCTGAATGCAGGTTTAAGAGAAATTTGTCTGGAAAGGGTGCATTCAGCCAAGTTTTAACTGTGATCTGGTTAGTTCTAGTGGAAAGGTTCTAAAATCTTCAAATTGCTCGAGAGGCTTAGCGAACCGCTGACATTTATTGAACTTTCTTTTGGCGTAGTTTTTAGAGAAAACAGGACGGGCGTTTAGTTAATGTTAAGCAGAAACTTTTCCAAAACTTGTAGAGCGCTATAGTCAGCTGAACATGCTTATAAAACTGCTTCAAACTGGCTCAATGCACCTTTAAGATAAGTTTTTTTTTTCTGGAAAAAGTGCATTCAGCCAAATTTTAAAGTAGGGAGAGAGGTGCGTTGGCGAATCAAATTTTTGAATCGCAAATGAAACGATGCAAAAAATAGAAAAACTGTAATCTGGTAGTTTTCTTCCACGTAAATGTTTAAATCGTTAAAACTGGCTGAACAGGATTAAGAGAAATTTGTCTGGAAAGGGTGCATTCAGCAAGTTTTAACTGTGATCTGGTGTAGTTCTAGTGGAAAGGTTCTAAAATCTTCAAATTGCTCGAGAGGCTTAGCGAATCTGACATTTATTGAACTTTTTTTCGTAGTTTTTAGAGAAAACAGGACGGGCGTTTAGTTAATGTTAACAGAAACTTTTCCGAAACTTGTAGAGCGCTATAGTCAGCTGAACATGCTTATAAAACTGCTTCAAACTGGCTCAAACTTTAAGATAAGTTTTTTCTGGAAAAATCGCATTCAGCCAAATTTTAAAGTAGGGAGGAGGGTGGGTTGGCGAATCAAATTTTTGAATCGCAAATAAAACGAAGCAAAAAATAGAAAAACTGTAATCTGGTAGTTTTTTTCCACGTAAATGTTTAAATCGTTAAAACTGGCTGAATGCAGTTTTAAGAGAAATTTTCCGGAAAAGGTGCATTCACCCAAGTTTTAACTGTGATCTGGTGTAGTTCTAGTGGAAAGGTTCTAAAATCTTCAAATTGCTCGAGAGGCTTAGCGAACCGCTGACATTTATTGAACTTTCTTTCGGCGTAGTTTTTAGAGAAAACAGGACGGGCGTTTAGTTAATGTTAAGCAGAAACTTTTCCAAAACTTGTAGAGCGCTATAGTCAGCTGAACATGCTTATAAAACTGCTTCAAACTGGCTCAATGCACCTTTAAGATAAGTTTTTTTCTGGAAAAAGTGCATTCAGCCAAATTTTAAAGTAGGGAGAGAGGTGCGTTGGCGAATCAAGTTTCTGAATCGCAAATAAAACGAAGCAAAAAATAGAAAAACTGTAATCTGGTAGTTTTCTTCCACGTAAATGTTTAAATCGTTAAAACTGGCTGAATGCAGGTTTAAGAGAAATTTGTCTGGAAAGGGTGCATTCAGCCAAGTTTTAACTGTGATCTGGTGTAGTTCTAGTGGAAAGGTTCTAAAATCTTCAAATTGCTCGAGAGGTTTAGCGAACCGCTGACATTTATTGAACTTTCTTTTGGCGTAGTTTTTAGAGAAAACAGGACGGGCGTTTAGTTAATGTTAAGCAGAAACTTTTCCAAAACTTGTAGAGCGCTATAGTCAGCTGAACATGCTTATAAAACTGCTTCAAACTGGCTTAATGCACCTTTAAGATAAGTTTTTTCTGGAAAAAGTGCATTCAGCCAAATTTTAAAGTAGGGAGGAGGGTGGGTTGGCGAATCAAGTTTTTGAATCGCAAATAAAATGAAGCAAAAAATAGAAAAACTGTAATCTGGTAGTTTTTTTTTCTACGTAAATGTTTAAATCGTTAAAATTGCTGAATGCAGTTTTCGAGAAACTTGTGCATTCACCCAAGTTTTAACTGTGATCTGGTAGTTTTAGTTGAAAGTTTCTAAAATGTTCAAATTGCTCGAGAAACTTGGCGAATCGCTGAAATTTATTGCACTTTTAACCAGAAACTTTTCCAAAACTTGTATAGTGTTAAAATCAGCTGAACATGCTTTTAAAACTGCTTGAATCTGGCTGAATGCACTCTTAAGAGTATCTAGTCTAGAAAGATTCGATTCAGTTAATTTTAATTCAGAATTTCCGAAGATATGTCGGCAGAGCAGGAGATAAATGAAAGGTTTGAATCGCTAACTTAGGCTTAGCGAACCGCTGAAAATTTATTGGACTTGTTTTTGGCGGAGTTTTTAGAGAAAACAGGACAGTTAACGTTAAGCAGGAACTTTTCCAAAATTTGTAGAGCGCTAAAATGAACTAAACATGCTTTTAAAATTGCTTCAAACTGGCTGAACGCAATCTTAAGAGAATCTAGTCTACACAGATTCGATTCAGTTAATTTTAAGTCAGAATTTCCGAAGATATGTCGGCAGAGAAGAAGATAAATGAAAGGTTTGAATCGCTAACTTAGGCTTAGCGAACCGCTGAAAATTTATTGGACTTGTTTTTGGCGGGGACGGGCGTTCAGCCAATGTTAACCAGAAACTTTTCCAAAACTTGTATAGTGTTAAAGTCAGCTGAATATGCTTTTAAAACTGCTTCAAACTGGCTAAATACACTTTTAAAGGAAGTTTTTCTGAAAAGAGTGCATTCAGCCAAATTTTAAGGCGAGGAGAGGGTGGAGTGTGGCATATTAAATTTTAGAATCGATAATAAAACAAGGTGAAAAGATTCTAAAATCTTCAAATCGCTAGAGAAACTTAGCAGGCCGTTGAAATTCATAGAACATGCTTTTGACAGAGTTTTTAGACAACACTGAACGTTCAATCGATGTTAGCGGAAACTTTTGCAAAACTAGCTGAACATGTCTATTATATTTCCACGTAGAAGTTTAAATCATTAAAACTGACTGAATGTAGCTTTAAGACAAGTTTTTTTGGAAAGGGTGCATTCAGCCAAGTGTTTTTAACTGTGTTCTAGTTTCTAAAATCAAGAGGCTTGGCGAACCGCTGAAATTTATTGAACTTGCTTTTTGCGGAGTTTTTAGAGGAAACAGGATGGGCATTCAGTCAATGTTAAGCAGTAACTTTTCTAAAACTCGTACAGTGCTAAAATCAGCTGAACATGCTTTTAAAACTGCTTCAAACTGGTTAAATGCACTTTTAAGAGGAGTTTTTCTGGAAAGAGCGCATTCAGCTAAATTTTAATGTAGGGAGGGGGTGGGTTAGCGAATCAAATTTTGGAATCGCTGATAAAACGAAGCAAAAAATAGAAAACTGTAAACTGGTAGTTTTGTGTTAAATGTTTAAATCATTAAAACTGGCTGAATGCAGTTTTAAGGGAAGGTTTTCTGGAAAGAGTGGATTCAGCCAAATTTTAAGGCGAGCGTGGGGTGGGGCGTGGGGAATTAAATTTTGGAATCGATAATAAAACAAAGTGAAAGGATTCTAAAATCTTCAAATTGCTAGAGAAGCTTAGCAGGCCGGTGAAATTGATAGAATTTGCTTTTGACAGAATTTTTAGACAACTGTCATCAGATACCTAGTTTTAGTGGCAAGATTATCTTCTTGTTTTCTTTTGACAGAGTTTTGCGTATAGAAAATGGGGTGAATAAAATTAAAAAAAAACAATCAGGAAAGGGAGCAGTTTTCTAGGAATTTTTGAGATTGGCTGAACGTATTTTTAGCTATCGATCAAGGATAAAATGAATCTTTTCATTCTGAATTTTTACTGTAAAACTTTCATCTTTTAATTACCAAAGACTTGTTGTCTAAAGAATTAAACAAAGGCTATTATTTTATAAAAATAGATCTAATTTAGCTGGAACACGATTACACAAATTTCACCCGAAATAAAGCAACTTCCTCTCGACAAAATTAATATTGGCGGGACGATTTTGTTTTTTTTTAATTAGAAGCCGAGCCGACACATATTACACGACTGACCGAAAGAGATTCGATCATAAATAACATAATCCGTCAAACGGGTAAACAAATTCGGTGTCAAATTTCTGATAACGGACACATCAGGCCAAAACCTAATATAACCGTTGAACTCGCGACCTCTTAGGGGGACCTCTTTACACAATGTCGACGGTCTCGTCTCTCGTAACACTTGCATGTTATAATACATACAAGAGACCCACGACACAAAGATCAGACGTAAAGTATTCCGAAACCGAAGCATCAATTTTTGAAGAGAGCTAATAAATTAAGACATCCATCGGGAGATATTAATGTTTTATTTCTCTGTTAATTCGTCCGATGATAACATTTGAAGAAACAAGATGCTTTTTTCAATCTTATCTCTGATATGAGACACCCGGTTTCTTAGATTTTAAAATTTAATTGGTATGTTTGCATTTATATGTGTATACGAGAAGTCGTTGATGATATTGATGAGGTTTACAAGAATGTTTTCCTTTTTCTTTTCTCTTTTTTTTTTGTTAATCTTATTCTCTCGTATATTATATTGAGGGAAATCATGCAATATCAACAGAACTAACGTATAATCATAGGTTAGCTGAGGTGAGAACTACCTGGAACAATCAAGGTACATTCCACGTGATAAATTTGATCAATTTTGTAAAGCTCTCAAGTCTATTTAAGTATCGACGGCTACTTTTAGGTTAGAATGTATACGACACGTCGCCCTCGGGGAATTAGTGGTGTAGACGATTTAAATTTTGAACCGAATAGAACGAGGTAAATGTAGAAAAAGAGCTATTCCGAGATGAGTTAAATTTAAACCTGTGATTTAGTTGACGGTAATAAAATAATTTCTGTTGTAAATGACTTATTTTTGAAGAAAAAAAACAAAAGGAAGCAATTCAATACCCAAATCCACCATCTTCAATTCGTCCAGGAGGCGACTATTCAGGAATATTAATCCGGTCAAGATGAACCAGTTAGAGGGTAGAAATTCATTATCAGGCCTTCCGGATTTTGATCGTCACTTTCAGGTTTTGCCATTAAAATCGGGAAGCCCTCACAACAAAGACTACTACCGTGGAAGCCTTCGATGTCGGAGTAGACATTTGTACAAAGTTTTCAAACATGAACTGATGATGATGAACTGATGAATGAATAGAGCGATAGTAGGACATTAGATCCAGATTAAGAAGCAATTTGTGAAAGATTTCCATATTTATCTGAAGCAAAATTGGAAGAGATTGATTTCTTTGGGCCTGATATCAGTAAAATTATGTTTGGTCCCCGATTTGGACGGATTCTATTTAAACGAGTTATAAATAAGTTCTTAGGCAACAAAAAAAAATGGTCCAAACTAGCAAGATATGCTGGATTGCATCAATCATCATCTCGAAGCCCTTCTTCCTTCCAGTCTTTGGTTGGTTGCAATCTTTATCATTGTAGTTCCTTCTAAGCTTTATTCTTCCTCTGGGAAATCTGACAACGTTTCCAATTCCATATTCCTCCCTTATCCTGATCCTATTCGTCACTATTTTGCTCATCATTGTTCTTGGAGCCTTCTCGAAGGCCTTCTTCCCTCCAGTCTTTGGTTTCTTGCAATCTTTATAATTCTAATTCCTTCTAAGCTCATCTTTTTCCTTTGGCGAATCTGACAACGTGTCGAATTCCATATTCCTCTCTTATCCTGATCTTATTCATCATTTTTTTGTTCATTATTGTCTTCAGTCTTCTCGAAGCCCTTCTCTTTTCCAGCCTTTGATAGGTTGCAATCTTTATCATTGTAGTTCCTTCTAAGCTTTCATTCTTCCTCTGGGAAATCTGACAACGTTTCCAATTCCGCATTCCTCACTTATCCTGATCTTATTCGTCACTATTTTGCTCATCATTGTTCTTGGAGCTTTCTCGAAGGCCTTTTTCCTTCCAGTCTTTGGTTTCTTGCAATCTTTATAATTCTAGTTCCTTCTAAGCTCATCTTTTTCCTTTGGCGAAGCTGACAACGTGTCCAATTCCATATTCCTCTCTTATCCTGATCTTATTCATCGTTGTTTTGCTCATTATTGTCTTCAGAGTCTTCTCGAAGCTCTTCTTCCTTCCAGTCTTTGGTTGGTTGCAATCTTTATCATTGTAGTTCCTCTTAAGCTGATCTTTTTCCTTTGGCGAAGCTGACCGTGTCCAATTCCATATTCCTCACTTATCCTGATCGTATTCATCATTTTTTGCTCATTATTGTCTTCAGAAGCCCTTCTTTTTGTCTCTGGTTGGTTGCAATCTTTATCATTGTAGTTCCTTCTAAGCTTTATTCTTCCTCTGGGAAATCTGACAACGTTTCCAATTCCACATTCCTCCCTTATCCTGATCCTATTCGTCACTATTTTGCTCATCATTGTTCTTGGAGCCTTCTCGAAGGCCTTCTTCCCTCCAGTCTTTGGTTTCTTGCAATATTTATAATTCTATTCCTTCTAAGCTCATATTTTTCCTTTGGCGAAGCTGACAACGTGTCCAATTCCATATTCCTCTCTTATCCTGATCTTATTCATCGTTTTTTTGCTCATTATTGTCTTCAGAGTCTTCTCGAAGCCCTTCTTCTTTTCCAGCCTTTGGTTGGTTGCAATCTTTATCATTGTAGTTCTTTCTAAGCTCTTATTCTTCCTCTGGGAAATCTGACAACGTGTCCAATTCCATATTCCTCACTTATCCTGATCTTATTCATCATTTTTTGCTCATTATTGTCTTCAGAGTCTTTTCGAAGCCCTTCTTTTTCCAGTCTTTGGTTGGTTGCAATCTTTATCATTGTAGTTCCTTCTAAGCTCTTATTCTTCCTCTGGGAAATCTGACAACGTTTCCAATTCCACATTCCTCTCTTATCCTGATCCTATTCGTCACTATTTTGCTCATCATTGTTCTTGGAGGCTTCTCATCTTCCCTCCAGTCTTTGGTTGGTTGCAATCTTTATCATTCTAGTTCCTTCTAAGCTCATATTTTTCCTTTGCCGAATCTGACAACGTGTCCAATTCCATATTCCTCCCTTATCCTGATCTTATTCGTCACTATTTTGCTCATCATTGTTCTTGGAGGCTTCTCGCAGGCCTTCTTCCCTCCAGTCTTTGGTTGGTTGCAATCTTTATCATTCTAGTTCCTTCTAAGCTCATATTTTTCCTTTGCCGAATCTGACAACGTGTCCAATTCCATATTCCTCTCTTATCCTGATCTTATCCATCATTGTTTTGCTCATTATTGTTCTTAGAGTCTTCTTGGAGCACTCCTTCCTTCCAATCTTTGGTTGGTTGCAATCTTTATCATTGTAGTTCCTTCTAAGCTCATCTTCTTCCTTTGGAGAATCTGTCAACGTCTCCAATTCCACATTCCCCTTTTATCCTGATTTTATCCATCATTGTCTTAATCATTACTGTTCTTAGAGTCTTCCTGGAGCACTTATTCCTTCCAGTCTTTGGTTGGTTGCAATCTTTATCATTGTAGTTCCTTCTAAGCTCATCTTTTTCCTTTGGCAATCTGACAACGTATCCAATTCCACATTCTTCTCTTATCCTGATCTTAACCGTCATTGTTTTGCTCATTATTGTCTTCAGAGTCTTCTTTAAGCCCTTTTTCCTTCCAGTCTTTGGTCTCTTGCAATGATTATCAATCTAGTTCCTTCTAGGCTCTTATTCTTCTTCTGGGGAATCTGGCAACGTCTCCAATTCGACATTTCTCTCTTATCCTGATCTTATCCATCATTATTTTGCTCACCATTGTTCTCAGAGTTCTCCCAAAGCCCTTTTTCCTTCCAGTCCTTGGTTTCTTGCAATGATTATCAATCTAGTTCTTTCTAAACTCTTATTCTTCAGCTTGGGAATCTGATAACCTCTCAATTCGACATCTTTCATTTAGTCATTATTTTGCTCATCATTGTTTAGATGGAATTTATGAAGAGGAATCTTCCCTCCAATCTTTGGTCGATCGCAATCTTTAAAATTCTAGTTCTTTCTAAGATTTCTTCTTCTTCCTCTTGCGAATCTGATAACGTCTCCAGTCCAGCATTCATTTAGACTTCTTTATAGGCTGTTTAGATGGAATCTATAAGATAATCGAAGCCCAAAGAATGATGTAAATTCCACGATTTCCAATTTGTATCTTCCAGAAAATTTTAGTAGTACAAACAAGCATCGTATGATGAAAAGTTTTTAATCTTCATGCCAAAAAAAGCGAGATTTCAATCAACACAATTGAAAACGTCCAAAAATGACACAATCTTGTATTTGGAGAGGAACACTGACAAGATCGAAAAGGTCGAAACTGTGACTTAATTAATGAATATTAGCATTTATTTTAATGATGTATTTAGGTTAGATCTGGCTTATTCAATACTACCAACTTAGAGACACGCAAAATGTGTAGGTACCTTTTTTCCTCTTTTGTTTTTATTTTGAAAGATTACATTTTATTTAAAAAAAAACAAAAACAAAAACTTTTGAAAGCTACACATTCATATAAATATAACACAACGTATATAAAGCGTGTTTAAGGGTTGTTTCTTCAAAGACCGCCAGGGTGTGTAACTTGAAAAAGATGACTATCAGATTCATGTTTTCCACACAATAATAGCGAGTCGTGTTTTTACGATAGACTTTTGTGATATACCGTGTTTCGATAAGAACTTTGTGATGGTGTGTCTGCTGGTTATTTCAGTTTTAAGAGTATAACGTTAGTATTATAAGTAAAGGCGGTGATTTTTTTTGTGAAGTTCAACCGTCGAAATTTATGATTGCAGTTTAAGCGTAGAAGTTCCTAATCTAAATTAGCGTCGATAAGGCTTGCCAAAATACTGAGCAAACTAAGTTAATAATTCTTAACTTTCCGTTAATATTGTAGATCTATCTATAATAAGTATATAAGTTCACTTTCCATTTTTACATTAAACGGAAGAGGGTTCTTAATATCCACACAAAATGCATGTTGGTTTATATTAAAAACAAAAAATTATAGTCCTTATATATTGTGGTATAAAGATCATTTCCGTTTAATGGATTATCGACAGCTGTCACCGGTTTGTATAATAGGGGATGTTTTGCACCCTCCCGTTCGAATATGTCTAACCTTGGTTGAGTACCTAAGCGTATAGGATCAAAAAAAATGAATAACTGAAGCAGTAGGAAACAAAATGGTGTTAAACGTGATTTCTTCATCTTATTATTAAGATGTGATATTGTTATCGATTGCAAAAACGTCAAACTAAACAATATTTAAAGAAACGACGTTTTTAACGTAACATATAAATAAAAATTCTGCTGCTTTTCTACGATCAGTTTTATGACACTGCAAGACTGCAACGATTTAGTTCGAGGCTTCTGCTTGCTCTTTCTAGGGCTGCCCTTTCTTCTGCATTTTGATGCAGCTCCTACTGTCTACGTGGTTGTGAGGTGTCGGTGATGTAAGACCGGGAAGTACTGTCCTGTTATTGGGAAGGCTGCTTTGAGGGTTCCATTACTGAAATTACCTAATTCTCGTGATTATTCTGATTATTAATCTGGATTTATTGGTGGGGGTTGGTGGGGGCGAACTCCGCGGGAGTGGTACGGCAGCGACTGAAAGAATCTGAACTTAAGTTTAATAGAAATAAGATGCAGCTATGTCAAACAACATCTCTGTGGTTGGTCAGAAACTCTCTTGATCAACTAATGTCAAATGCTTCGGTATCAAACTCGACAGGAGTCTCATCTTTCGGCAACATTTATCCGATCTTGCTGCTTAGTTCTTAAGGACAAGATCATGGAAGAGACATGGTTCAGGGCCTCCAAATCTCAAACCCAAATACTGAATCAAAATCGCGTTTGAAGCATCATTGTAGCAGCTCCACAATTTGTATCCAAGGCGCTTTCGGCGCCAACTAAGAGGTATGGTAAAAAGCTATCCAAAGCTGTTATCGAAAGATTTGATGGTTGATGTACTAATTATTGACTTAGCATTTTAAAAATGTGGTACAAGATCTCGCGCATCGGGGGTTGGCAGAGGCGCAGCGGGGAAAGGAGGGGGGTGGCACGGAAGCCTCAGAGGAATCGTGAGTTGGTAAGACGAATTCAGGAGGGTGGTACGGCAGTGGCTGGAAGAATCTGAACTTAAGTTTAATAGAAATTAAATGAAGCTATGCCAAAATAGGACACACAACAGTTTTTGGATCAAAACTTACGTGAAGCTCTTTTAGCTCTTTTATTGGTAATGCCAAAGCTGAATTACAAGCTTTTTTAAACATGCCATAATCATCTATTGTGGAGGAACTCAGATAATAGTCTGCTAAGGCTCAGGCACTACAACCCTGACTAAGGCCAGAATGGTTACAACAAAAAAGACCTACCTCTCTTTGGGTTCAAATTCAGTATACAAATTGAGAGAAAATTCGACCTCCACACTCTTTCTGGCGCTTGCATTAATGCCAGTAAGATATAATCTAAATGTAGTATACAGGGTGTCGGGATTTCGTAGGGACAACATGGGTAACTCTGTTTTATTTGAAGACATAGAGATACGGTTAAATTAGCAAAAAGATGTCGATTCAAAAGCTCGAACCGTATCTTAATATCTCAAGTAACAAAAAAGTTACGGCAAATAAAAGCAATTAGAAGATTTCAGTTTTTCTTCAATATTAAACAAATGAAGCATGAGTAAAATTTGAAAATGGATTCTTAGTGAGTTTTTGAATCTACACCTTTTTGCTAATTTAACCGTCTATCTATGTCTTGAAATAAAAACTTATCCATGTTGTTCCTACGAAATCCGGGCACCCTATATATATGTCATATGTCAAGTTGTTTATTACGCAAGAAATTGCTACAAAATAGCTGGAAAATGAATCTGAAAAAGTAGCGTTTTCATTGGTACCACGTTATGTTGTGACTGGTTCATATCCTGTAATAGTAGTTAGGGAGAAACCTTTTTTGTCTTCTAAATTTGGAATTGAATTTGAGATGGATGTGTCCTGACGTTTTCTGGACTTTAAATAAATATTTTAATTATTTGGATCTCGTTCAACAGATTCGAAATGTGCTCCCAACTGTCACTAACCTAACAACATCACCTCACGTTCGGTTTTTTTTTTGTAAAACTTACAAATTTTACTCGTCACCCTCCTCCTCAATTCTTGTTCTTTCTAAAATCTTTGTTAGGGAGAAATGTGCTCTCAAACCTAATTACATCACCCTATGTTTAAGATTTTTTTGTAAAACTTGTCATTTTTGCTCGTCACCCTCCTTCTCAATTCTTGTTCTTTCTAGAATCTTTGATAGGGGTTGGCTACTTCTTTTTTTGCCTTCTAAATTTAAAATATAGCTTAAGACGGATGTGCCCTGAGGTTTTTTTGGAGTTTCTGATCAACACCAGTTTATCCAAGGTTAGAATCTTTGTTAGGGGTTGACTATTTCCTTTTTCGTCTTCTAAATTTGGAGTGGAATTTGAGATGGATGTGTCCTGACGTTTTCTGGACTTTAAATTAATATTTTAATTATTTGGATCTCGTTCAACAGATTCGAAATGTGTTCCCATCTGGCACTAACCTAACGACATCACCTCACGTTCGGTTTTTTTTTGTAAAACTTACAAATTTTACTCGTCACCCTCCTCCTCAATTCTTGTTCTTTCTAAAATCTTTGTTAGGGAGAAATGTGCTCTCAAACCTAATTACATCACCCTATGTTTAAGATTTTTTTGTAAAACTTGTCATTTTTGCTCGTCACCCTCCTTCTCAATTCTTGTTCTTTCTAGAATCTTTGATAGGGGTTGGCTACTACTTTTTTTGCCTTCTAAATTTAAAATATAGCTTAAGACGGATGTGCCCTGAGGTTTTTTTGGAGTTTCTGATCAACATCAGTTTATCCAAGGTTAGAATCTTTGTTAGGGGTTGACTATTTCCTTTTTCGTCTTCTAAATTTGGAGTGGAATTTGAGATGGATGTGTCCTGACGTTTTCTGGACTTTAAATAAATATTTTAATTATTTGGATCTCGTTCAACAGATTCGAAATGTGCTCCCATCTGGCACTAACCTAACAACATCACCTCACGTTCGTTTTTTTTTCTAAAACTTACAAATTTTACTCGTCACCCTCCTCCTCAATTCTTGTTCTTTCTAAAATCTTTGTTAGGGAGAAATGTGCTCTCAAACCTAATTACATCACCCTATGTTTAAGATTTTTTTGTAAAACTTGTCATTTTTGCTCGTCACCCTCCTTCTCAATTCTTGTTCTTTCTAGAATCTTTGATAGGGGTTGGCTACTACTTTTTTTGCCTTCTAAATTTAAAATATAGCTTAAGACGGATGTGCCCTGAGGTTTTTTTGGAGTTTCTGATCAACACCAGTTTATCCAAGGTTAGAATCTTTGTTAGGGGTTGACGATTTCCTTTTTCGTCTTCTAAATTTGGAATTGAATTTGAGATGGATGTGTCCTGACGTTTTCTGGACTTTAAATAAATATTTTAATTATTTGGATCTCGTTCAACAGATTCGAAATGTGTTCCCATCTGGCACTAACCTAACAACATCACCTCACGTTCGTTTTTTTTTCTAAAACTTACAAATTTTACTCGTCACCCTCCTCCTCAATTCTTGTTCTTTCTAAAATCTTTGTTAGGGAGAAATGTGCTCTCAAACCTAATTACATCACCCTATGTTTAAGATTTTTTTGTAAAACTTGTCATTTTTGCTCGTCACCCTCCTTCTCAATTCTTGTTCTTTCTAGAATCTTTGATAGGGGTTGGCTACTACTTTTTTTGCCTTCTAAATTTAAAATATAGCTTAAGACGGATGTGCCCTGAGGTTTTTTGGAGTTTCTGATCAACACCAGTTTATCCAAGGTTAGAATCTTTGTTAGGGGTTGACTATTTCCTTTTTCGTCTTCTAAATTTGGAGTGGAATTTGAGATGGATGTGTCCTGACGTTTTCTGGACTTTAAATAAATATTTTAATTATTTGGATCTCGTTCAACAGATTCGAAATGTGCTCCCATCTGGCACTAACCTAACAACATCACCTCACGTTCGGTTTTTTTTTCTAAAACTTACAAATTTTACTCGTCACCCTCCTCCTCAATTCTTGTTCTTTCTAAAATCTTTGTTAGGGAGAAATGTGCTCTCGAACCTAATTACATCACCCTATGTTTAAGATTTTTTTGTAAAACTTGTCATTTTTGCTCGTCACCCTCCTCATCAATTCTTGTTCTTTCTAGAATCTTTGATAGGGGTTGGCTACTTCTTTTTTGCCTTCTAAATTTAAAATATAGCTTAAGACGGATGTGCCCTGAGGTTTTTTGGAGTTTCTGATCAACACCAGTTTATCCAAGGTTAGAATCTTTGTTAGGGGTTGACTATTTCCTTTTTCGTCTTCTAAATTTGGAGTGGAATTTGAGATGGATGTGTCCTGACGTTTTCTGGACTTTAAATAAATATTTTAATTATTTGGATCTCGTTCAACAGATTCGAAATGTGCTCCCATCTGGCACTAACCTAACAACATCACCTCACGTTCGTTTTTTTTTCTAAAACTTACAAATTTTACTCGTCACCCTCCTCCTCAATTCTTGTTCTTTCTAAAATCTTTGTTAGGGAGAAATGTGCTCTCAAACCTAATTACATCACCCTATGTTTAAGATTTTTTTGTAAAACTTGTCATTTTTGCTCGTCACCCTCCTTCTCAATTCTTGTTCTTTCTAGAATCTTTGATAGGGGTTGGCTACTACTTTTTTTGCCTTCTAAATTTAAAATATAGCTTAAGACGGATGTGCCCTGAGGTTTTTTGGAGTTTCTGATCAACACCAGTTTATCCAAGGTTAGAAGCTTTGTTAGGGGTTGACTATTTCCTTTTTCGTCTTCTAAATTTGGAGTGGAATTTGAGATGGATGTGTCCTGACGTTTTCTGGACTTTAAATAAATATTTTAATTATTTGGATCTCGTTCAACAGATTCGAAATGTGCTCCCATCTGGCACTAACCTAACAACATCACCTCACGTTCGTTTTTTTTCTAAAACTTACAAATTTTACTCGTCACCCTCCTCCTCAATTCTTGTTCTTTCTAAAATCTTTGTTAGGGAGAAATGTGCTCTCAAACCTAATTACATCACCCTATGTTTAAGATTTTTTTGTAAAACTTGTCATTTTTGCTCGTCACCCTCCTTCTCAATTCTTGTTCTTTCTAGAATCTTTGATAGGGGTTGGCTACTACTTTTTTTGCCTTCTAAATTTAAAATATAGCTTAAGACGGATGTGCCCTGAGGTTTTTTGGAGTTTCTGATCAACACCAGTTTATCCAAGGTTAGAAGCTTTGTTAGGGGTTGACTATTTCCTTTTTCGTCTTCTAAATTTGGAGTGGAATTTGAGATGGATGTGTCCTGACGTTTTCTGGACTTTAAATAAATATTTTAATTATTTGGATCTCGTTCAACAGATTCGAAATGTGCTCCCATCTGGCACTAACCTAACAACATCACCTCACGTTCGTTTTTTTTTCTAAAACTTACAAATTTTACTCGTCACCCTCCTCCTCAATTCTTGTTCTTTCTAAAATCTTTGTTAGGGAGAAATGTGCTCTCGAACCTAATTACATCACCCTATGTTTAAGATTTTTTTGTAAAACTTGTCATTTTTGCTCGTCACCCTCCTCATCAATTCTTGTTCTTTCTAGAATCTTTGATAGGGGTTGGCTACTTCTTTTTTTGCCTTCTAAATTTAAAATATAGCTTAAGACGGATGTGCCCTGAGGTTTTTTGGAGTTTCTGATCAACACCAGTTTATCCAAGGTTAGAATCTTTGTTAGGGGTTGACTATTTCCTTTTTCGTCTTCTAAATTTGGAGTGGAATTTGAGATGGATGTGTCCTGACGTTTTCTGGACTTTAAATAAATATTTTAATTATTTGGATCTCGTTCAACAGATTCGAAATGTACTCCCAACTGGCACTAACCTAACAACATCACCTCACGTTCGTTTTTTTTTTGTAAAACTTACAAATTTTACTCGTCACCCTCCTCCTCAATTCTTGTTCTTTCTAAAATCTTTGTTAGGGAGAAATGTGCTCTCAAACCTAATTACATCACCCTATGTTTAAGATTTTTTTGTAAAACTTGTCATTTTTGCTCGTCACCCTCCTTCTCAATTCTTGTTCTTTCTAGAATCTTTGATAGGGGTTGGCTACTACTTTTTTTGCCTTCTAAATTTAAAATATAGCTTAAGACGGATGTGCCCTGAGGTTTTTTGGAGTTTCTGATCAACACCAGTTTATCCAAGGTTAGAATCTTTGTTAGGGGTTGACTATTTCCTTTTTCGTCTTCTAAATTTGGAATTGAATTTGAGATGGATGTGTCCTGACGTTTTCTGGACTTTAAATAAATATTTTAATTATTTGGATCTCGTTCAACAGATTCGAAATGTGCTCCCATCTGGCACTAACCTAACAACATCACCTCACGTTCGTTTTTTTTTGTAAAACTTACAAATTTTACTCGTCACCCTCCTCCTCAATTCTTGTTCTTTCTAAAATCTTTGTTAGGGAGAAATGTGCTCTCGAACCTAATTACATCACCCTATGTTTAAGATTTTTTTGTAAAACTTGTCATTTTTGCTCGTCACCCTCCTTCTCAATTCTTGTTCTTTCTAGAATCTTTGATAGGGCTTGGTTACTTCCTTTTTTGTTTTCTAAATTTGAAATATAGTTCAAGACGGATGTGCTCTGACGTTTTCTGGACTTTCTGATCAACACCAGTTTATCCCAGGTTAGATGTTGCAATTTTTGTTAACGTGGCTCTAAACTTTCCGTTGTAGGAACTTCTGGTGAAGATTCTGTGGTGATGATGCTGCTTGAGCTAAATCCAGATTGATTATGTTTTTGTATAATTTGTTTGGGCATTATCATCTGATGCATGGAACGTATAATCTGCAAAGACATCTTCATTTATTGGATCAAAAGTGTTACTGATCCTCTACCCTTTGTAGTACTTTTTTTGGGCATCCAATTGATCACCTCCAATTGAAACCCATTATTTGTTTCAAGTTTAATCTTAATTTAAATCTAATTAATTAACTTCTATTTTTTATTGGGATGGTGAGATTAATATTAAAATAATAATTAATATTAATTAATTAAAAATAAAACTTACAAATTTTGCTCGTCATCCCCCTCCTCAATTCTTGTTCTTTCTAGAATCTTTGTTAGGGGTTGGCTATTTCCTTTTTCGTCTTCTAAGTTTGGAGTAGAATTTGAGATGGATGTGTCCTGACGTTTTCTGGACTTCAAATAAATATTTTAATTTTTTGGATCCACTTCAACACATTCGAAATGTACTATTCTGATTATCTGATTATCAATCTGGCTTTAGTAGTCAGAGAAAGAGTTTCAGATGAATGGCATATTTTATCGGGAGTGCCGCAAGCACCCTACCTTAGGACCTTTACTTTTTATTATTTATTCTATCTAGGCTCAATTTTAATTCTTCATCTTTTAATAGTTCTCGTCGTCATTTCATTCGACTGTTGAATCCTATTGATTAGATGATTTATTTTTCAGCCTATTACAATACTAAATATTACTAAAATTTTTTAAATTTAAATATGCTTAAAAATGACGTGGAATCGTACAGTATATAAAAGAGTAATTCCCACGCGAATCCACGTTATATTCTTACCTGTTGTGAACACGAATTTCGCTTCGAATTACTAACATAGCATCGCGTCAGGTCTATTACGACCCAGCATTTACATGGAACCATATCCTACCTTTCATAACTCATACATCATATTAAGCGTTGGCATTTTCTCCTTTGACGCAACGTCTACGTAGTACCTATATAGAAGCTACATATATATATATATATATGTAATAATACGAGAGAAAGAGAGATATTGTGTGCGCGAAGTAATAATTTTTCACTTCAACCGTCTACGTTGATTTCCTTGAAACAACCCGAAAAAATTTCAATATAATACAGCTCGCATATTTTCCGGTACATTCCCCACACAGTCGTCACTCAAATTGCTCTAGAAATGTTATTTTATAGGTATGAATTGGAAGAAAATATTTCCGTTTTATTAATATTAAATACACGTTAATCAAAAGAAAAAAAAAAAAGAATCCGTTCTCTTGAATTTGAACAAACCTTGTCTATACAGAGGTGTCGAAAATTCACCGCAAAAATAGCCATCAAGTATTTAATAAAAATCATATCCTCGTTTACCCGATACTCCTTTTTTTTTTTCTCCACCGTCAATTTTGTCCCCCGTCCCCACGCCCGAAGAGATATCTAGCTCCCTTTGTGCTATATCCGTGCCGACAGTAAAAACGAAATTACTCGAAGCTACTTCAAACAGTTTGGAGAGGAAGCTCTTGTCGTCTCTTCTTTAAAGCCGAACCTCTTTACGTCATTCCATCGTTCCGTTCGAACTATAGAAATATTAGTCGAGATTTTTTTTTTTTTGAGGTTATGTTTGCTCTTTACGATTAAGTTCAATCCAACGAGCGATTTTCGCATATTAATGGGGACCGTACTTGAGTAAGGTAATTATCAGTCAGCTTTTCCTCAAACGATAAAGATCTCTCGAGTGCGAGTGGTTTGTTCCCGATGTGGAAGTGTGGTTGCAAAAAAAAATTGATTAAAAATGGCGTTCGTACATGCGTTGCATGCTGAAATAAGATTGAAACCTGCGGCTAAATCTGGTTTAATTATTTTCTTCTATATATGTATGTAGATGTCGTTGTCTTGTATACGTCGTTGATGCCATTATCGGCCTAAATTCGTCGCTGGAACAGTTCCATTAATAGTTGAGTGTGATTACTGGAGAGCTTTCGCGTTTATTCGTAATTAAAATGGCAATAAATAGGATGATGGTGATGATGTCTACAATCTCCTTAAGTTTTTTTTTATTTACAATAAATTAACAATTGGATTTAGTTTGAAATGTATTTTGACCAATCCAATCAAGTAGTTTGGGGAAGCATTAATGGGTTTAATGGCAATACTAGGGAGAGGCCTAACTAGCTTGCCTTTGGAATCTAATTAAAGCCTAATCTAAGTGCTGGAAGGACTGCCAAGAATTAAGTTAGTAAATAAGAATGACAATAATCAAGCCAAGAATACAAGTCTAGACTTATTGAACGAACAAGTCTCTTCATTAACGCCACGAAATGCGTGGTAGTGAGGTTCTCGAGATAAAAAAAATCCATCCCTCAAACGACATCTCTGTGGGTGCTGAGAAGCTCTCTTGATCAACTGATGTCAAATGCTTCGACAGGGACCTCATCTTTCGGCAGCATTTTGTTCCAATATTGCTGTACGCGCAAGATCTGTCCTCTGCTGGACAAGATTATGGAAAGGACATGGTCCAGCACCTCCAAATCTCAAACCAAAATACTGAATCAAAATCGCATCTGAAGCATCATCGTCGCAATTCAGCGGTTTGTATCCAACGCACAAACCTATCAAGATTGAGACGTTCCAATCTTAAGCAGCTACACGAGGAGAGCGGCCCGATTCACCCTAGAAAGGGCGCATCGCTCTGAGAATCCGTTAACTCAACCTATTGGGGAGTTAGAGAGCCTGACAGGCCTCCACGACTTATGAGAATCGCTCAAACAAGAGTTAGAAGGTTGAAAGATATTTAATCCAGTCTTAGGCAAAAATAAAGATGAGTGATGTGGGACTAGATAGAGCAGTGTTTGCCAAACTTTTTCGATACCATGCTCCACCTAAGCCTTTCTAAAATTCTTGTGCCCACCTATGTAACATGTACATAATTTTTAATATAAAAATATTGAATGTGTCGAACTGCCTCCCTTAACAATCAAATTGCCTCCCTGTGGAATGTGGGCCTCACGTTGAGAAACACTGAGATAGAGGTTTCCTTTTAATATATTTTTTCAATTAGATAGAAAGGTTTCGGCAGCAACTTAGAGGTGTGGTAAAAAGCTATAAAAAAATGTAATTGAAAGATTTGATAGTTGATGTACTAATTACTGGATAAGCATTTTAAAAATTTGGTACGGGATCGCACGCATCGGAGGGGTTGGTACCACGGATCGTGGGGCGGCAGAGCCGAAAGAGGATAAGGGGTGATAGGGAGCTTCCCTCGGAGGGGCGGGGAGGGGGGGGGGTACAGCAGCGGCTGGAAGAATCTGAGCTTAAGTTTAATAGGAATAAAATGCAACTATGCCAAAATAAGACACACGAGAGTTTTTGGGTCAAAACCTCAGTCTTGTAGCAGGTAGCTTATAGCTCTTTTAGGACTAATGCCAAAGATAAATTACAAGCTTTTTTAAACATGATATAACCATCTATTGTGGAGGAACTCAGATAAGAGTCTGATAAGGCTCAGGCACTACAACCCTGATTAGGACTAACATGGTTACAAGAAAGAATACCCATGGCAGATGGATGTGTTCTGACGTTTTCTGGACTTTATTATTAATATTTTAAATATTTTAATATCTTAATTTTTTGGATCCACTTCAACACATTCGAAATGTGCTCCGATCTGGCACGGACCCAACTACGTCACCCCATGTTTAGATTTTTCTGCTCATCACCCTCCCTTCTTCCCTCCTCAATTCTTGTTCTTTCTAGAATCTTTGATAGGAGGAAATATGCTCCTGAAGCTAACTACATCACCCCACGTTTGGATTTTTTGTTAAACTTGCAAATTTTGCTCGTCAACTCCCTCTTCTCTTCTTGTCCTTTCTGGAATCTTTGTTAGGGTTTGGCTATTTCCTTGTTCGTCTTCTAAATTTGGAATTGAATTTGAGATGGATGTGTTCTGGCGCTTTCTGGACTTTAAATAAATATTTTAATTTTTTGGATCCACTTCAACACATTCGAAATGTGCTCCGATCTGGCACGGACCCAACTACGTCACCCCATGTTTAGATTTTTCTGCTCATCACCTTCCCCTGTTCCCTCCTCAATTCTTGTTCTTTCTAGAACCTTTGATAGGAGGAAATATGCTCCTGAAGCTAACTACATCACCCCACGTTTGGATTTTTTGTTAAACTTGCAATATTTGCTCGTCAACCCCCTCTTCTCTTCTTGTCCTTTCTGGAATCTTTGTTAGGGTTTGGCTATTTCCTTTTTCGTCTTCTAAATTTTGAATTGAATTTGAGATGGATGTGTTCTGGCGCTTTCTGGACTTTAAATAAATATTTTAATTTTTTGGATCCACTTCAACACATTCGAAATGTGCTCCCATCTGGCACGGACCCAATCACGTCACCCCACGTTTAGATTTTTTTGCTCATCACCTTCCCCTCTTCCCTCCTCAATTCTTGTTCTTTCTAGAATCTTTGTTAGGAGGAAATGTGCTCCTGTACCTAACTATAGCATCCCACGTTTGGATTTTTTTTGTAAAACTTGTCAATTATGTTCGTCGCTCCCTCTCCTCAAATCTTGTTCTTTCTAGAATCTCTCTTAGGGGGAAATGTGCTCCTGTACCTTACTATATCACCCTACGTTTGGATTTTTTTGTAAAACTTGCAAATTTTGCTCGTCAACGCCCTTTCCTCTTCTTGTCCTTTCTGGCATCTTTGTTAGGGGTTGGCTATTTCCTTTTTCGTCTTCTAAATTAGAGTAGAATTTGAGATGGATGTGTCTTGACGTTTTCTGGACTTCAAGTAAATATTTTAATTATTTAGATCTCCTTTAACAGATTCGAAATGTGTTCCAATTTGGAACGAACCTAACCACATCATCCCATGTTTGGATTTTTTTGCAAAATTTGCAAATTTTGCCTTTCACTCTCCTCTTCAATCTTGTTCTTTCTAGAATCTTTGATAGGGGTTGGTTACTTCCTTTTTTGTCTTCTAAATTTGAAATATAGTTCAAGACGGTTGCGCCCTGACCTTTTCTAGACTTTCTGATCCTCTCATCCTCCTCTTCATCCCCCTCCTCAATTCTAGTTCTTTCTAGAATCTTTGTTAGGGCTTGGCTCTTTTCTTGTTGGTCTTATAAATCCGGAGTAGCATTTGAGATAGATGTGTTCTGACGTTTTCTCTCCTTCAACAGATTCGAAATGTGTTCCCATCTGGCACGAACCTAACCACATCATCCCACGTTTGGATTTTTTTGCAAAATTTGCAAATTTTGCCTTTCACCCTCCTCTTCAATTCTTGTTCTGTCTAGAATCTTTGTTAGGGGTTGGCTCTTTTCTTGTTCGTCTTATAAATTTGGAGTAGCATTTGAGATAGATGTGTCCTGACGTTTTCTCTCCTTTAACAGATTCGAAATGTGTTCCCATCTGGCACGAACCTAACCACATCATCCCACGTTTGGATTTTTTTGCAAAATTTGCAAATTTTGCCTTTCACCCTCCTCTTCAATTCTTGTTCTGTCTAGAATCTTTGTTAGGGGTTGGCTCTTTTCTTGTTCGTCTTATAAATTTGGAGTAGCATTTGAGATAGACGTGTCCTGACGTTTTCTCTCCTTCAACAGATTCGAAATGTGTTCCCATCTGGCACGAACCTAACCACATCATCCCACGTTTGGATTTTTTTGCAAAATTTGCAAATTTTGTCTTTCACCCTCCTCTTCGATTCTTGTTCTTTCTAGAATCTTTGATAGGGGTTGGTTATTTCCTTTTTTGTCTTCTAAATTTGAAATATAATTCAAGACGGATGTGCCCTGACCTTTTCTAGACTTTCTGATCAACACCAGTTTATTCCAGGTTAGATTTTGCAAGCTACGTTCACGTGGCTCTAAACTTTCTGTTGTAGGAACTTTTGACGAAGATTTTGTGATGGTAATGCTGCTTGAGCTAAATCCAGATTGATTGTTTTATTTATAATTTGTTTGGACATTGCCATCTGATGCAAGGAACTTGTAATCTGAAAAGACATCTTCATGTATTGGATCAAAAGTGTTACCTCCAATTGAAACCCATTATTTGCTTCAAGTTTAATCTTAATTTAAATCTAATTAATTAACTTCTAGTTTTTTTGATGGGGAGGGGAAGAGAGGGTGGTCAAAACAATAATATTAAAATAAAAATAATTATTAATTAAAAATAATAAATTTATAAATTAGGAAACAATATTTGTCAATCATCGTAGATATAGATACCTCTTTAACTGGACGGTATACTTCCGAAAGGCGCCCCCTCTACCCCCTCACGTTTTCTCGGAGTCGGGCCCGACTCGTCCATAAAAACTCACTCCGAACAAGGCGCCCCCTACAGTTATATCGCCTCGCGGAGAGGCGCCTATCGTTATAATTGACTTAATGTTGTTTTCGGGATTCGGCCAACTGCCCCCCTGCCGTTAACGGGACTGACGGGCGCCACTGGACCAATCTTCAACCGCTCACCGCTTAAACAAACACCTATATCCATATAAGAAGGCCCCTGGTGAAATAATAATCGGGTACTACCTGTGTGCGTTGTATGCGTTTGTGTGTATATTATAGAAGACCACAGGTAAGCCCAAGTTTAGCCAAGTTACTAACCGGGTAATAGTCTCCTCTTCTTCATCCTCGTCATCTTCTTCTTATTCTACGGAAATGTTGATTGTTTTAAAGCAAGACGGATTGCGTTAGAGGAAGGAGATGGATTATAAAGGATGTATGATTTATGGGGTGTATATATTATACAGGGTGTTCACTTCTTCGGTGAAATTTTAATCAATTCAAGCAAGTCTCTCGAATACCAATGGTGAAAAGAGACCTGAAAGAGTTGATGGTAAAAAAGGTTAAGCTTTAAGATTGCTGCCATCGTGCAAGGAGAACCTGATCATCACGTAGTACCACTCTTGAAAACAAACAGTACCCTCCCTCAACTGAACACCTATAGGTCTAATAAGACGTTTTGTTAAATAATGTGAATATCATAATATAGGCAGTCTAGGTTCGCCCAAAGAAGTATTGACCTCCGATAGACGGCTGTGGACGTTCGGAATCGATGAAGACTCAGTTGGTAGGATCTACCCACCGCACTCTGTAAGACAGATAACTGGTAAATTACACCGTATGCACTATAAACGTGGAGGTTTTCGTCTGCCTGTGAGCTTCATAAACGAGCCTGTCTGGGGCGATGAGTCGGAGAAGGTAAGCTAACGCTGAAGACGGAGATGAAAACATGAGAAATGATCTCCCAATTTAGTCTTAGCTTATTATAAACGTGTGATCTGTAAAACAAACTAGTTATTACAGAAGAAGACGGTAAGGAGAATTTGTGTATTCTCTCTTCGATTCCATCCTCGTCTTTCATCGGACGAAATCATCGCGTTGTATTATTGCGGCTTTGTGTGGTCCC
The DNA here is from genome assembly GCA_023690525.1 of Holotrichia oblita. NCBI lineage: Eukaryota > Metazoa > Arthropoda > Insecta > Coleoptera > Scarabaeidae > Holotrichia > Holotrichia oblita. The sequence goes on from CM043023.1 coordinate 23,017,288, forward strand.
TTCTGCTCTTTATTATTATTTTTTTTGTTTAAAAAACAGGTGGTCCTTAACACGGACGAGCATGATGTGTATAAGTTTATTACATTATTAGAATTTTGGCTGGGTGGAACTGCCTTTTTCACATAAATCAAGGTGTAATTATTTTTTTTTTTTTTCGGGGCAACCGGATGGAATTGGGTTCAATACGAAAAAGGGGGACTCGATTTAAATTGGGGGAAAGGATGAATTATTTTTGATCAAAAACTTCTCATATTTCTTCTTGTTATTGTTATTATATTGTTTTTAATTTAATAGTGTTTAATTTTTTTGAAGATTTGAGGTTTAATCCAATAAGCACACCTGAAAAATTATGCAAACAAAAGCTGTAGCTATCACTGATTTAATTAGAAGTCCTAATTGACATGAACCTAATCAAAATTGAATGGTTTAATGGCCAAATTTGAGCTTCTAGTCCTCAAAAAATAATTCTGAACAATTCTAGCTATCAAGAGGAGCTTCTTCATCAAGATTTGTCCAATGTGGTGGTACTTAGTTCATGAGCTCAAGATTATATATTTTTTCCGTTTGGTTGGTGATGTTATTTATGGCAGATTTTTTAGAAACAATCTTGAGCGACTGGTCCAAGAACAACCCATTCCAACAGGTGTCTGATCAAGTCCTGCTATCTTGTTATCTTCTCTATTCTTTTGGAGGTTAATTTTGCATGGGGAAGACATTTTTGCAAGCCACATTAATGTATCTTTTTAATTTGTCTATTACCACCATCTCAGATCTGGTGGCTTTGGCTGGTTGAATCGTAGAAAACGAAAAATTCCATTCTAGATCTTTTTTATTCAAGATTTGAGGTTTAATCAAATAAGCACACCTGAAAATTATGCAAAAAAAGCTGTAGCTATCACTGATTTAATTAGAAGTCCTAATGAACATGAACCTAATCAAAATTGAATGGTTGAATGGCCAAATTTGAGCTTCTAGTCCTCAAAAAATAATTCTGAACAATTCTAGCTATGAAGAGGAGCTTCTTTATCAAGATTTGTCCAAAATTATATATTTTTTCCGTTTGGTTGGTGATGTTATTTATGGCAGATTTTTTAGAAACAATCTTGAGCAAGTGGTCCAAGAACAACTCATTCCAACAGGTGTCTGATCAAGTCCTGCTATCTTGTTATCTTCTCTATTCTTTTGGAGGTTAATTTTGCATGGGCAAGACATTTTTGCAAGCCACATTAATGTATCTTTTTAGTTTGTCTATTACCACCATCTCAGATCTGGTGGCTTTGGCTGGTTGCATCGTAGAAAACGAAAAATTCCATTCTAGATCTTTTTTATTCAAGATTTGAGGTTTAATCAAATAAGCACACCTGAAAATTATGCAAAAAAAGCTGTAGCTATCACTGATTTAATTAGAAGTCCTAATGAACATGAACCTAATCAAAATTGAATGGTTGAATGGCCAAATTTGAGCTTCTAGTCCTCAAAAAATAATTCTGAACAATTCTAGCTATGAAGAGGAGCTTCTTCATCAAGATTTGTCCAATGTGGTGGTACTTAGTTCATGAGCTCAAGATTATATATTTTTTCCGTTTGGTTGGTGATGTTATTTATGGCAGATTTTTTAGAAACAATCTTGAGCAAGTGGTCCAAGAACAACCCATTCCAACAGGTGTCTGATCAAGTCCTGCTATCTTGATATCTTCTCTATTCTTTTGTAGGTTAATTTTGCATGGGCAAGACATTTTTGCAAGCCACATTAATGTATCTTTTTAATTTGTCTACTACCACCATCTCAGATCTGGTGGCTTTGGCTGGTTGAATCGTAGAAAACGAAAAATTCCATTCTAGATCTTTTTTATTCAAGATTTGAGGTTTAATCAACTAAGCACACCTGAAAATTATGCAAAAAAAGCTGTAGTTATCACTGATTTAATTAGAAGTCCTAATGAACATTAACCTAATCAAAATTAATTGGTTGAATGGCCAAATTTGAGCTTCTAGTCCTCAAAAATAATTCTGAACAATTCTAGCTATGAAGAGGAGCTTCTTCATCAAGATTTTTCCAATGTGGTGGTACTTAGTTCATGAGCTCAAGATTATATATTTTTTTCCGTTTGGTTGGTGATGTTATTTATGGCAGATTTTTTAGAAACAATCTTGAGCAACTGGTCCAAGAACAACCCATTCCAACAGGTGTCTGATCAAGTCCTGCTATCTTGTTATCTTCTCTATTCTTTTGGAGGTTAATTTTGCATGGGCAAGACATTTTTGCAAGCCACATTAATGTATCTTTTTAGTTTGTCTATTACCACCATCTCAGATCTGGTGGCTTTGGCTGGTTGAATCGTAGAAAACAAAAAATTCCATTCTAGATCTTTTTTATTCAAGATTTGAGGTTTAATCAAATAAGCACACCTGAAAATTATGCAAAAAAAGCTGTAGTTATCACTGATTTAATTAGAAGTCCTAGTGAACATTAACCTAATCAAAATTAATTGGTTGAATGGCCAAATTTGAGCTTCTAGTCCTCAAAAAATAATTCTGAACAATTCTAGCTATGAAGAGGAGCTTCTTCATCAAGATTTGTCCAATCTATGGTATAGTTAATGAGCTCAAAATTATATATTTTTCCATTTGGTTGGTGATGTTATTTATGGCAGATTTTTTAGAAACAATCTTGAGCAAGTGGTCCAAGAACAACCCTTTCCAACAGGTTTCTGATCAAGTCCTGCTATCTTGTTATCTTCTCTATTCTTTTGGAGGTTAATTTTGCATGGCTAAGACATTTCTGCAAAGCCCATTAATGTATCTTTTTGGTTTGTCTATTACCACCATCTCAAGTCTGGTGGCTTTGATCTGTTAGGTCGTAGAAAACGGAAAATTCCATTCTAAATTTCTTTGACGACCCATGGACACCTCTTAATACTCCAAACGATCGTTATCTTAAATTAATTGATTAAGGACGAGCTCCCAACCTACCAATGATTATTAGAAGTACTATCATCATAGAGGTGTCTGATCAAGTCCTGCTATTTTGTTATCTTCTCTGTTCTTTTGGAGGTTAATTTTGCATGGCTAAGACATTTCTTCAAGCCCCACTATCTGTTTGGTTTGATCTGGTGGCTTACCTGTTAGGTCGTAGAAAACGGAAAATTCCATTCTAAATTTTTTGAACAATCTTTGACGACCCATGGACACCTCTTAATACTCAAATGCTTACTACTACGATCGTTATCTTAAATTAATTGATCTAAAGACGAGCTCTCAACCTACCAATGATTATTAGAAGTACTATCATCATAGAGGTGGTGTCTATTTTGTTATCTTCTCTGTTCTTTTGGAGGTTAAATGGTCCTGCAAGCCCCATTAATGTATCTGTTTTTTGTTATACCACCATCTCTCTGGCTTTCTTTTGAAAACGGAAAATTCCATTCTAAATTTTTTTGGGAACAATCTTTGACGACCCATGGACACCTCTTAATACTCCAATGCTTACTACTACGATCGTTATCTTAAATTAATTTCTAAGGACGAGCTCCCAACCTACCAATGATTATTAGAAGTACTATCATCACAGAGCTGTCTGATCAAATTTTGTTATCTGTTCTTTTGGAGGTTAATTTTGCATGGCTAAGACATTCCGCAATGTCCATTAATGTATCTTTTTAGTTTGTCTATTACCACCACCTCAAGTCTGGTGGCTTTGACCTGTTAGGTCGTAGAAAACGGAAAATTCCATTCTAGATTTTTTTGGGAACAATCTTTGACGACCCATGGACACCTCTTAACACTCCAATGCTTACTACTACGATCGTTATCTTAAATTAATTGATCTAAAGACGAGCTCCCAACCTACCAATGATTATTAGAAGTACTATCATCATAGAGGTGTCTGATCAAGTCCTGCTATTTTGTTATCTTCTCTGTTCTTTTGGAGGTTAATTTTGCATGGTTAAGACATTCCGCAAGCCCCATTAATGTATCTGTTTGGTTTGTCCATTACCACCATCTTAAGTCTGGTGGCTTTGACCTGTTAGGTCGTAGAAAACGAAAAATTCCATTCTAAATTTTTTTGGGAACAATCTTTGACGACCCATGGACGCCTCTTAACACTCCAATGCTTACTACTACGATCGTTGTCTTAAATTAATTGATCTAAGGACGAGCTCCCAACGTACCAATGATTATTAGTGGTACTATCATCGCCTTAAATTCTTTGCATGTTAGCTGTAGAGGTGCCTGATCAAGTCTTGGTATTTTGTTATCTTTTTTCCTTAGTTCCTTATTTTTATCCTGGATGTTGATTTCGCATTCCCAAGGCATTTCAACCAGGCTCATTAATTTTTCCTTTTAGTTTTGTCTATCACCACCATTTCAGGTCTGGTGGCTTTGGCCTATTAGGTCGTAGAAACTGAAAAATTCCATTCTAGACTTTTTTAGGAACAATCTTTGCTAAGTGGTCCAAGAATGACCCATGGACACCTCTTAACACTCCGATGGTTAGTGCTATTGTCGTGATCTTAAATTCATTGATTCAAGGACGACCTATGAACATCCTCCAACATACCAATGATTATTAGTACCTCTAATAATCTCCTTAAATTCTTGATATCACCTCCATCTCAGGTTTGTTGATTTCGACCTGCTGGGTGGTAGAGAACTGATCGCTTTCTGATGTCGTAAATCTTGTATTGTACCTCAGAAGGATACATATCATCCTAGCATGCCATTATGTATGCTTCTGTTTTGAAGTAAAGTACAGCCACCGATAGGAAGTTTCTTAGCTTTGGGCTAGAGTCTTTGAGCTTCCTCCGCTGTGCCAACTCCTCTACTAGAGTCTTTAATCTAGTTTCTGTTTTGTCTTTTGAGGTTATCTTGTTGTCTTTGGTAGTATATTCTGGCAATAAGCCTTAGGCTCAAACCTCAGTAATTTCATTTACTAACTTGTGAGAACAGCTTGCCCAACAAATGGGGAGATCTCTTCTTGTAATAAATCACATCTTGATGGATTGTGTTGTCTATCAAGATGTTGGTTCTCTTCTGCATCACACCACACTTCAAATTACGAGGAAATTGCCTCTTCATTTCTTGATCAACTTTTTCTGATGTTTAAGTGTTTGGTTGAAAAGTCTCAATGCGCTTTGTAATCTGAGTTGTATTCTCTTGTAGTTGAGAATCTGATTCCACACCATCTTAGTGATGAAGTTTGGATCTCTGGGGTGTTATCCAAATAGATGTGCATAGTCTAAATAGATTCTTATCTTATATTGAGTTCTGTAGTTGACTCCTTTTAGTTCCTCAACTCATCCTTCCTATGCTGTGGACAACGTTTCATATCTTGAAAATTGTTGCTAATCCCAAAGTTGCAGATCAAGCATCTTGTTCTTGTTTAACTCCACTCTCAGGTACCACCTCTTGAAGATTTATGAATGGTTGTCGTGGTAATCCCATCAAGATTAAAAATCTTGGCTCCATCTCCAAGTTTAGGATGCTTGCTTAAGATGCTTCCTGAAGACGAGACCTTCTGGAGTACAAAAACTTCCACTAATTGTTTTGGCAATCAATTCCTGCAAGCTTATTCTCCTCTTAAGATTTTGGACATGGATTTGAATTAACTTTTGATGTCTTATTGGCTAATTTAGAAAACTTGAACAGCATTAGTCTTGCAAACGAAGACCACACCACCTTTTAAGATGTTCAGAAATTGTTGCTTTAGATCTTGAGATGTTTTGATTTCAAATTTCCAATTCCTTTGATCTCGATTCTTTGATAACTTTCTTCACTATATTTTGCACACAATTTAGTTCAAGTTTTTATGTTCATTGATTGCAATATTGGATTCATTTCAAGTTTAGAATTGGAAATTGATAAGTTAATGAATCTGTGGGTGTGCTTATTGAGTGAATTTTGAGGTTATGTTTTAGTGTTTCTCAAACTGGAACTTTTTATTTTAAATATTTTTCAGGAAATTTGAGTTAAATAAATGAATAAGGTAGGTGTTTATGGAAGGGATAATCTAGGTGATGAACGGTGAAAAAAATTCGAAACCCGATCCACTTGAGAAACACTATTAAACCACGATAAGTCCAAAATTAATATTTTCATTTTGGACTTATTATTTCACACACTATGTACATATAAATTGAATTAAATTAAATTTAGCGTGATTTGGACTTAGCACCCGGTGACGTGAAGCATTCGACTACGATTTTATTAATTTTTTTTGTCTTATTTTTTCCTTTATTTATATATAGCCCGTATTCCATTTGATGTTTACAGACAAATGTTCCCGCAAATGAAATTTCGCGTAAGCGGACTGGACTTAAAGGCCAAATACATCCTGCTGTTGGATATCGTCGCTGCGGACGATTACCGCTACAAGTTTCACAACAGGTGAACTTCCAGTAATAAATTGCACACAAACATAAACACAGAACTATTTCCCCCCAACCCCCTTTTTTAAAAAAAAAGAACCGATCCCCCTCCCCCACTCACACACTTTTTGTTTAGTAATCCACATTTTCTCGATGTTTTTTCCAGGCGCATGTTTCCTGCCTACAAAGTGCGTGTTTCGGGTTTAGACAAAAAGTCCAAATACATACTGCTTATGGACATCGTTGCTGCAGATGACTGCAGATATAAATTCCATAACAGGTTAGAGACGAACTCTACATTTTCAATTTATTTTTGTTTTATTATTATTATTTTTTTTCTCCTAATAAAACTGGCTATATATTATATTGATCTCTCTACTCTATAATTATATTTTAGACTTATCGAAATTTTTTTAAAATAAAAGAATAAAAAGAAAAATAAAAGAAACAAAAGAAAATTGGGAAAACGCAGTTTTATTAAAAAAAAAAAAGAAAAACAGGAGATATTAATTGTTTCTTTTGTTTTCTTTTTTAATTTTCAAATTTTGTTTTTTTTGGTGTCTTTAATTCGGGTATTTGTTTCTATTATCTATTTTCCAAACCCCCCCTTGTAATTCGACGCGATAAATTTCGGCGGCAAATTTAAACGGACTGCAAACAAATGCCCGGATTAATTATGATGTATTTAAAACAAAAATTATAAATAAATGACAGAAATATGAACTATATAAAAAAAAGGCACGAAGCATGCGTAAATGTCTGGTTTTTGTTTGTTTCTTTTGTTTTTTTTTTAATGATTAACATTTAACCTGCAATAATACATTGAACCTGATATAAATATTGGAATAACTTTTACAATTAAACACCCTGTATATAAATGTATTTATTTATTTAAAAGTAAAAGTTGTCCCCAATTTCAGTTTCATTGTTAATTGATTACTAACACATCTTGCATTTATTGTGATATATGTCTATTTATATATATTGTAGATTAGTGTACGGAAATTTTGTACGACCCCTGTATATTAAATTTTATAAAAAAACAAAAGCATCGTGGATTGACTCATTTGTTTACTAGATCCAGTATATTTTTAACGTTTTTGCGCAATTGTCCCGCTCAAAACAATCTTCAGATGTCTTCTTGAAATGTAATTTGTACATTGATAAACTTTTAATGATTTAATACCAAGAATATTAACCATGATATCATCGTGTAATGTACATATTTTGCTTTAACGAGAGATAACGTTACAACAAAACTAATCGGTCTCGTTTAAACGAAAGTAATTGCTCTGTATCGAACATGGTGATAACATGAGTTCTTTTTTTTTTTTTCGTTTAGTCCTACCAACCGTACGGATTTAGTGTAAACATTTTTGATTTGCATGAGCATGTTTTGTTTTCCAATTTAAAAATAATATAATGCTTTGCTTGAGTAAGCGTCTAATTCTTCTTACTTTTTCGGGGGAGGGGAAGCCTGCTTGCAAATTTAAAACGGAAGAGACATGTATTAAATTCGTAGGTTCAAATTGTTAGTTACGAGGTTCGCACGATAAATTTAAAACATGTCTTTTCCGGATTAATCAAATTAAATTAAAATCTTATGTTTGATCAGGAGTAATCTCTTCTGTTCTAGTCGATGGATGGTAGCTGGGAAGGCGGATCCTGAAATGCCGAAACGGATGTACATCCATCCTGATAGTCCTTCGACTGGGGAGCAATGGATGCAGAAGGTGGTGTCGTTTCATAAGCTGAAGTTGACGAATAATATCTCGGATAAGCACGGCTTTGTAAGTAATAAATTTACGATTTTTTTTTAATATTTTCTTTCGGATATTTTTGTTATGAAGTTTATAAATATTGAGGACTTTTGGGGAAATTTTTATGCGTTCTTTCGGTAGATCTCTCTGGTGTTCGTTTTGGGAATTGGCCAATTATTGCTTATGCTAAAAAGCCTTAAACCACCACCACCAAGATGCTTCGGTGAAACCTTTAGAGATGTTCAAACCAGTTTAAAAATAGATTTTTTTAAGGATCTCTTCATTATCTAAACAGGATTGAAGGCTTGGGGTGAGCCATTGCTACTGCCCAATTAAGATTAAAACGTATTGATTGAGAATCTGATATGCTGGAGCAAGTTGGTATGGTATGAATATCCATATCCAGACCCAGTTTCAAATTCGGTCTTTTTGTTAACCCCTTTAAGAATCAGCTGCTTGTTCGGCTGCCAAAATCTTACCGAGCTGGATATCCACTCCCATCCGCTCTTTAAATTCAAGTTAAACAGTTTCTTGAACTATCCTTCAAGCTTTTGCCAAACGATTCAAGCCAGTGATTTCCAGCTTTGCACGGTAGTCTTTAAAAATTTGCAATTGATGTTTTAACCTTCTTAGCAAATTCATCCAAATGCTGAAGATCGAGTCCATACATCTCACTTCCAATTATCGAAGCTTATATGAGCTTTAGATGCATTCAATGTAGACTTAATAGCTTTATTTTTACCTCTTGCAGAAGTTGTTAGGAAGTCAAGTCTTTTTTTTTTAGTTTTTCTTCCTTAGCTGTAGTCAAAACTGGTTTTTGTTCGAGAGATGTCAAAAGTATTTCTTCAAAGACAAGTTCGCATTCCATCAATGTACCAAACCCAATATAAAGAGGGAAAATAAAGTTTAATAAAAAGATGAGATATTGAACGCCTGAAGCAGCCTATAAAAGCATTACTAGCAAAAATTACATGTCCAATTTTGACTATTGAAACCAATTCATATTGTTGGTCCTCTTCCTGTTCATACCTCAAAAAGCTATTGATAATCTATAAGCACATCATTTACTAATTTGTCTGGTAAGTTCTTCTTCCTTAGATATAATAGAAGCTTCATTCTAGAGATGCCAAAAGCATTTTTTCAAAGACCAGTTTGAATTCCATTAATTTACCTTACTTTTTACCTCCATTGTATCTGGTATGCTGGGGTGTTTTGGGGGGGTTGGTGCTTTTAAATGAAAACCCAAATACAAAGAGGGAAATAGAGTTTAGTAAAAAGATGAGATATTGAACGTCTGAAGCAGCCTATAAAAGCATTACTAGCAAAAATTACATGTCCAATTTTGACTATTGAAACCAGTCCATATTGTTGGTCCTCTTCCTGTTCATACCTCAAAAAGCTATTGATAATCTATAAGCACATCATTTACTAATTTGTCTAGTAAGTTCTTCTTCCTTAGATATAGTAGAAACTTCATTCTAGAGATGCCAAGAGCATTTTTTCAAAGACCAGTTTGAATTCCATTAATTTACCTTGCTTTTTACCTCCATTGTATCTGGTATGCAGCGGTGTTTTGCGGGGGTTGGTGCTTTTAAATGAAAACCCAAATACAAACAGGGAAACAAAGTTTAGTCAAAAGATGAGATCTTGAACGACTGAAGCAGCCTATAAAAGCATTACTAGCAAAAATTACATGTCCAATTTTGACTATTGAAACCAATCCATATATTGTTGGTCTCCTTCCTGTTCATACCTCAAAAAGCTTTTAATAATCTATAAGCACACCATTTACTAATTTGTCTAGTAAGTTCTTCTTCCTTAGATATAGTAGAAACTTCATTCTAGAGATGCCAAAAGCATTTTGAAGACCAGTTTGAATTCCAATAATTTACCTTACTTTTTACCTCCATTATATCTGGTATGCAGCGGTGTTTTGCGGAGGTTGGTGCTTTTACATGAAAACCCAAATACAAAGAGGGAAATAGAGTTTAGTAAAAAGATGAGATATTGAACTTCCGAAGCAGCCTATAAAAGCATTACTAGCAAAAATTACATGTCCAATTTTGACTATTGAAACCAATCCATATATTGTTGATCTCCTTCCTGTTCATACCTCAAAAAGCTTTTAACAATCTATAAGCACACCATTTACTAATTTGTCTAGCAATTCCTTCTTCCTTAGATATAGTAGAAGCTTCATTCTAGAGATGCCAAGAGCATTTTTTCAAAGACCAGTTTGAATTCCATTAATGTTTCTTACTTTTTACCTCCATTGTATCTGGTATGCTGGGGTGTTTTGGGGGGGTTGGTGCTTTTGCAGGACAACCCAATACAAAGAGGGAAATAAAGTTTAGTAAAAAGATGAGATATTGAACTTCCGAAGCAGCCTATAAAAGCATTACTAGCAAAAATTACATGTCCAATTTTGACTATTGAAACCAATCCATATTGTTGGTCTTCTTCCTGTTCATACCTCAAAATGTTGAAATGCTTCATTTCAACTTCAACTTGTATTCTAGTAATTGAGACAGCAATCGCTTCAATTAAATGGTTTTATTTTCTCTTTTGACTTGGCTCCTCTACTAAACTGAAATCCCGAATGTATTTTCACGCTTAATTGCTGTTTCACTTGGCCTAAAAGTGGAAATCCATATGGGATTGAAAGATATCTTTAATAGAGTGTGATCTAATAGGGAATCTGATTCAATTTCAATTGTTTTTTTTAAATTTTTTCTTGGAGTCGTATGCATGAGTGACTTGTCGCATTATTTTCACCCCATTTTGGTGAGGTTTCAATGTTGTTTGAGCCCTATTTTTGCTAGTTCACTTTATATTGCTTGATTAATTTGTTTCCTTTTCAAAGTTGTAGCTTTGTGGACGTATCCAAAATTTCAATGAATTGTACTCAATTGTTGCTTAGTTGATCCTTTCCTATTTTCCTACATTTTTCCAAAAATTTAGTTTTGTACTGATGATCCCTTATTAATTTTTTAATAAACCTCTTCAGAATTGTTGCTGTTTTAGTTGTGAAGAAATTAAATCTTGCCACCCTCCCCTCCCCCCGTTTTGAAAATCAAACTTATGAGAGTTGTCCCGGATTTTTTAAGATTATTTCTATACGTTTTTTCAAAAATTCTACCACCCTCTTATTTTATTTTTAAACACTATTTTTCCAAAGTTTTACCTGTGAAGAAATGAAATCTTGCCAGCCCCTGGTTTGAAAATCAAACTTGTGGGAGTTGTGTCAGATCTGTTCACCTCTTTTTGGTGAGGTTTGGTGAGGTTGAACAGCTTCTTTCAATAATAAGGTTGACCGTTGTTGACGATTGATCCTGAACAGGAATCTTTAACATCAGATATTCTTAGGTTGTTGTTCAACAAGTTTGATCCAATAGATCAAATCTTTCAAACGTTGTTTTCAACGCTTAATAATAATAATTCCTAATTTGTCTTCAACAAACACTCGATACCTTTCTATTTTCCTTTTAATGTTGTTGCTACTGCCCACAAAAATATCCTCTTCATCTGATCAGAAATCGCCTAGAATTAGAACATGGTATAATATTACTTCGCTTGAACTGAACTTCATTTACATTTACCTTGAGCACATTTAGCAGAAGCAAACTGAGCAACTGATGGGTTGGTAGCATTCGGATATGATGGGTGAGCAGGACAGCTCCTACTACTTTCCCCTTTCCTATAAATAAAATCATCTCTGTTCTCTAGTAATTTGCTTGTAGGATGGATCCTTTAGTCCTCAGCAAAATTCCGTTCTTTCATTCTCCTCGGCTGAGACAAGAAGACTTTATATCTGGGATGATTTCAATCATGAACCAACACAGGCAAGAATAGCCTGATATTGGGCCAAAGGAGAGCAAATCCTGTTGTTCTGTCTATATATTTTAGTGTTTTCTAAATATGTTCTCATAGCTTTGTTACAGTATTATCTTGCCATGTGTAATATTGCACTGTTAATTGTGCCACAATTGTCTCCGAAAAAATTCGCTCTTACCACTGCGATTATCAAACTCTTCATTTAACGTCAGATTTGTGGACACACCGGCTATTATTTTTGTTGCATAATTTTTTTTGTATCAATTTCCATGAAACACCACTGTATACTAGATACAGTGCAGGTAAATAGTAAGGAAGTTATAATGACAGAATAAATATCGTAATTTCTAACCAAAAAAAAAAAAAACAAAGCTGTTTAAAGAAAGGCGGTCCGTTTTAAATTGTTGATTTTATAACTCTAGTTAGGTGGTCTTCCTGTCGGCTAATTAAAAACTATTCCCTTATTACGTCGTCATAGAGGGCCGTAGCGACGACCGGCAAAAGGTAGTAGATGAACCCGTAATAAATAAAACGAAAGTTGGAAATTCTTTACTAATTATATCGATTCGAGGAGGTTTCCTCAATTAAGTTGGTCACACTGCCGAAAAACAAAACACCGATCCTATTTAAAACATGTGGAATTTAACAGATTAATTAGAATACGATGATTAATTCGAAATAAGTACTTCGTCAAGCGATAAATCACGTGAACTACGTACAATACAATTTTATTATGATTGCGAGTTTTTCGCGATAGAACAGAATATTTCTACGGGATAGAAGATAAGGGATCTCTTCCTAGCGGTAAAGTTTCGCTGACTCGAATATAACTTTATAATATTTCCGAGGCACTCGAGTTTATAGAGTATTATGGGTGGTACACGAGCTCGTACAAAAATCTTGCTTCGACATTGTTGTCGGCACTAATGTGTTGTTATGAGTTTGTACTACCTCCCTTCCGTGGTAATATTCGGGAGCACGCAATGTCTGGGCGAAAACTCTTTCCTGATATACTTTTCTACGATGGGAAACCTTATATTTTGTTGATTTATAAAATATAAGGTAAAACGGAGTAATATCTCTACTTACGAGTCGAGTGGATATATTTGATCGATTTTAAGTATCCTTTCGCGGATTTATTCTGTCTGGTGTAGTCGAATTAATTATTAAAGTTTCAAATTTATATTTCGAAGAGGAAAGTCAAAATTTCAAAATCGAAATAAGAAATTTCGCTGGGCTCCTTTTTTTAAATAGATTTCTTGATTATTTTTTAAGGTTATTTTAGAGTTGTTTTTGCCAACCTCCTCCTAAACCTTTCCCAGTTTCTTTTAAGTTTGTTCAACATGGTCAAACATGGTCAACATGGTCAACTCTAAGATTTGTAAATCATAATTGGAATAGTTTTGCCAGCTCTCTCCTTCCTCCCCCGCTCCGTCTTTTTTAAAGCGGTTATTGCAGATTTTTTTAGATTTGTTTTGTATTGTCTGAAAGCTTGTTTTGGGAGTTTGCTATGTTTGAAGTTAGTCTTCTTCGCATATATCGAAAAATAATAAAATTGACACCAATAAAATCTTGTTCAGAATATCTAATCTAACAACATTTGAGAGAAGTCCTTTTTTTAAAGTAAAAGTTTTTCCCTACTATCGCAAAATTTTAAATTTGTCTTCACGCATTTGGCGAAAGAATTTTGTTGTTACACGATCTCCTGTTTCAAAATTGTTTCAGAATTTTTTCCTATATTTTTCCAAAGTTCTTAGCTTCGTCCCTTCTCCCACCCTCCCCACTTATGGAATTAGAATGATAATAATCTTTACTGTTTTCGAACCATACAGGCTTTAACATTGTCAAGGAATGCTTAAATGCTTGACCCAAACAGCTTCTCGTTTTGAAGATCCTTAAATTGTTGAGGCAAAACCGTTATAAAGTTTCAAACCTAATAAACGAGGACAATTCTTACCTAAATTCATCGAGGCGGGAGGGTGGAGAGCGGGGAGGGGGAAAGGAAAGGGTGGGAAGATTTCATTTCTTCACAGCTAGAACAGCAACAATTCTCAAGACTGTTTGAAAATCAAAATTATCGAAGTTGTGTCAATTTTTCACCCCGTTATTTATTAATTTTTTTTAATAGGGCTCTTGACAATTGTTGGTTTTTAACTTTGCAGAAATAAAATCTTACCGCCCCCCCCCCGCCGTTTCTGAAAATCGAACTTAAAGGAGTGTCAAATTTTTCAAGATTATTTCTTGGTTCTTTTTAGGTTCTTTTTTTTGAAAATTTCAGCCAGTCCGGTATGTATTAAAATAGAGCTTTTTTAAAATAGAGCTAGAATCTTGCCACCCTTTCATCCCTGTTTTTTGAAAATCGAATTTATGGAAGTTAAGTTCGATTTTTCAAAATTATTTCTACACCATTTCCACCTCCTCTTTAAATTTTTCTTTTAAATAGAGCTCTTGAGAATTGTTGCTGTTCTAGCTGTGAAGAACTGAAATCTTGTCACCGGGGCGGGAGGGTGGAGAGGAGGAAGGGTGGCAAAATTTCATTTCTTCACAGCTAGAACAGCAACAATTCTCAAGAGCTCTATTTAAAAAAAAATTAAAGAGGTGGTGGAAATGGTGTAGAAATAAGCTGTGAAGAACTAAAATCTTGTCACCGGGGCGGGAGGGTGGTGAGGAGGGAGGGTGGCAAAATTTCATTTCTTCACAGCTAGAACAGCAACAATTCTCAAGACTGTTTGAAAATCAAAATTATGGAAGTTGTGTCAATTTTTTACCCCGTTATTTATTATTTTTTTTTAATAGGGCTCTTGAAAACTGTTGGTTTTTTAACTTTGCAGAAATAAAATCTTATCCCTCCTCCCCTCCTCCCCTCCCCCCCGTTTCTGAAAATCGAACTTAAAGGAGTGTCAAATTTTTCAAGGTTCTTTTTTTTGAAAATTTCAGCCAGTCCGTTATTTAATAAAATAGAGCTTTTTTAAAATAGAGCTCTTTTTTAAAATAAAGCTAGAATCTTGCCAATGCTGCAATGTTGCTCTTGAAAATCAAAATTATGGAAGTTGTGTCAATTTTTCACCCCGTTATTTTATTTTTTTTTAATAGGGCTCTTGACAATTGTTGGTTTTTTAACTTTGCAGAAATAAAATCGTACCGCTCCCCCTCCCCCCACCGTTTCTGAAAATTGAACTTAAAGGAGTGTCAAATATTATTTCTTGGTTCTTTTTTTTGAAAATTTCAGCCAGTCCGTTATTTATTAAAATAGAGCTTTTTTAAAATAGAGCTAGAATCTTGCCACCCTTTCATCCCTGTTTTTTGAAAATCGAATTTATGGAAGTTAAGTTCGATTTTTCAAAATTATTTCTACACCATTTCCACCTCCTCTTTAAATTTTTCTTTTAAATAGAGCTCTTGAGAATTGTTGCTGTTCTAGCTGTGAAGAACTGAAATCTTGTCACCGGGGCGGGAGGGTGGAGAGGAGGAAGGGTGCAAAATTTCATTTCTTCCCAGCTAGAACAGCAACAATTCTCAAGAGCTCTATTTAAAAAAAAAATTAAAGAGGGGGTGGAAATGGTGTAGAAATAAGCTGTGAAGAACTAAAATCTTGTCACCGGGGCGGGAGGGTGGTGAGGAGGGAGGGTGGCAAAATTTCATTTCTTCACAGCTAGAACAGCAACAATTCTCAAGACTGTTTGAAAATCAAAATTATGGAAGTTGTGTCAATTTTTTACCCCGTTATTTATTAATTTTTTTAATAGGGCTCTTGAAAATTGTTGGTTTTTTAACTTTGCAGAAATAAAATCTTATCCCTCCTCCTCCCCCCCCCCCCCGTTTCTGAAAATCGAACTTAAAGGAGTGTCAAATTTTTCAAGGTTCTTTTTTTTGAAAATTTCAGCCAGTCCGTTATTTAATAAAATAGAGCTTTTTTAAAATAGAGCTCTTTTTTAAAATAAAGCTAGAATCTTGCCAATGCTGCAATGTTGCTCTTGAAAATCAAAATTATGGAAGTTGTGTCAATTTTTCACCCCGTTATTTATGAATTTTTTTAAATAGGGCTCTTGACAATTGTTGGTTTTTTAACTTTGCAGAAATCTTACCCTCCCTCCCCCCCGTTTCTGAAAATCGAACTTAAAGGAGTGTCAAATTTTTCAAGATTATTTCTTGGTTCTTTTTAGGTTCTTTTTTTTGAAAATTTCAGCCAGTCTGGTATTTATTAAGCTCTTTTCTAAAATAGAGCTAGAATCTTGCCACCCTTTCACCACTTTTTTCTGAAAATCGAATTTATGGAAGTTAAGTTCGATTTTTCAAAATTATTTCTATTGGTTTTTTTTTTATTTCAACCACCCCCTTATTCGGTTTTTAAATATAAAAATCGAACTGTTGAGAACTGTGTTAAGTGATTTTTCTGTCTTTCCAAAATTATAGCATTAAAAACTGGTTGCTCCCTCCTGCCCTCTCTCTTCTCACCTTTCCCCCTTTCACCTCCAACGTTTGCGCAAAATAATTATTAAAAATTAAATTCCCTTCGTTTTCAAAACCGAAATTTTGAATTTCTACGTCTTCTGTACATTTTTTTCTATATTTATCACATCACCTCGTTCTTGACGTTATAATAATAAATTGATAAATAAAATTTTTAACCAATTCTACGAAGGAAACTGGCAACAAAAAAAATACACACAATCGAAAACGTAGCAGACGGGATAGCATGACAGGGAAGCATTTAGTGAACACCTACAAGATATTAGTGGCCATTTACTTGTTGTATTAACACTCCGAAATTACGTCCGATACCGTACGAAATTCGCCTTTATATCGTGGGCGATTTAAGGATGATATTCCCCTAAACCAGGCATCGTTTACTGCCGGTAAAGGGCGCTACAACTTTATGAAAATGTACACGGAAAGTCGTGCTGCTACTAGAAGGAAAAAAAAGAGAAAAAAAGAACCGCACCAGACTACCTTCATTTTTTCGTTTTACTTTTCCGTTTCTAGTTCTATTTCTTTCTTTTTTTTTATTATTTTGTTTCGGGTATTTTTGGTGAGGGAAGGAGGGAGGATATATTGGTTGAACATGCAACGGTAGTTAGATATTGCTCGCAATATAGTACATAGGTAGGTGTACCTTTTTATGTTTAGTTCCATGTGCAAGCAGTTCGATATTATTGTCATCAGTTTTAAATCTAACAACAGGGTCGGTGTAGTCGTAATAATAACATTTTTATGATCAGTTCAATTCAATCATCATTTTTTTGCACGCACCACACACAAGATATATATATCAAAAAAATATTTGTTTTAAGTTGATTTAGTTGTTTCAAACTCTGAAAAAAATAAAGAAGCTTTTACCAACTCCCTCTTAAAAATTGCGATTTATAAAGCTACATATTACAGATTGTTCTTTTACATTTTTTAAGTTAAGAGGCACAATAGCTCTCTCTTATGGCCGAGCTTGCTTTACAGTTCTCCCGCCGATGTAGTCGCAAAAAAAAGATATCACTCGAATTTTTTTTTTGACCACTGCAAGAGCATCGTTATCTCTGTGGCATAATAACCAAAACTAAACAATTGCCCTGTTTATGAAATGGAAGAGAATCATTTTCTAGATCTTATATTTATCCTCATTCATACATTTCTTCCAACGCTTTCCGGTCCCACAAGAATATGACCCAATCTCCAATGTATGCATAGAATACACTTCTGTTTTACTGTCCTTCCCCTGCGTTTTGTTCCACAGGTTTTGTGACGATTTTCAAAGTTTTAAATTAGTCTTTGCATATTAAAGAAAAATAATTGACATCAGTAAAACCTAGTCTGACTGTTGAGAGCCCTCTCTCCTCCCCCTCCCTCTTCCCAATTTGAATTTTTTTTAATCTTCTCGATTTGTATGCTACGTTTTTCCAAAGTTTTATATTTGTTTTCGTGCATTTAGCAAAGTAATTTTGCTATCATCTGAACTCCTTTTATAAATCAATATTTTTTTAATTTTTTGTCAGCCCTCCTCCCTCCCTCCTATGCGTGAAAATTATGGAAAAAAATGTTTTATTATCCGTTGTCCTCTCGTATTTTCACTTTTTGAAAATAGAACTTTTGAAAATTGGGTTCTTCTGTAGGTCCCAAATTTTCCAAATTTTATTGCCTCCCCACCTCCCACCGCTGGAAATTTTTAGGCTTTCAGGTTATTTTAATAATTAACGGAAATGAAATGTTACCACCAGAGGGGTGGTGGTAGCGATTTTTTTTAAACTTATTACTTTCTGCAAAATTTACCCCCACACACCATTTTTTTTTATCGAATTTTGTGTTTCAGGTTATTTTTCCAAATTTTATTGCCTCCCCACCTCCCCCCGCTGGCAATTTTTATCGATTTTTTTGTTTCATGTTATTTTAATAATTAACGGAAATGAAATGTTGCTACCAGAGGGGTGACAACATTTTTAAAAATTATTATTTTCTGCAAAATTTAAATTTCAAGTTTTTACTTTGAAATTTTCGCACGATAATTGACAAACATTGGCTGCCCCCTTGCCCACAATTATTTTATTTTGTTTTTCAAAATGTTAGCTTTCTAACTTGAATAATTTCCAAAATTATTGACATTTTTTGAAGACTAAACTTTTTAATTGCTCCAAACCCCAAATTTTCCAAATTTTATTGCCTTCACTCCTCCACCGACCCCCACACACCATTTTTTTTATCGAATTTTTTGTTTCGGGTTATTTTAATAATTAACGGAAATGAAATGTTGTCACCAGAGGGGTGACAACATTTTTTAAAATTATTATTTTCTGCAAAATTTAAATTTCAAGTTTTTACTTTGAAATTTTCGCACGATAATTGACAAACATTGGCTGCCCCCTTGCCCACAATTATCTTATTTTGTTTTTCAAAATTTTAGCTTTCTAACTTGAATAATTTCCAAAATTATTGACATTTTTTGGGAGACTGAACTTTTTAATTGCCCCAAACCCCAAATTTTCCAAATTTTATTGCCTCCCCACCTCCCCCGCTGGCAATTTTTATCGAATTTTTTGTTTCATGTTATTTTAATAATTAACGGAAATGAAATGTTGCTACCAGAGGGGTGACAACATTTTTTAAAATTATTTTCTGCAAAATTTAAATTTCAAGA
Source organism: Holotrichia oblita (assembly GCA_023690525.1). Lineage (NCBI taxonomy): Eukaryota > Metazoa > Arthropoda > Insecta > Coleoptera > Scarabaeidae > Holotrichia > Holotrichia oblita. The sequence goes on from CM043023.1 coordinate 23,036,370, forward strand.
TTTTACTTTGAAATTTTCGCACGATAATTGACAAACATTGGCTGCCCCCTTGCCCACAATTATTTTATTTTGTTTTTCAAAATGTTAGCTTTCTAACTTGAATAATTTCCAAAATTATTGATATTTTTTGAAGACTAAACTTTTTGAGAGGTGCGACAGTACACTGCCCTTTGGCAAATCCCCTTTTGACAATCTGGCTTTTAAGAGTTAATTTTTTAAGAAGTTTAAGGATTAATAAAAGAACTACTACTTCTTTAGATGACCTATCTTAACACACCGCTTTTTTTAATTAAAAATTTTAAACGCTTTTCTGGTTGTCTTAGTTGCTCAGCAAACAGTGCTTCAAAATTTCAAACATCAACACTTAAATAGTTCAAAAATATTCGAAAAAACTAAAATTAAGATTAGATTGTTTCTGTTTTCCAAAGTTTGAGTTTTTGTTTTACACTTTTCGGAAGTTTTATGTCTTTCAAAATTGTTCAAACTCAAACTAGAATGTAATTCCATCTCCCACCCTCCTCGTGCCCTTGTTTTGTTTTTAATCAGTGTCTCAGGTAGTTCAAAATATTTTGTTTCTTTTTCTTTTAAAAATTTCAACATTTTTCTTCGGATTAGTCGCAAAATACTTAAGGAAAACGAAATTTTGCTACCACCCTCTCTTATTTGTTTAAAAATTAAACTTATTCAGGAGCTTTTCCAAATTATTGTTGACGTTGTTTTTGGGGTCTTCTATGATTTTCAAAATTTTCGCGAAATAATTGATAGGTACCAATAAAATCTTATAATCTCTTCTGCCTTCTTTTTTCTTCTGTTTATCCCCTCCTCCCCTTCCTCATTTTTTAAAGGTAAATCAAACTTGTGAGTTGTTACAGTTTATTCTAGTTTTGATCTAAAGTTTTAGCTGTTTTGCTTTTTTTTTTTTTGAAAATAATTACCAACATCGAAGAGGAACCTTGATCTAGACCATTTTCCTATATTTATTCAAAGTTTTAGATGCCTATTTCGCAAAATCACTTCATTGTATAGTTCGAAAGACACAAAATTTCAATCTAAAAAAAAATTACTTCACTGCCCCTTTTTTTGTTAAGTTAATATTGCCCAAATTTGCTTTGATTTTCTCTACATATCCTCATAGTTTATTCGAGATTTGTTTGAAATTTGTGGCTATTTCGTTCGCTTTTTTTGGGGGGTTGACGGTGGACAGTAATTGGCAAAACCTAAATTTCGTCCTTCCCCTCTAACCCCACAAGACATTTATGTAGTTCAAAAGGTACAATGAAAAGCCCAAACATCTCAGTATCTAAATACGTCCCTGTACTCACTCCTTTTAGCAATTAATACGATCCTTTTCATATAACAATAATGATGGTCCAAAAAGTCATTTCTTTATGCTCCGGTTATTGTGGAAGTCATTAGGTAGGTATAGACGATTTAGATACCGAGGCTAATGTTTATTTGTACAGTTGTAAAGGTGATAGGTTTTCAACATGCATGCAGGGGGCCATTAATAATGAGACTTTTTCTATAGTGAATGAGCTGTAATTACCTTTGATAAATAAAAGTCTGTAAAAGTACATATATATCGATTAGAGCTAAACGTGTTTACACTTTACTTTATCCCCCTTCTCACCCCTCCACCACAGTAACGTCTGTTCTATTTTAATCTTAAATTTTACCCCCTTTATTTCCTTAAATACCACCGCCCTATTATATACTATATCATAAACGTCACATAAATAAATCCCACGAAAACGGCACCCGCAAACCATCCTGATTTATTTAACATCACTTATATAAGCCGGTGCCAACTTTAACGAAATTAAAATTAAAATTATCATCGTAAGAAAAGGGACCTATTTTCCCTATATAACCGACGCTAAAGGAACACACCTTTAAATCAACTTCCCCGACGCCATTCGCTTGTTTTACGCGTTCGCTTTTTGTTCTGATGTCGTTTGTTTTTATTTATTTATTATTTTTTAGACAGTTGATATATGTGATTCCCCTATTTTAAAAGGATGAACACGCGAGTAGTATAAATTTTCGACTGAAACGATTTTTAATTGTCGAATGGCTATAAAACAAAAAAAAAACTAAAAGTAATAATAAATCCGGAAAAAACTTTTTTTTTGTTTAGTTGCACGCAGGTTGCGGGGTTCCCAGGCTTTATGACACACCGTACCTGTTAAAATAGATATTTTTATTATATTTTCCGCTCAGTATACGCACACGAAACCGCCTGGCGGTTATTTTTTTTATTAATTTATTTCGGCCGTAAAAAATAAAATATTTTATTTTATTTTTATATTGTTAAGGGTGGGGGGATACCAGTACCATCTCGCGTTTTCCCATCTATAAAGGCGGCGGCGGCGGCGGCGGCAACAGCAAGAAAAAAAAACAACTCAGTGTTAGATTAAATACATTTTACCACCCTGGGAGCTACTATTTAATGCCTAGGAAACCCATCAGAGAGATATCTATTTCAGTTTCGTCGGAGGTATATAGGAGGACGTTAGGATTTGATTAAAGCGGAGCAGTGGGACAGAAATACAGTAGCCGTGCTTTCAGATAAGCCGCTACGTAATTAAGATATCACGAACAGAAATTTTCACTTAAGAAATGAATTCGGGTCCGTTCGTTGTTCGAAGTGTCACTTTGACAATTTAAGAGAGAACTGTGTAATAGTAGGTATACGTTTAAATAAAAGAAAAAAAAAAAGGAGAAGACGCTGCTGACATCTAGTGCCGTAATAAAGTACGAGGTGCTCGAAATTGATTAAGATTAATTAGAAGTAACGTTTAAATTTTGTTGTATTTGAGTCAATTTTATTTTATTTATTTGTAATTGATGTACTTGAATTTTAGTAGTATTCAAATTTAAAAAAAAAACAAAATACTTTTTACTTTACTATTTTTTTAAGCTATTACAACTCTTAATGACTTCAGAACGGAAAGGAATTGATTACAATTACAATTACTAACTTCTAAAGTAATTTGGAATTGTTAATTCCTTTTTGAATATGTAATTGTAATTAGACGATTTCTTATCGTTTGTGTTGAGATCAATCTTCCAGTAGCAAGAACAAATTGATTTAGATGCTTCAGCTATCTCGGATTTCATCTTCTCTCCGACAACAAGCTCTTTGGACTTCAGCTCTAACTTTTATCTTCCTAAATTTACGTAACTATTACGCCACCCCCCTCCTCCACCATTCCCCTTTTTAAATTGTGAATAATCGTTTTCCAAAAAAACAAATTCTGTGAAAGAATATAAAAAATTAATTTAAAAAATTGGAAAATTATTTATTTTTTTGTGGTCGTGTGAAAATGGGGTGGCGGAGGAGAGAGAGGATAAGGAGGGGTGAAGGGGTTGGACATATTTCGATTGTCTCAAACATTGCTTCAAAATTTTTAAATCAATACTGAAACAGTTCTAAAGATATGAAGGTAAACGGACGTTCGAAATTTTGGCTTTCACACAGTTGACGTCTTTTCGAGAGTCAAATCCTTTGGAGTTGGTCTACATATTTCTAAGGTTTCAGCTTTCTATTTCGCATAATTAATAAAGAAATCGAATTGATTGAAATTGAAGAATTGAGTAGAATCGTGCCGAATATTGCTCCAAATTTTTGAAATGAGATTTAGATTTATTTCCTCTCCAAAATTTCCATCTTGTATATTTCGTTAAAAAAAATTGGAGCCGTTGCCGTTTGTTTTGTTGTCGTTTGACGCTGCGCTGCCCCCCTCTCTCCCACCGTTGTCTGAAATTTCAATTTTTTGTTTGTTCAAGATCGTTATAGGCTTCCTATCCATTACTATTATTATTGTATATCGATTGTTTCGAAAGTTTACTTTGATATTGATTTCCGTGCAAAAAATTGAACTTTTGCCGAGAAGGGGGAGGGGGTGCGTTGGCAGAGAAAATTAAGATTGTATTCCTTGTAAGTTTTTCAAAATTTATGTTTATTTCGCATTATTTCCAAAATAATTGATAAAAATGAACCACCCCCTTTCTAATTTTTCCAAGGTTTTCGAGATTTCTTCTAGCTTGTTTTAATTTTTATTTGTCTCCAATGTTTCTAGAATTTTTCCATTTTTTTCAGGTTGTTTTGAAGGCAAAAATTGGTGAGCATTCCAGTCCCCACCCATTTTCAAATATTGTTCCGCCAGAACTCTATTCCATACTGCTTGGAAATACTACCTTGAATAATTTTTGATGATTCAATTTGACAGCTGATTTATCTAATGATTATTACCTCTTTTTGGTGCTCTCCAATGATGAACTTTTCAAATTATTGCAAATTGCCCTCCTCCGCTTTGTTCCACAGATTATTTTGGGGGTTTTTCGAGTTTTAAATTAGTCTTCATATGTTCCCAAGGTTTAGATTTATCTTCACGTATTTGGAGAAATCATTTTGCTGCCACCTAAACACTTTTTTCAAATGGAATTTTTCATAGTTGCGATCCCTCCTTTGCTGAAAATCGAACTTGTGGGAATTGTGGCAGATTTTTCTAGATTATTTCTGTTATGTTTTTACCAAAATTTAAGCTTGTCGCCCCGATTTCTATTTTTCAAAAATATAACTTTTGTGGAATATTTCAGATTCTTTTAGGATATTTTTTTACGTTTTTTATTTTGCACTTTTTACATCATTTATAATTAGGTAACCAAAATGAAATTTCTAAACTGTTAAAAGTTGCGTCAACTGGTTCCAAAATTTCACGTTAATGCCCCATTTTTTTCTTTAAAAATTAAATTCCCTAAACGTTTGTGAATTGTGCCCAATTGTTTTAGATTCTTACCAAAGCTTTAACTGTTTTTCTATGCCTCCCTAATTTTCAAAATCGAAACTTTAAGAGTTCTTCTAAGATATTTTTTCGTTGCATATTGATTCTCTGTCCACAGTATTTTTCAAAAAATATAACTCTGCTCCAAAATTTTGAAATCAACATTAAAATAGTTTAAAAGGTATCTATGATGAAAAGAGAAAACTTTAGCAGCCCTCCATAGTGTTAGCGCTTCCTAAACTTTTCCAAAATTTTGTTGACTCTCTACCACCACCCCTCCCCGCCATTTTTTAATCGATTTTTTTTGCTAGATATTTTTAAAGCTTTAGATTTGTACCTCGCATAATTTGCACTTTTTTCTTAGCTGTTTAGTTCAGTTTTGGAATAATAATTAATTTTTTTATTGAAAATCCATCTTTTGGGGGTTTAGTTTTGTAAAAATTCAGCTACTAGTACTTGGGTTTTTCCCGCAAATAGTGCAAAATAATCAACCTTTTTTAATAAAATAATTAACGAAAATGGTAGGTAACGATAACGAAATTTTTTCAGGTATTTTTGAACGCAAAAATTGGTGGGGGTCCAACACCCATCCATTTTTAAATATTTTTCCACCAGAACTCTATTCCATACTGCTTGGAAATACTCTACCTTGAATGATTTTTGATGATTCAATTTGACAGCTGATTTAACTAATGATTTTTACCTCTTTCTGGTGATCTCCAAGAATCTATACATGTTCGATTAAGTCGCCTTTTTTGTGTTAGCCCTCTAGCAGGACTTTCATTAAGAGTGATGAGCAAACAGTTAGGTCCAGAAAGCAATTGTGTCTGTCTAAATCTAAATGATTATTTCTTGGATTTGATAACGAGTTTGTACTGCAAAATAGACCAAAACGGGCACAAAATAATACGTCCTCGAAAATCAAACTTTCTGGAACTGCTCCATTATGTTTCTTTTTCTACAACCCCTCTCCCTCCCACCCCTTCCCAGGATTTAGCTCCTTATTTGGCATAATTAATACAGAAATTGACTAGAGTAGAATTATAAGATTCTGAAACATTTCAAAAAGGATTTGATTTTAATAATAATTAACCTAAAAAAAAATACAAAAATTTATCAACAAAAAAGAAGACTCGAGGCTATATGCGTTCACTAAACAAATAGCTCACTTTTACGCTACGCATATAATGAAAGAACAAACAAAACACACGAAGAGATACACGCCAAAAACAAAGCAAACATAATATTGTAGTACAACGTGAAACAAGAATGCCAAATAGAGAAACGAAAAAAAAAGGAAATAAAAGACAACAGGCTAAATTATTAATTATCACCGTCCCTTTTTTTTTGTTTTCCTTCAACTGTCTTTTCTATTATTTATCTTGTCTTGCGTGGCGGATTTTCGGCGCATCTTGTGTATCTATCGTATCGAGACGACAACCGGGAGAATCCGGGGGGGCTATAATACGACCCCCCTTTTTGCTAGATTACCCGAGTTTGTGCCGCTGGTCTAGAACCCGCGTTAAATGCATAATATATAGTCCCTCTCCCTGCGCTTGCAACATGTCTTATTCAAAGACAGAAGAGGAGGTGACCACGCCCTTGATAGGCGGTACCTCATCCACTTAGGGTCGCTGCAAATGCACCCTCTCTGGTGTTGTATGCCCGTGTCGTATATGTGTGAGTGTATTAATGTGTATATGTGTGTGAGTCAGAAGCGCCTACTAACCGTACAGAAAATATACGAGTACAAGCGAGAAATTGTTGTGTTGATCAGAAGAATTGGCGGATACTTTTATTTATTTTGTTGTCTGAAATTTCGATTTGTTAAAGTTTGTTCAAAATTGTTGTAGGCCTAATCGTATCCATTATTATTATTATTGTATATCGATTGTTTCGAATTAATATTTAATATCGATCCTCGTGTAAAAATGATGAAAAATTGAACTTTTACCGAGATGGCAGATAAAATGTTCTTCTATGTTTATTTCGCGTTAATTCCAAAATAATCGGCAAACATGAACCACCCTCTCCCACCCCAGGTAGCAAGCTGGCGTAATTTTGACGTCATTTGTAGGTCATATTTCGTCATTGACGTCATCTAACCAAATAATGACGTACTTTTGACGTACTTTCAGAGACGTCGTTTAGACGTTAGACAAATAACGTCATTTAAACGTATTTATTTAGTGATACATGTGACATCACGTTATATATAGAAAAAGTAATATCTAAAACAAACTTTTTGATTTTATTAAGACTGTAAAAGTACGTATAATCTTATTTAACCACGTCAATCTACTAAAATTTGACATTGCATTAAGTAATAGCTGCTTTAATTTCCTAATATTTATATTATAGCAACCAAAGGAATTTAGTCTAAATACGGTTAACCATATAACAAAATTAAGACTTTTTCCATGTTTTAATTTTTAACAAAAAACTCGATTTTCAGGAATTTTGCTGCCAGCCCAGTAACCTAGATGTTTATAATGCATAAAGTTGGTCATATTTATAGCATTGTGGTGACGTGATACTGTCGTTATAAAACAGACGTCATTTGCCTGTGGCATTATAACTATTTATTTTTATTTTAAAACCAAAGCTTAGCTGCCTCCCCTTTTTGGAAACTCAACATCTTCAAGTTATTCCAGCTCGTTTGTTTGTTTCTCTATTTTCGAAATAATTTTCCAAAGTTTTAGCTTTTGCTTCGTATATTTTCCATAAATTTCCCCCTTCCCCATTTTTTAAACCTTCCTTTTCCTATAGGTACATATTTCTATTATATTAGAGCTGTTGCAGTTTGTTCTGGATTTATTTTAAATCCACTTCTTCCACGTTGTTTTAGCTTTCTTCCCAATATTTATCTCAGGCTTCAACCTTCCATTTTAAGCCCGAAATTTCGCCACCCCCTTTTATTTTGAAAATCCATCTTTTCAAATTTGTTCCAGCTCATTCTAAGTTAGATTAGATTAGATAATTCACGAGATGGTTAATCATCCTCTTGCTACTGCGACCTATAGGTCTATTGTAGCTCTCTGTTGGCCCAGCCTTTCTTCAAACGATTATCAATCATTCTAGGTTTGTGCCACAAACCTTAAATTTTTGTGAATTAGTCCAGATTATTTTGTTTCTCTTTTTCTACAGTGTTCCTATAGTTTTTAGCTTTTGCTTCGGAAGTTTTGCTGTCCTCCCTCTTTGATAATTAAACTTTTTGAAGCTGTTACAATTTGTGCTAGGTTTTGTTTCAAAGTTTTAACTTATTATCTCTCATTTTTTTCCCCAGAAAATAAATGACAAAACCGAAATTTCACTGCCTCTATTTTCAATTTTTGAAAATTATGTTAGTCTGTCTGGTTTCCCGAAGGTTTTTAAAAGTCTTTAGAAACCTTCTGAAGATGCTGCATGACAGCATGATCACCGAAACATCGAATGCAAACTTATCTCCGCGACAACAGCTGGAAGACTTTAACATAGTGAACAACGATCTTGAAAATCTACCCTCAATTTTTTGAAAGTTAGTCAAGATTATCTTGTTTTTTCTTTTCTCCTAAATATTTCGCGAAATAATTCCCCAAAAATTCCAAATTTTCTTTTCATAAACTACTAATTTTCGTCGCCCTCAAAAGCCGACGTGTTTGATAAAATATTTCATCCATTAGATGAGATTGACTCACACTTGAAAGAATGGATTTGAACATGGCTGACTGTACAAAAATCGATCGGCCCCTAATTTGAATGACTGTACCGTTTAACCTGTCATGGAAGAAAGATTGACGGGCAAATCTTAGAAAACTGTTTTACCAACAAGCACATTGAAAAGCCACCAAAATATTTCCATCCAGATTGATTTCGACGGTTGCAACGGTCGAATCCGAAAATAAAATATACTGTATTCAAAATTTGACAGCTATCAGAAGTGGTTTTTGACAGTTACACCTGTTAAAATGTAACCTATTAAATAATAGCAATTGATTTTACAGTTTGACAGCTGTTAGTAATATTTCGGTATATGTAAATGTCAAAAAATACGAGAGAATAATTTGGCAGCTGTCAAAAATTTCTTAGTACACTTAAAATTGTTAAAATAATGATGTAGTACATACATCTGTTAATATTGTAAAAAAATAGGTGCTATTATAGTGCGAGAGCTTTTAGAAACAGAATCTATAAAAAACGGTTATTTGACAGCTGTCAGAAATGATAAAAAGTAATCGATTCGATAATTTTACAGCTGTCAAATGTATTTTGACCGGTAGAGTGCGTTCATCATAATTATTTTGACAGTTACACCTGTCAAAACAGGTTTTGTTTACAGTTTGATAGTTGCTGCACCCTCCCCCTCCCTCACCGCCCTCCCAGAAACTAGGAAGAAGTAGGTGTCGTTGACGTACCACAGCTTTTATATAAATATAAAGCGAATCCTAGAAAACTGTTTTACCAACAAGCACATTGAAAAATAACCAAAATATTTCCATTCAGATTGATTTCGACGGTTGCAACGGTCGAATCTAAAAATAAATAAAGTATACTGTATTCAAAATTTGACAGCTATAAGAAGTGGTTTTTGACAGTTACACCTGTTAGAATGTAACCTATTATATAATAGCAATTGATTTTACAGTTTCACAGCTGTCAGCAATATTTCGGTAGTTGTAAATGTCAAAATTTTCTTGGTACATTCAAAATTGTAAAAAAAATTATGTATTTTGACGACTACAAAAGGATGCTATGTTTACGTTTTACATACATCTGTTTATATTGTCAAAAATAGGAGCTATTATAGGGCGAGAGCTTTTAGAAACAGAATCTATAAAAAACGGTTATTTGACAGCTGTCAGAAATGATAAAAAGTAATCGATTTGATAATTTTACAGCTGTCAAATGGATTTTGATCGGCAGTAGAGTGCGTTCATCATAATTATTTTGACAGTTACACCTGTCAAAACAATGAAATAACGGTTTTGCTTACAGTTTGATAGTTGCTGCTAAATTTACAATTTGACAGCTGTCAAAGTGGTGTCAATTCAGCGTTAGCAATGAAATATTCCTAGATTAATAATAATCTTATAAATTGACGGATACACAAGAAACTTTATATTCAAACACTCCATATTATTCAAGCATAACACAATTCAAACAGGGATCATTGTTAAAAGCTTCTAATACGTACACAGAGTGTATAGATAGCTTTACGAGGGTAGCAAATTCATCCCAATCACTTTGATACCGCGATATAGTACCTTAGGGTTTTCTGGCGTATATTACGTATAGGTTACGTAGGGATAGGGATAGGGAGAAGAGAGGGGGTGACGGTGAATTCAGTCTAATGCGATTTAGGCCCGGAGATACACCGCACCACCTCGTTAGCCTACGACGAGAAGGATAAAATTTATACATTAAAACGGGATGCAGGATCGTTTTCGGTGTATTTAGTTTAGATTTTGGTGGGGTACAGCGATAAATATACATTTACAACAAGCTTAATTCGTATAGGTCTTTCCCGGGGAAAAGCAACTGAAAAGAGGATAGATGGGTCGTATAAAAGGGGTTGGTTATAAATTTGATTATTAAAGGGAGAATGTGTATGCTTTGTAGGTTTATATTAGTGCTGGATATTCGGGAAAAATATGTATTTGTATAGAAATTTGAAAGAAAAGATGTGAAGATGGGGAGGGGAGAGCTGCCCGGTCAACTCGGCAGCGAATCTGTCCAAAACTCAAATATTTGTCGACTGTTAGCAGCCGGAGTTTTCGAGTATTTCCTTCGGTAAATTTGAACAGGCTGTGCTTTCTCATAGTGGCCCACGTTTGACCCTAAACTAAAGTAAATAACGTAATAGACAGTCTTGTACTATAGTGCACCTCTCTCTCGCTCTATATATATGTAACATGTACATACTAAGATTACAGATGAAGTGAAAGCTAGGGCAAGTTTCAGAAACTGTAATACCATTTCTTAAGTTGTAATATTTACCCCTCAATCTTCGATGATACCGATAAATGAAACTTGATGTGATTAGATACAATTTGGCGTGCTTCTCCCCGAACTTACTTAAAGGATATATTTACAATTAGTATCGATACGATAATTTGTTGATTTTTCAAATTTTGAATATTAAACATCGAAACTAACTCTTTAAATTACAAATTTATACAATAAAATTACATCCTAACCAACATACAAATCATATTAAACGAGACACCGAAAAACGGGGTAGGCATCTGTCCCGTTTCGCGATTCGTCTTTTGTTTTAGCGAAAGCTTAAGGGGGATGTTTTTACCTCCTTTTGTTTCGAAAGTGCTAAACCCATCGTTTCTTTTTTTTTTGTGTGTGACTGTGTGTGTTTCGGCAACTGTTTCTCGACAGTTGACAGACGACGTTATAAATAATAGTAAAAGTTTCGGGTTCTGTCGGTATTCAAGGGGTACTTTAGAGCTTCTTCCGACGTGACACCGCAATAGACCTTTATCATTTCCATTTTTAAATTTATGCGGCACCCTTGTTGGGTGACAAAAACATAAGGAATTATAACGATTTTTGCGTAAAATCGTTATTGTTTACCATCTAACAGCTGTCAGAAATTATTTTGACAGCTTTCACGAGTATTTTCCTTGTGACACCTGTCAAAACAATAAAGAAATAAACTATTTTTACAATATGACAGCTGTCACGATAATATTGTATTAACAATGTTTTCTGGCAGCTGTCAAATTGTAACAGGAAAATACTGTATTTGCAATTTAACAAAAAGTGTTTTTTATTTGACAGTTTGGCAGGAATTTTAACCTGTAAAAATGTTGAAACAGTAGGGAAATGTCAAAATAGGAACAAATAATCGTGTTTAAAATTCGACAGTTATCAGATATGTTTCAAATGTGTATTAATTACACTCTACAGCTTTGATAGCTGTCATAAAGATTTTAGTACACACAAAATTCTAAAAGGGAACCGATTTGACGGATGTCTGTCTAAAATGGTACAAAAACACGCCGCATTTATAATTTAGTTGCAATTCGAAATATTTTAACACTTTTGCCTGTTGAAACCTAAAACGACGACGATTGCTTCCACAGTTTGACAGCTGTATACAGTAGCAGACAGTATTTTAGTTGTTACACCCCCTATCGCCTCCAAACAGGAAAGAAATCAACTGTCTTTATGAACTGAATTATAGAAATTGTCAAAATGAACTGTTTGACAGCTTTTCAAAGTTACAACCCCAAAAACAGGAAAGAAATTGTAGTTATTACACAGCCCACAAAAACAGGAAAGAAATCAACTGTCTTTATAAACTGAATTGTAGAAATTGTCAAAATGAGCAGTTTGACAGCTTTTAAAAGTATTTTAGTTGTTAGGAAAGAAATCAACTGTCTTTATGAACTGAATTGTAGAAATTTCCAAAATGAGCCAGCCAAGTTGCAGGAAAGAAATCAACTGTCTTTATGAACTGAATTGTAGAAATTGTCAAAATGAGCAAAAGTAGTTGTTATTGACAGTTTGACAGCTTTGAAAAAGTATTTTAGTTGTTACACACCCTTCCCCCACCAAACAGGAAAGAAATCAACTGTCTTTATGAACTGAATTGTAGATATTGTCAAAATGAACTGTTTGACAGCTTCTAAACGTATTTTCGTTGTTACACCAGCCAAAACAGGAAAGAAATCAACTGTCTTTATGAACTGAAATATGGAAATTGTCAAAATGAACTGTTTGACAGCTTCTAAACGTATTTTAGTTGTTACACCAGCCAAAACAAGGAAAGAAATAGCTGCTTTTACAATTTGACAGATGTCATAAACTTGTTACTACAGTAAAAATTGTCAAAATCAACAGATTTGACAATTATATATAGCTGCCAGGTGTATTCTGACCGTCTCCAATAGTTTGGAAAGAAAACGTCGCATTTATAATTTAGCAGCTATCCGAACTATTTTGACAGTTACAAATGTTAAAACCTACGACAAACACAGCTGCTTTAATAATTTGTACAGATTTTAAACGCACCTTATAAGTTGTTATACCTGTCAAAACAGCAAAGAAGTATCTATTTTTACAATTTGACAGCTGTCATAGATTTGTTGGTGTACAGTCAAAATTATAAAAAACGACCCGATTTGACAATTGTAAAAGCTGTGTTTTGGCCAGAATGGTTAAACATTAATATTTTTACAGTTTGACAGTTAAAATTTTTTGTTTGTTACACCTGCCAAAACAGTAAATAAATAGCACCCGCCTCCACAAAACAAGAAAGAAATAAAAATTTATAAGATGTAAATTGTTGGAACTGTCAAAAAAATACCGTGTTTAAAATTTGACAGCTGTTTTGATAGTTACAAGTTCAAAATAGGAACAAAAAAATAACAGAATTGATAAGTTTGTAGCTGTCAAATGTATTTTGGCGTCTGTATTTACAATTTGCAGGTTCCAAGATGAGCATGTGAAAAAAAATGACAGCTGGGTTAAAGTGTAAATAATATATAATATAATATAAAGTGTAAATTGGCCCAGCCCAATGTAGGAAATAACTGATTTTAAAAAGCTGTCATAAAAACAGTCAAAATTATAAAAATGAACCGATTTGACAATTGTAAAGCTGCCAGATGTATTTTGACTGTTTAGGATGGTTAAACATGAAAATAAAATGCTGTATTTACAATTCGCTAGCTAACCGTGATATTTTTACAGTTTGACAGCTTTAAAAAATAATTTTCTTGTTACACGTAACAAAAGAGTAAATTAATAGCACCCGACTCCCCCAAAACAAGAAGAAATTAAAATTTATAAGATGTGAGGGTGTTGAAACTCAAAAAAATACTGTGTTTACAATTTGACAGCTGTCAGATATGTTTTGATAGTTACAGGTGTCAAAATCGGAACAAAAAAAATAACAGAATTGATAATTTTATAGCTGTCAAATGTACTTTGACGTCTGTATTTACAATTTGCCGGTTATTAGAAATATTTTGACAGTTAAAATCGTAAAAATTGTTTTGTCAGTTACTACAATATAATAATAGAATAACAGTTTTTGTAGTTGCACAACATTTATAAAATTATAATAGCTGCAATTGCTTTCGTTGTCAACAAAAATGTGATTTCAATTTGACAGCTGTCAGAAATGTTTTGAAGGTTAGAAAAATAGCTATGATTTAGCAGCTATGAGAAATGTTTTGACAGTTACAGTTAGAACATGTGACAAAAATGACAGATGTCAGAAATTTTTAAATTTTGACAGCTGTCAATTGTGGGTTTATCTTCAAGCTAAACGCATAATATAATTTAGATAAGCTGTTGATTATATATGTAATATAGAAGCGAAGCACCATTTTAATAACAGATCCGTGTAAAAACATTTCCTTAAACGTCGGTCGTAGCGTTGATTGAAACTTAGCGTACTTAAACGAATTTTCTATTTCGCTCGGATCACTTTTTCCTCGATAAATTAGACCGAATTACAATCGCGAAGCGATAAATCTCTTTTTCCCTTTTACGTTGCCTCGCCAATATAAGGATGCGACGCAGCTAAATTAAGACATGCTCATCGTCCGTACGGGTATCCATAAACTCGAGTTTCCATAAAAAGTCGAGAGACCAGCATGTCATATTCGATATTACCCGGTCGGTGCATAGTTGCTTACGACCATATACGGTCCTGTAGCGCATACAGTTCGTTTATAGGCTACGCAACATGTCATCCGCGGTGATTTCTGACACCAAGACGGTACGTCAGAAATCGGTTTCGAAATGGAACGTAACGCCGAAGGAAACTGGGAAACGAAAATAAAAAAGAAATAAAACGCAAACAGGAGAAAGCAAAAAGCGAGATATAAGAAAAAACGATCGAGAATCGCGCCTCGTTAAAATATAACGGATAGTTAAGCGCCTGTTTCGCCGTCTTTTGTTTGTCGAACAAGTGGTAAGCGGTGCTGTCATCATCGTCGAGATACCGCGATATGGTGTACACCGTGGTATTTTCTTAGTTGTGGTTAAGGTTTTTTTGCGCCTATTATCGTTGCGTTTACTCGATTCTTTTAAAGTGATCTGTATTGGTGTTGTTCTTTTATTTATTTATTTATTTATTATTATTCGAGTATCATTTAGAGGTAATGATGCAAAGGATTGCTATTAAACGAGGCTATTAAGTACATACTACAAAAGTGGTTTAAAGGAAAAAAAAATCGAATCAATCTATAAAATCAGACGCTAAATAGACAATATTATTTATTTTAACGTCATTATTTCGTCACTAGTTACTATAGAATCATATAAGGTGAAAATTTGGCCTCCTTTAGACGTACAGATTGACGTTACTTCAATCTAAATTAAAGTTACGTTTAGAATCATTTTAATAATGGTGAAATTGTCCCATTAATCGTCACAACAACAATCTGGCGTCAATTTTAGGTGGTTAGTCATATTGATTATGTAATTGCAGCACATTAATCTAGAAGGAACGTCATAATAACATTAAAATATAAACGGAACACTTACGTCAGTAATATGACGTGTTTTTAGCGTTATTTTTAGAACGATTTGCTATGTAGAAGTGAAATATCTTTAATAGCACGTCAAAAATACGTCATATTGATGAAGTAAATGGTGGTAGGGAAATTTATCAGATTTTGACGCTAGTCACAGCCTTTAAAATGAAGTCGTAGGTCTGCGACGTAACGTCTTTTAAACGTACAGAATGACTGTTACTTCAATGTAAATTAAAGGTACGTCTAGAGTCATTTTAATAAGGTGAAATTGCTTCCGATTTCAGGTTGTAGTACTCAGCAAACAATCTGACGTCAATTTTAGGGTAATAACATTAAAATATAAACGTAACAATTACGTCAGTAATATGACGTGTTTTTGGCCTTATTTTTAGAACGGTTTTTTATATAGAAGTGAAATATCTAAGAGCACGTCAAAAATACGTCATATTGATGATATAAATGTATAGTTCATCCAAAGTTTATTTGGACTTTCGTCCAAAGGAGAGGAAAAAACAAGGTCAAATGTGGCATGGGAATTTGATTAGAGTTTGACGTAAAAATCACTAAAATCTTTGAACTTTCTATTTAACTAAATTTATTGTGGTAGGAATGTGACGTCACGAATGACGTAAGTATAAACTTTGGATGAACTGTAGATCTAATTGTTTTATTTGGCCAAAAGGTGACGCATTTAAAAGAATAACGTCATAACGTCATAATTTGTTTCCAAAAGGTGACGTTAAGATAACGAGCTATGATGGGGAGAGAGGGTGGTAGAGGAATTGATTAGATTTTGACGCTAGTCATAGCCTTTAGAATGAAGTCGTAATTCTGCGACATAACATCATAAATTTGTCTTAATTCCAAAAGATGACGTTGAAATAACGTCATCTTGTTTGCTAGGATGAGCTAGGAGGAGAGGGACGGTAGGGAGATTGATTAGATTTTGATGCCAGTCACAGCCTTTAAAATGAAGCCGTAGTTCTGCGAGGTAACATCATAATTTGTCTTAATTCCAAAAGTTGACGTTAAAATAACGTCATCTTGTTTTGCTAGGATGGGCTGGGGTGGAGAGGGTGGTAGAGGAATTGATTAGATTTTGACGCTAGTCATAGCCTTTAGAATGAAGCCGTAATTCTGCGACATAACATCATAAATTTGTCTTAATTCCAAAAGATGACGTTGAAATAACGTCATCTTGTTCGCTAGGATGAGCTAGGAGGAGAGGGTGGTAGGGAGATTGATTAGATTTTGATGCCAGTCACAGCCTTTAAAATGAAACCGTAGTTCTGCGAGGTAACATCATAATTTGTCTTAATTCCAAAAGTTGACGTTAAAATAACGTCATCTTGTTTTGCTAGGATGGGCTGGGGTGGAGAGGGTGGTAGAGGAATTGATTAGATTTTGACGTTAGTCATAGCCTTTAAAATGAAGCCGTAATTCTGCGACATAACATCATAAATTTGTCTTAATTCCAAAAGATGACGTTGAAATAACGTCATCTTGTTCGCTAGGATGAGCTAGGAGGAGATGACGGTAGGGAGATTGATTAGATTTTGACGCTAATCATTGTTTAAAATGAAGCTCTAGTTCTGCGACGTAACGTTATAATTTGTCTTAATTCCAAAAGTTGACGTTAAAATAACGTCACCTTGTTTGCTAGGATGGGCTGGGGGGAGAGGGTGGTAGGGAATTGATTAGATTTTGACGTTAATCATAGCCTTTAAAATGAAGCTCTAGTTCTGCGACGTAACATTATAATTTGTCTTAATTCCAAAAGATGACGTTAAAATAACGTCATCTTGTTTTGATAGGATGAATTGATTAGATTTTGACGGGGCCTCTAGAAGTAATTCTGCGACATAACATCATAATTTGGATGAGGGAATCTTGTTGATTAGTTGATTTCTGATTTTCCAGCTTCTTATGCTGTTTCTCTTGTCTGATTGCTGTTGGAACTCTTGCAGTGTAATTTGTGTGTGTGTGCAGATGTGTTTAATAGCCTTGTTACACCTGATAATGTGTTTAAGACGTCATATAGAGTCTATATGACGTATGCAGTGAAGTAATAGAATGAAACCGAAATTATTGTATGTAAATAGGCTGTGTTGGTAATAATTGAGGAGTGATTTCCGATACATACGTGATTATTGGTCCTATTAGGGGAACTTTATGTTGAACTAAATTAGCAAGTTGGTGATTTTTTTTATTCTGATTGAGGTGGTTTAAATTAAAAAAAAAACAATTTGAATATTTCGTAGTAGAGAGAGGAATGCAGAAAAAAGATATCCACATTACAATCTTATATAAAGAAAAAAAAGAAAAAAAAACAACGAAAGAAAACAGGAAAGTATTGGCACGGGTCTCACATATATACAACAACGAAATATAAAAGCTGCAGCCTATACAACGCATACACACGGAGAGAAACTACACGAGATAGGGAACGCAGTACCATCAATCATTTAGGCCCGAACTACGCCCCAAAGCTGTCGACTAAACAAACATATAATTATGCATATGAACCTCTGTTTATACTGGTAACTATGATTACCTCTGTATAGCCGTATCCGTTTTTGGGAGATCAAGACGATGCGATAAACACCACCGAGACTTTTCGGTTTGGCTTTTTTCTCTCGTATACGAGGGTGATCGGAAAAGATGTCTAACCAACGAACGAACACACAAGTAGAAATTATTATACGATTCCCTTTCGTACATTAACTCGAATTAGAGGTTCATTCGGATATGTATTTTAGAAAGGAAAGGTGTTATGTACACTACATATCGTTATTTATTTAAAATTATAACCTTGTTTGAGGTTATGAAATATTAGAGCGAATAGGTTAGGTTTTTTTTCGATTTTATTATAAGCGAAAAAAATCAACACACTTGAACGATTTTAAACATCTTCATCGTAATAAAAAATAATAATCTTAAGGACGTATAACATAACATCCTTAAGCATTCCGGGCAAACGTCAAAGCTCCGATAAAACCGGGCCAATATTCGCCCAAAAAAAAAGAAAAATTCTCTCCTTCTATCTCCGTCCACCATAATACACCCATCCAGAGAGTGTAGAGTTAACGAAGCGTACTAGCTGAACGACACCGGGACTGTATTATGGACGCGTTCAGCGAAGCAGTCGGTTTCCTTTGACTTTCCGAACCGATGAACCAAAAATTAACAGAATCGGAGCGGACTTTCGGTGTATACGCGACGTTGTATTAGTGTGTGTCTTCACCTTCTTTGCGTCCATCAGGGGTCCGAGTACAGAAGGATGACACGCACAACACCCAAAAAAACGAGGAAGAAAAAAAAGGAAAGAAGAAGAAATTTCCGACGTAGAGCAGATATATAACTATATACATACCTACATACAACGTGCCGCGTCTAGGAGGCTGTGAACGTATTTGACGCGCTTCAGTTGTTTTTCTTCTCGTACCTAGGCGTCTTGTTTCTGACGGCTTTTGCCCCTTTTAGTTCTCGTATTCTCTGTATCTTGTAAATTTTTTTTGTGTGTGTATGAATTTGGGACTTGTCGCGGAGGAAGGAGAGGGGTGGAGAGGGAGGGTGGGGTTAGAAATGTAATGAGGCAAGACTAACTAATTTTTTTTTCATATTTTATTGATTTACGATTAAATTCAAGTTAGTTCAAGACAGTCTTTTAGGTATTGATGTAATAGGAGAGCTTTAGATCAATAACGGATAATATAGGTGATTTATTATTAATGATAATGTTAAAAATAGTAGTGGTCCTAAACTTGGAGAATGAGCAAAAAATGACTCTCTAACTCGATCCTAAAGTTCAATCCCAATTCTCTAAACCTTCATTCTAAAATTTACAATTCAAAATCGGTACAAATCCAGAAATATCTCAAGATCATGCAACCTATCATACTAAACATTCCAATCGAACTCTTAAAGGAAGCCGCAAATCTAAAACCAACCCGCCGATTGGGCCTAACACTGATCCTTGTGGAACCCCGAAGCTCAGAATCAAGGGAGTTCGCGAGACTTTTTAGGAGTGGTGTTCTTGGATATTGAGAGGGCCTTCCATAAGATGGTTCGTTTTCGGTAAATGTTGATGAGTCCACTCCAAAACAAGCAATCGCCGGTGCTCCACAGGGTTCCCTTTTTGCATCAACATTGTTTTTGATTTATATGATAGATCTACCCAAAACCAAAACCCCCCCAGGTTGGACTCTTCAAGCATAAGTTGATGTTCTAGTAGGTTAAAATTAAACGAAACTAAATATATAGCCATCAGATTTATGAAGATATGCCCTCAAATAATATCTATGTCTGAGATGTCAGGCTGTCTTGGAACCAATCCATCCTCTATTCGGGTGTCACTCTGGATCAGAAGCTTATCTTCCAACAGCACGTCAAGAGAACAACGAAAAAATTTCTGGCTTCAAGATCGTCACTACTCCCACTATTTAGCGTCAGGAGATGGTTGAGCTTGGCGAAATCAAATCTAAAGAAGCTAGAAGCTCTCCAAAACAAGAATACTCAGGATGCTGGTTGGAGCCCTCTGGTTTGTTAGGAAGGAACAACTACGAGCGGCCTTGAATATTCCATCTCTCGAGGACCGCCTCATCTCAAGCTCAACCCTGGTCAGTAAAACGCTCTAGCCAATCCTCTGGTCACACATCTGACGAAACTTCACACTTGAATTTGAGGTTGTTTGTCAAATTGAAAAATATTTAGGTTTTCTTAAATGAGTCTAAAGTTTGTTTTCTTTTTATTACTTCTATGACCAACCTCCATTATCAAGGATTTTACTCTAATCTGTTCACAAAAATAACAGATAGTTGAAATTTCCGAAAAAAAGGGCTACAATAAATGGACAATTGAATCCTCAAAATTCGTATGAACAGTTCTTAATTGAGATTGGATCTCTTTAAACAGATTTAGGTTTTCAAATGAGTATAAAGTTTGTTTTCTTGGATTACTTCTATGACCATCCTCCATTATCAAGTTTTTTTTCTAATTTTCATTCAAAAATAACAGATTTTTTAGAAGGAAATTTGGGAGTAAAAGATACCGAAAAAAGGGCTACAATAAATGGACAATTATGAATCCTCAAAATGGTCGTTGAACAGTTCTTACTATTGAGATTGGATCTCTTTAAACGAGTTAATGAAACTCAAATCTTATTACTTGAATTCTTGGATCTACACCTATTAGAGGTCTGGGTGGCCCAGGATGGAAAGTTTTGAGTATTTTTGTTCCAAATTTTGATTGTTTTTCCTTGTTCTGTTGCAGTTTTAAAAGATTTTCCTTTCTCGTTATTAATCTAGCTTTCTGGGCAGCTCCTTTAACTCGAGAAGATGATTGTCCTGGTAGTAGATTCAGTTTTGGAGGCGGTGACACTTCATGGAGAACGTTCTCAAAATTTTCGATTGTTCTAGTTTGATATACATCAACAATAGTATCATGGCCTTCACTGTCACTTGATGACATCGATATTGGCTCAGACTCAGTACTTGGTTTAGGCTGCAAAATATCTGATGGTGCAAAGACATGTCGATTAACAACAACTGTAGCTGCTTTTCCATGTGTTTCATTCAGCAATTTACAAATCTGTATTTGGGTTATTTTGTCCCCTTCATATTGACGAAGAAAAGTTTCTTGTGCCTGAGTAAAATAAATGTGCCAAGGAAAGTCTTTGTTGAGAGTGTGTGTTCCTTGATAATTAATCCAAAAAGTCATTCTTCAAATTTCAGAATGTGTTCAGGAAGAAGTTTCTCCATTTAGACAGAAAATGTAGGTAGTCTACCGAGTCTTTTCTTTCCATTAAACATTTGATTTTTTTCCTTCAGTCTTTTAATAGTTGCTTTGGGCTACGCTCGTTCAAACCAAAGTCCCCATTTTTATAAGCATACAGTCACTAGTTTTAGCTACATCAGTCTAAAATAAATTCAGAATAAAACAAAAAATTAATAGCGATGTAGGGCTTTTGTAGTTTTAGTTGCACTCATTGGTGCTCGTTCCTAGCTC
This sequence comes from Holotrichia oblita, assembly GCA_023690525.1. NCBI lineage: Eukaryota > Metazoa > Arthropoda > Insecta > Coleoptera > Scarabaeidae > Holotrichia > Holotrichia oblita. Next base: position 23,057,647 of record CM043023.1, read on the forward strand.
TCTGGCGCATTTGGGTTACCTAGATTGGACCGGTCCAATTTGAGTAACCATCATGTGGTCCAAACTAAGCAACTGTAACCTAATTTTGTTTTATGTCTTATATTAATTCGTATAGAACTAATAGAAATTAGATTATTTGACACAACTATAGAAGAATAAATTTTCTATAAAATGGTATAATAATTAAATCGATTATATTTATTTTTCTAGTCTCTCAATCCGCTATGGAAGACGCATAAACTTCTACAACGACTTGCTTGTAAACATAAAATTGCAACTGCTTCCTTTGTTTTGCTTAGAAGTCAGCTGAATTCACGATATCATGTTCTGCAGAGACTACGTAGCATAAATTGCCTAGGTTAACAGTACATTACTTTATAATTCTCAAATTACGATGATGGTTCAATCAAGGCAACGGTCCAACTTCGACTATTCTGCCCTATTATCCTTTTATGTAACTGTCATTATTCTAACTTTTCTTCCTCCCTCTTCTGTTGATGACGATCGATAAGAATGATGAGAATTTATGAAAACAGGGGGTGGCAGGAAGAAAATTATTTAAAAAATTATTTCTCTCATGTACAAAATCTTCAAAAAAAAAATTAATAACCTTGATTGCTTTAATTTTTCAAAAAAAGTCTGTGCTCTCCTTTCCTGACACCCCAGATTAAGGCTGCAAATTTTTAATGTTGACACTCTTTAAGTTTTGATTTCGTAATCTTGTTGTAATATTTGCAACAACTAGATTTTTTAAATTTTGAATTTATAAAGACAGTAGGGCGGCAAGGAGAAGATCATTTGAAAATAGTTTCTTTCATGTTCAAAATTTAAAAAAAAAATTAATTAACAACCTTGAATGCTTCAATTTTTCAAAAAAAGTCTCCGCCTTCTTCCTCTTACCCTCTCTCTCCCCCCGGCTTGAGCCTGCAAATTTTTATTTTGTCACTAGACGTTTAATATTTTGAATTTATAAAGACAGGGCAGGCATTTAAAAATGGTTTCTCTCGTGTTCAAAATTAAAAAAAAAAACTAAAATAACCTTCAATGCTTCAATTTATTGTAATAATTGGAACAACTGAATTTATAAAATGTTGAATATATAAAGATGTGAAGGGGGAGAAGATCATTTCAAAATGATTTCTCTAATGTTGAAAATTTCCAAAAAAAAAAATTAATAACCTTAAATGCTTCAATTTTTCAAAAAAAGTTTTCGCCCCCTTCCTCTTACCCCTCGCCTAGTCAGCAAAATTTTAATTTGCCACTAGACGTTTAATATTTTGAATTTATATAGGCAGGGGCTGGCAGGAAATGATTTAAAAATTTTTTCTCTCATATTCAAAATTTTCAAAAAAAAAAACTAAATTAACAACATTCAATGCTTCAACTTCTCAAAACGAGTCCCTGCTGCTCTCGTCCAGCCCGTAAATTTTAATTTTTGCTAATATTCACATCGACAGGGGCTGCCAGGGAGGACCACTTTTAACAATTCGATTTTAAACAAAAACCAGTGGAGACAACAGTGAGATTTCATTTTTTCCTATTATTTCAAGCATTGGGAAAAGCAGGAGAAACCCAGAACAACATTCTCTAATATTTCAGTCTCCACCCTCTTCAACCCCTTTGCCCGCCTCTACACTCCTAATCGTTTGAACTATTCAAGTTTCGATTTCAAATTTCTGTTCAAAAGGACTGATTTTTTTAAATTTCAAGATCGGGGTGAAGAGTTCGGGTTGAATCCACCCTCTCTCCTCAAGCCAGCAATTTTTTGAATTTTCCCACTATTCAAGTTTTTACTAATTTATTAATAAAGGCAGGGGGCAGCAAGAAGGAGAGGATCTGAAATGGTGTTCCTTGTTTTCAAAATTAAAAACAAAATTTGAAATTCCAAAAAAAATGAGCCTTTTTTGGTCAAGAATTCAAATACCATGATGGCTTTGTGCGATGGTGCATTGTCATGCAACCTGGCTCTCCATATTCCGATTCCTTTTGAATCGAAGAAAACGGTCATCATTATCTTGATTTTGCTCTCCCCTTTTGAGGCTCTTCTGGTGATTTCCATACCGCACTCTGACGTTTTCTTTTTGACTCGTATTTAAAACATCACGTTTCATTACAAGTTTACAATTGGTTGACAAGCTTGTCGGATCCATTTAGGGACATTTTTGCAAAACTGCTGAAGCATCCAATCTTCTTGGTCGTCTCTCAAAGTGTGTGTGTGGTACAAAGCGCGTACAGATCTTCTGTTCGGTCAAAATTCCACAATGCTCTTTTGTATCCTAGTTTCCTCTTCGAAGAGTCCGGCAGACACAGAATTTCTTTACTTGCATTTACAGCTAGTTCTTCAAGCTTTTCTATTCGTGATTTTCTGTATATTTTTTCCTATCCTCGCCTACAAGAGGCGACTAAAATCTCAGTTATCTTGCGAAGCTCAACTCAAGAAACCGTTCTGGAAGCTTTCATCGCAAATTATCATCGTTTTCCTAATACTCATCCAGTCAACACAACTTCAATTAAATAATTTTTTGAACAACTCATAGACGATCCCAGTTTACTCTTCGTTGAGTCTTGCAGAATTTATTAGATTTCTTCATTGCGAATGGGTTTTTGCTGTCATAAATAAACATATCCTACAAAATAATTTTTATAATAAAAAAAATACGTTCCCAACTTGAAATATCATCAAAATAATCTCCGCGACATAATAAAGTGCTTCCTCCTATTCCACCCGTATCTCTTATCTTATCCGATACAATAGAAAGTAGAGAAGGTGTAAATAACAGCATTGAATCTGCCCAAGGACCATCATCATCGTTCCCTTTTTTTGTGTGCCGTCTTGGCCGCAAAGCAATGTTTTCGGGTACATTTTAATGGTCGTTAAATGGTACCAAACAGGGCTTTGTGTCTGTCGACAATACGAAGAGCAGACCGGGTGACAATGACGCAGACCGGGCGGTATCTTTAACTATCCGCATAGGGTGGAGATAATCTGGCCAGAATTTAACGGGTTTACAACTTCTAATGCTCCCGATGATGCTGATGCGACCCCGTAAGGCAAGTGAAGTAGTAGCTGTCTCGGTAGCCTCTTTATAATACCTTTATGTTTCGGGTAAAAGACAGATACCGAGATAGATACGTTTGCGACGATAAATTGATTAGGAAGGTGGTTTTATCTGTTCCTCTCTCTTTTTTTTTGTTATTCTAGGTATTCGGTAGTATAATATAAAGAGGTTTTATCCCGGTAATTCCCTACTAAAATGAAAGACTCATTATATTATGCGAAAATATCTAAGATAGCGATCTTTAACCACATTACATCTTGTTATTCCACCGTTTTAATGAACGCAATGCTTGTCCTCCTATCAAGATTTTAACGTGTGCATGCGTCGAAAGGGCAGTTAAAGTTTTTTTTAAATTATCTGATCTGTACGACGCTCTCGTAATAGATATTTTCAGCGGTGTAACTCTGGCGTAATATTTTTAGGATTTTAGATCTAGATGACGTTTCCCCGTCGATTTATTTCGAGAACTTAAACACATCCGCACAGCTAAATTGATTATTAGACAAACAATAAGGCCGGCTAAACAAGTCGGTAAGTTTTAAAAGCGACCCGGTATGTCAATATGTACAGAGGAATTAACCGCATCTACTACTATAGGTCTTGTGTAGTGGAAGGCCTACTACATCTACTATAATTTAGTCGGGGGCTCTACGACACGCAACGCTCCCGACTAACATCAAGTCTGATTTCTGTTTGTTTAGACGTAAAAAACTAAACGAAAATCCGTGTAATGTGTAACTTTACTCCGGTTGTCTCATATACAAGGTGTCCGCGAAATGATGTAGGTATAATAACTATTATATAGTATAGTAATAAATAAAATCAACGCTGACAACACCGCAAATAAATCGAATTTATGTTAATTGTCGATGATATGGACAGTAAGTACCGGCCATCATCAATATTGCCAACGACATGACGTAATTAAATTTAACGTCGAAGGTGTGCAAATATGCGTGTCGATACAGTGCGATTCCCCCCTCCCGCCGTTTATACGCATCAGGATTGCCAACCGGATAGTTAAATCGTATAAACTACGAAATTAGTATTGGGTGGTACCACTGGTCGTTGTAATTTATCGATCAACTGTTATAGACTCGGACGTCTGGACACTATATTGTGAGGTTGGCTAACATGTATATGCTAATTTCAGACTGGTTTGAATTTGCCACCGGACATTAATTTCAATCTAGTTACATTCGGTTTTACACTGGAATTGTGATGTGTAGATTGGGGTAGTCACACAGATCACATCGCTGATTTGTGATCTAACGTTTTAACAAAAAAAAATTCTAAATGTTGTCATGTCATTTTGAAGCGTTTTCTCTCACTCAATACAACTCCAAATCTAATTTAACAGGTTTAAACCAATTCAATTCTTCATTCATTTCTAACATCAATAAAGGTTTGAAATGTTAAATTAGAGAACCGGATCGCGTGGTTTCGATCTACGCGATCTCGTTAACGATCCTCTAAATACAAAATCGATGTCATCATTCGTTCGAATTGGTTTTCCATCACCTTCTTCAAACGGGCTCGTCTTCTTCCAGCTTTACTTCCTCTTGGGATATCCTTCTGGCAATCCTCGGGTGTTCATGACGTCTTGACATTTTCTGGGTGGGATTATCTTCAAAAAGACCTCTGTTTCGTTCATCGCAGCGAGTGTTGGATGGTTTCTTCGGCCTTAACGGTCACATGGTCAATATAAATAGATTACACAGGCCTGCATTTTTCAACACTATGAAAGTTGATTGAAAAATTTTAACTGTTTTCTACTAATTGGGTAGCGCTGATTTCAAATCTGCTTTTAGTTTTTTTTTGTATCACGTAAGGTTATTTTTCAAACCAGTAAAATCCAAAAATATAGAAAAAACACGATTTATTTCACTTATAAGGTAGTTTTATAATATATTAAAAAAATACACATAAAAACTATTAGAAATAGTCATTTATTCTTTATGCTTTTTAAAAAAACGTTTTCGTTTTTGAGAAAAACTTCGTTTGGTTGTTTTTCTGGAGGAAGATCTCTTCTGAATGTCCAACAGTAATCGGCCATCATTTTTTTATCCCAGCGCCCTTGGTATCTTCTTTCCATCTCTTTAATATCCTGGTGAAATCTTTCTCCTTGCTCTTCACTCACGTCCCCAAGATCTTTTGGGAAACAGTTCAAATGTGAATGTAAAAAGTGAATTTATATTGCAACCGAGAATCCTGAATTTTTCCAGCATGTTTTTCCTTATCTTCCATTACATTTTCAAATTCTTGATCTTTCATCAAGCTCCTAATCTGCGGGCCTACGAAGATTCCCTCCTTTAATATTTAAAACAATTTCCTTCTTTGTTTAATGCCTTAACAAATTGTTTCATAAGTTCAAGTTTTATGTAAAGTGGTGGAAGTAACACTTTTTGAGGGTCACTCTTTCTGGCCTGTTCTCGATTTCTGCTATCCCACTCGCACAGGAAACATGGAAATTTAGTATATCCAGACTGCTGACCCAAGAGAAGGCCTAACATTTTTAGATCTCCACACACTTCCTAGTTGTGATTTTCATATTTTATTCTCAAAAGTAATTCCTTTATAGTTTTCCTTTAATTGATCCGAATGGCCGACCGGAATAGAAGCAAAAACATTGCCATTATGTAGAAGAACAGCTTTAAGGCTCCTTTTTGAGGAGTCGATGAAAAGTCTACAGTCAGAAGGTGTGTACTTAGGAGCTCCGAGGAAAGTAACTAGATCAGCAATTGCTTGGCAGTACACGAGTGTTCCGTTTTGTTTACCTAAAAGAAAGTTGACGATTTTTAAATCAACACATATGAGCCAATTGTGATCCACATCTTTAATTTTGTAATTCTTCTTTTACTTTTGTGGAATGTGGAATAGTCTAGAAGTAATTTTAAAGTCCTATTACAACCATTAAACCAGGTACATCTTTACAAAATACGAAATCATTTTCTTCAGCAAAATATTTGAGGAGAAATTTTCATTTCTTTTATTACTAAGTTTCTTTCTTTTAGCCTAGAAGCCAACATTTCTGAAGCAGCCTTTGACAGTGTCAGATCTTTGACAATGTTTAAATCATCTTCGTTGAATAGTTTTGGCGGTTTCAGGTCACATTCAAAGTCACTATCACTAGTGTCAGTTTTCGGCTCCTCCTGTGAAGCATCAGCTTGAGGTTCAAGTGATATTGTAGGACTCAAAGCACGTCTATGTGCCGACGGTATGGGAGGATATTGCCATTTGGGTCGATTTTCTCGGTTAATGCCAGTTATGTTCACCAAACAAAAATAAAAGTCGTCGTGGTGGTTCAAGAGTTCAGTCCAGATCATAGCGGTTTCGTACCTGAAGGTATTCCTTTTCTTAATTGTCCACAAACGTAGAAACTAAACGCACGTTTTGCATACCTTCCAAAGCGTGGGACCCAGAATTGGAACTCCAACCTTCGATTCTTCTTCAGATTGCTTCTTCTAGTATTAACTGCCATAAAGCTCTGTTAAAAGCGTTCTTTATGTCCAATATGATGACGCAATCTAGCCTTCCGAGTATCTATATTAAAGTATCAATTGCTCATATAATTTGCCCTCAACATCAAGCAGATATGGGTCTGAAGGAGCCAGGTCTTGTCTCTATTTATCTTAATAAGACCAGTTTCGCCCTCTTCTTCAACACGTAGTGCGGCCGGTCTGCTGCTACCTGCTTGAACACCTCGATTGGTGTTTTCCTCGACTCTGGAGCTTTGTTATTCTTTAGCCTTTTGGATCTTATTTGGAGTTCTTCGACCGTAAAGTCCTATATCACTCTCTGGTGGGTTGGTAACTGATGTCTGGTTATCTCGATTGTTTTTTTTGCCATTGTGAGTCTCGTCTTTGGAGGATATCCAAGCACCTTCATGAAGAGGCTTTCATTTTCATTTGGATGCCTTCCAGAGCTGCAAACAACCTGGTGACGGCTCTAAAGCATTTTTTTGCCTAACACATTCATGATCAATATTTGAAATCAGAGAAATAGAATTGAGCTTCGTTAGGAACTCGTTCAAGTCGTGGATATCTGTCAGGACGATCAGCGAGGCAGAATACAAATCGTAGGATGCGATTTTGCACCCGTACCAATGGGAGAATGTGGGACCCACATGATAGATTCAAAGTTAACAGTTAAATATTTTCTTTCGTTAGACATTGTTTGTTGTATTTTGTCCCCCTTTTTAATGTCAATTTAGGGCAACGCAACTTGGCATTTTGCAAGGAAAAAAATTACAATAAATGATGAAGAATACGATGAATAATTGGCTGTTCAATGATGGCTTTAAAATTTGTTGACAACTTTTTGACATTGATGCATTTCTAACAGTTAAAACTGTTGAGCAACTCTGTATATACAAAAAAAAATGTCACTCTGAGAGGAACCTTTACCATGACAAACACGGTCAGTAAAACTAGGATGCGCCTAATTAAAACTGTTTTAAAATAATCTACCTCACGCTGTGGCGTATCCTTCTCGTCCGAGAAAAGGGGACTGACCCCCTTTCGGGTTGCCCTGTAGGGCGCTAATCGGTGGTCGAGTTACCGAGATCCGCATTAGCTCGCCAAAAAACCATAAAAACTATCCAATACCTCTAAACATATATTTCAAGTTTCATCCTCGTTTGGAGATCCTGTCGAAAATTAACGTGGTTGTGTAAATTAGTTCGAGAGGGGCTTTTGTTTGAAGTTTCCTCGTTTATGTTGGTAACAGTAGGGGGTATAGAATTTTTAGGAGGATTTTATTAGGGTCGCCCTGCAAAATTTAAAAAAAAATACATCCTATTATTATTCTGTCTAATTTATCGTATTATATGTTGATTTAATTAGACGCGCAAACAGCAGAAAACGTGGAAACCGAAGCTTATTACGACTCACATTATATCGTAAATCACTCGTTTAATTCGCGAAAATGTTCCTCCTTTAGGATATCATTAATACAACTCGTGTGTTCGAATTAAAAATGTATAAACAACAGCTGCGAGACTTATTCTTACCCGGATAGCAATTAGTAAGTTTTGTGTAGACTTAACGAACAATGTCGGTTATATATTGCTAATTACTTCTGTGTGTGTATTCATCTATGTTTTGCAGTTTAAACGTGCGCAATTGTTAAAGTTAGAAAAGTCGATCGAATCTAAGTTTCTAATAATATTCTTCTGCTATAATAATAGCCCCCGTCAGGTATAAATAAATAGCAGAGACGCAGCTGAAGATAGTCGACGTCTCTCTAATGTTTGTTTCATTCTAGTTCTAGGGTTTATTGCTCCCGTAATTATCGTCGATTAAACTAAATTAAATACAATATGTGTCAAACAATATTAAATCTATATCGCAAAGTTTCTAAAATGAGATCAAAAGTTGTTAGAGGTTATCTCAATCTTCAACTGAATCTGTTGAAAAGTTGCTCCAATCTCTTCAAGCCGTCAGAAAAGTTGGATGTTTCCCCCTCCCGTGATAGTCCTTCCCTTCTGCAGATAGTCGATGGGGATCACACCTTGGGAATCCTAAAAAATGGTCCGGCCGATGAAACTGTCTCTGATTCGCCCAGAAAAGTCAACTGCTTCGTCTGTTCCTTGGTCTCCTGTATATAGTGATGGATCCAAGTCTCATCCACGGTTACAAAACGCATGAAGAAATCCCTTGGATCGCGTTGAATCCTGACCAAACCGTCCCTCCGAGATGCCTGTTGTCTCTGCTATCTATTTCAGATTCAATCAGCCATCCTTCAATCTTGTCGACCATTTCATCGTTGGTAGCGATTTTTGGGCGTTCGTCACTTGTGCTTGTGCGTCCACGTTTGAACTTGCTCACCTGAAGAAGCTGATGGTCGAAAATGATGGAGTAGATCCGCTATGGTCCTCGAGCAAAGTATTTCGAATTTCCATGGTCGTTTTCCCGACCATCCAGAAGTGTTTTATCACTGCACGTAAAAAAATCTTTTACCAATTCTGGACACATTTCAGGTCATACTACAATCCTATCTGCAGATCCGTCGATTTATTGTAACCTATAAAAAGGCTATAATTCCGCTACGTCAGGTATATATACCTCAAGGTTCCAATTTGGGCCCAATATTATTTTTAACTCTTTCATTGATGATTTGAGTATGCGTTTGGAGAATTTAAATTTTCTATTTCCGAGATTGATTAGGAACTAGAAAATGCTTGCATCCACATGTTCACACACCCAATCACTGCAATCGAATTTTTTGGCTCAAAATTAAAAGTGAATCTAATTTCTTTCTGTATGCAATTATTGCGGACTGTCGTACCTATAGTCAGTAGCAAGGAGTTCCTTTCCTTTTTTCCTTTTTTTTTCATGTGTTTCTTAATTTCTTCCTTCTTTGGGGGCTGCATAGCAACCATCGATTTCGCTTCACATCTTAAAAATTTAGTTTTTTTTTTTTTTACATTCACCCACACCACCATGTTTCATCGTCTTTTTGGTGTAGTGTGGAACATACTATGTTATTTAAAACTTGTTAAACATCGACGTTTGTCTTTCTTGCTCGATTTTTGTCTCGTTGGACCACAAGATATTGTACCATTGAGTTGACGCCTAATCAGCGAAAGCCAGCCTATCGGTAATGTATTTTTTATTAAAAAGTGGCGCTCTAGCGCTCAAATTGACTTCCTATCGATCTTATTTTAATAACTAAGGCGCTAATAGATCCTAATAAATTGGATTGATATCGTGCTGATCTTGCCGTTTCCTTTGATATCTGGTTACTTTCGGTTGCTTTTGAAGACGTCGAAGCATTAGAAGCACCTTGCTTTTGAGTAGATGTCGACACCACGTCTTGGACTTCAGCTGTGTAAGCAGGCTCATCCACAGCTGACATGTTAACACCGGATACAATCTTTTTGCCATGTTTGGGTTTTGTTTCTTCACCTGTACCACGATGTTCCTTGAGCAATTCTAATAAACTGTCATCTAAAGTTCTTGCAGATACTACGCAATCCGTTTCAAGTCCTCCTGGGATGCGTTTCAAAACTTCATCCGGGTTTACCGGGTGCAGACCAGTGCCTCTGAAGCCAGATTTCAAATTTTCTCTTACAGTATCGCCAATTCCGATGGGAATTGCTCTTTTGGAAGACTTTTCTACTTTCCTTCCTCCACTCATCCAAAATTTACCATTTCTTCTTCATTGGCGCAAAAACTGCCACATCGAGAGGCTGCATGAGATGAGTCGCATTTGCGGGGAAAGTAATCATGTAAATAGATTTATCTCTGAATGCTTGGATGACTTTTGGAGAAAAATGGCTAGCTAGACTATCTCCAACTACAACTACCTTATCATCATCCTCTCGAGTGGCTTCAATGTGTGGCAATAATACTTTAAGGAACCACACTTCAAAAAGATTCATATCGAACCAACCACTCGGGCTACTGCCGTATTTGGTCCCTCTCCCCCCCCCCCTCCTCGGGTCCAGTTGTCATAGATGTTTAAGGCCTTAACCACCATAGGGGGTAGTAAATCTCTATTCGCATTTCCGCAAACCATTAAGCTAATAGAAATTCTCGAATGCTCCTGCTACCCTTTTGGTGTTTCTTGGAACCACAACGCTCATATGCCCAGGGTCATCCGTAATGTTGGTTTCGCCATAGTTGTATAAGTTTTGAGCCTTTATATCACGAAGACCATAGCCTATATTGTTGAAGAATTGTAAACGTCACGGTCAACTGAAGATCTTGAGCGTTTTATGTTGGATGCTAATGTGATACTCATATTGTTCCGTTTTATAAAGGAGTCGATAAAATGGGGTTCTGGGGTGTTGTCCCTGAATACACGAACATGTTTACCTTGTTTATCAAGATATTTTTTCAGAACATCCTGAATGTCCGGCTTAGTAAGCGGTAATCCCCAATGTGACACTATTCTGAGAGTCTCTGTGATCAAGCGCTTTTCTTCGGCAGATACAAACCACCAAAGGGATGTAATGACCTTTCTTAAGCCTATGGATGGTAAATAATTGAAGGAAATATTTTGTACAATATGTACATTCTATGTTTGTCATGTAGGCTATTAATAAAAACGAAGCTTTCATTCTTACTTATTTCTTACATTATAACTGTTGAGAATTTCATGAACTTCAGTAAAATTTTTCGATAACGGTCCAGGCCACAGATTTCTTCTCGAATAGCATATATTTCTTCTGATGTTGGTTACATCCATTGTGGTAATTGTCTCAGGTAGGTTCTTTTCGAGTTCACATCGAATGATTTTTTAAGGTTTTTCGGAAATGTGTTCTTGTGCTTTACGTTTAATTTAATTTCCTCCAGTTCGTAATTGTGTACAAGGTGACTTCTTCTTACAAAGTTTTCAATACCAAGTGTAAAGATTTTTGCGGTATAATTGGTGGATTTTTTAATGCAGCGTGAGCTTCGAAAGATTATAAAGAGATTTGTTTTGCGAGTAAAGATCCCCCCACTTTGCACTTGCTAATATTCAACTTCAGTTTGTTATCTTCACACCAGATACTGATCAAGTCAATATTTTTCTGAATTAAGGCCATATCCTCTGGGTTGGTGATGGTCGTATATATTTTTACGTCATCAGCATATGCCAAAATCCAGGACAATCAAGTCCTCTCAACAGATCATTTATGTATATTATAAATAGTAGGGGACCCAAGTTCGACCCCTGAGGGGCCCCTGGTGTCGCCAGGAATTCGTAAGATCGAAAACCATTATAATATACATAATTTCAGGTTGACTCTGTAAAAAACGAGTTTATTTAAAATTGTGATCGGCTACAATTTCAAGCTTAAATAAACTTGATCTAAACTAGCCACGTTAAGCTGGATAAACAAGTGAAAATAACTTGCTGGGATGCCATCAAACTCGTTTGTTTTTCATCTGTTTAAACAATCAAACGACACTGATTTCAGATAATAACGATTGATTGTTTTGTGATATGTATTTCTGACATTCTGGACATGCTCGGTTGGATTGAGGTGGTTTTTATGGATTTTGCTAAAGCCTTTGACCGTCTCGATCATGCGATAGTATTGTCAAAAAACTATCAAATTCTCAAAATCTTATCTGCAGATTCGTCGATTTGTTGTATCCTATAAAGAGATAATTCAAGGTTCCAATTTGGCCCCAATATTATTTTTAACTCTTTCATTGATGATTTGAGTATGCGTTTGAATTGTAATTCTCTGGAGAAATTAAATTTTCTAGTTCCAAGATTGTTTAGAAACTAGAACTTGCATGCATCCGCATGTTTATAGTTGAAGTCCCTCTCCCCTTACCTCTCCAACCCGTTTCTGCTCAAAATTAAAACTGAATCTTATTTCTTTTCTGCAGTTACCAACCGAACTGTCGTACCCATTAAAACTGAACTCTTTTTATTCTGTGTTTCTCAATTTCTTCCTTCTTTGGGGGTTCCATAGCAATCATAGATTTGTCTTCACTTCTCGAAAATTTAGTTTGTTTTTTTTGACGTTTAGTATTGGAGACTTTTTAAGATCAAAACTTGGGTTAATGACAACTTAAAAGAAGTCAAAGTTTTCTGTTGAGCATACCATTAAAGAACTACCACATCACCTTGCTTCATCATCTTTTTCGTGTAGTGTGGAACAAACTTTATTAGCCAGCCTATCGGTAATGTACTTTTTATTAAGAAGTGGCGTTCTAGCGCTCAAATTGACTTCTATCGATCTTCTTCTAACAACTGAGGTATTGAGTTCCTCAAGGTTTACTTTTAGAGTCTTTATTGTTCGAATCAGAATTCGTTCTTGAATTTTAGTAAAGCATATTTCGGAAGGACAACTAGAGAGAAAGAGAGTTTTTTTTTCGCTAGAAGCAAAATCGATATGGTACTTTTCTAAATTTAAAAAAGATGAGGACTTTCAATGAGTTAATTAATTAATTTTGGACACGTGTTTCGAGGATCTACTACAGTCAATTTTTTTTAAATATACAAAATAATAAAAAATAACACAAAAAAGGTAATCAGATCCTAATTTCAAACAGCTTAAAAAGATACATATATGCAAAACTGGCAAAAGAAAGTTTATTCTGGCCAGGAATGAGTACTCAAATAAAAGAGATTGTTCAGAATTGTGAAGTACGAGGGAGCGTTTTTATATTCGCGGAATGGGGGATAAGGAGTGAAAATAAAAAAACCAAATTATTTTTCTTTTTCAATGTATTCACTTGCAAGACGGATACATTTTTCACATCTTTCAATTAATTTATTTATACCCTCATAAAAAAATGATTTCTCTTTATCTGCAAAATACGCCGAAACTGCCTCCTTGACTTCATCATCGGCAGTAAATTTTTACCCCGCAGCTCTTTTTTCATTTTCAGAAGCAGGTAATAATCACTCGGGGCTAGGTCTGGGCTGTAGGGTGGGTGATTCACAATTTCGAAGCCCACCTTATGCAGGGCAGCTAACGCAACGCGGCTCTTGTGGACGGGCGCATTGCAGCACACCTTTCGTCAATTTTCCCCGTCTTTTCTCTTTAATGGCTTCTTTTAATCGCTCTAATATTGAAGCGTAATATTCTCCGGTTATAGAAACACCTTTGTCTTTATAATCAATCAACACTATTCCTTCCGAGTCCCAAAATACCGTTACCATGAGTTTCCCAGCTGATTGTGACACTTTAAATTTCTTGGGAGGTGCTGTGCCCTTTTTATGCCGCTGCATGGAGTCTTGTTTGGACTCAGGTTCATAATGGTGAACTCAAGTTTTGTCGACTCAATACACCATCCTTGTCTTCATTACAGAGGTCCAAAGATGCACGCGAACACTCTACGCGCTGTTGTTTTTGAGGCGGCGTGAGCATTCTCGGCACCCATCTTGCGCTAACCTTAGACATGCCGAGATGATCGTGTAGGATTTTAAAAATTGTTGTATCGGATACTCCAACCATTTCTGCGAGTTGTTTCTTCTTTAGTCGAGCATCTTCGAGTACAATTTTTTAACTTTTTGGATAAGTACTGGCGTGGTCACCTCAATGCTCCTGCCCGGCCTCGGATCGTCTTCAAGGGATTCCTTTCCTTGTTTAAATAAACTATGCCACAACTATGTACACCATGGTTTTTCCTGGACAAGAGTCGCCCTAAACCAATGACATCTCATTCATTATGGTCGCGGCTGATTTTCCTTGCCTGGTAAGGAACTTTATAACGGCACGATATTCGATTTTTTCCATATTTCACTTTTCACTCCTGATTATGTTACTTGGTTGACGATAGCTCAAAGACTAACTGTCTAATAACAATGAAACTTCGTATTCCGCTCATTCCGCGAATATAAAAACGCTCCCTCGTATGTAATAAATTTGCAGACTCACAGAGAAAACTATCTATGCAAACACACAAAATACCGATATATCCATTCGAATATGTCTCCTTAGATGTTTGCTTTGCTCAAATGAAAGGGAAAAAACAGACAATTTTGGTAACAATACTGTTACCAAAACCATTACCATTTTTCAGACTTCTTTGAAGTAAACTTTCTGAAAGATTTAACACCCAAAAGTGTTATAGAAGCCTGCGAATTAAATTTTAGTAGACATGGAGTACCAAAAAGAATATGTACAGACAATGGGACAAACTTGGTGAATAAAGAGATGGAAAGGAGATGGAAGGTAATGATAAAGCGGAGGCAACTGATTTTTGCTATGCTTTACTTCGCTGGCGAAACATTCCAAACAAAATGGATTCTAGTCCAGCTCAAAGAATTTTTTGTCATCGAACAAAAACAGGAATACCGACTGTAGATCCAAATTTGAAAATATGGAACAAGGGAATAGTGAAAGAAAAGGTAAAGGATAGATCATATGTAGTAGAAGTGGAGAAAAAGAGTGTGAGAGTTCGTTTGACAGTTAATCTTTTCGTAAGTCCTATCGCGCCTAAAGAAATCTTCTTCACATACTTGATATAGGGGAGAGTCGGGTAAAACGGGATGGTCAGGTAAAACGGGATACCGCGGTTTTCTCAATAACGAGTACAGCCATCTACCTGCTGGACATTAAATTAGAATCATACGATCTATTATTCAGTGTTGCAAACCACCATAGTGAAGTTATTGCAAGTCTGTGAGAGAAAAGACATGCAACGAAAAAAGTGAGGTTATACTATTTTGTTTGGTGTTCGTTTGATGTTAAATATTTTAGTTCCGACTAGAGAGCAGGTAATTATGAGTGTAGCTCATAGTTCTAGTGTTACTTACTATTGGTTTTTTGATTTTTATTTAAAAGTGTCATCATTGAATGAATCAAAAAAATAACCATTTATTTTAAAATGCACAGTTGGGTAAAACGGGATACCATGCGGTCGTCTAAAACAGGATACTATCCCGTATTACCCAACTTCTTTTATATCTATTGATATAACTCAACAAAAATATATTTTATAGATTCATGTGTAATTCAAAATGGGGAAGTATAAAAGAAAAACCCAAAGGCAATCCTGGAATGCAGAAAACATGCACCACGCTGTGGAGGAAGTATTAGAGGGTAGAGTGGGATATCTAAAGGCTTCTAAACAGTTCGAAGTGCCTCGTACAACTCTTGAAGCTAGAGTTAAAAAAATAAGACTAGGACAGCTTAACCGCGAAGAGTCATCGAAGAAAAAGTTGGGCCGTCACACATCAACATTCTCTCCAGAACAAGAAGAAGAGCTAGCGCAATATATTTTGTTTATGGAGGCACGATTATTTGGATTCACACTGAATGACTTGAGAAGTTTGGCGTTTGAATTAGCAGAACGAAATCACTTGGATCATCGATTCAATCAGAACAAGAAAAAGGCCGGTAAGTCGTGGTTATATGGTTTTCTAAGTAGACATCCAAACATCAAGCTGCGCACTCCTGAGCCAACATCGCTTGCGAGAGCCATGGGGTTTAATAGACCTGCTGTTCAGAAATATTTTAAGCTCCTCTCTGATGTGCTCTACAAAGATAAGATTCCTGCCGAACGTATTTATAACGTGGACGAAACCGGCATAATGACAGTACCAAAGAAGAGATCCAAATGCCTATCACTGTGTGGAAAAAAGCAAGTTGGCTGTATATCATCAGCAGAACGTGGTGTTCTTGTTACAGTGGAAATTTTCATGAGCGCCGCTGGAGTGTTTATGCCGCCAGCATTCATTTTTCCAAGAGCAAGAGCAAAGCCGGAGCTTTTGGATGACGCTCCTCCAGGAAGCATGGCATATTATCATTCATCAGGTTGGATGCAAAAAGAGATCTTTACAGATTGGTTCTGTAAGTTTATAGAGTTTGCCAAGCCCTCCAGAGAAAAGCCCGTTCTCTTACTCTTGGATGGTCATTCGACTCATACGAAAAACTTGGACGTAATTGAAAAAGCGAGAGCTAACAACGTTATACTACTATGCTTTCCACCGCACACCACTCATAGATTGCAACCGCTGAGTTTCATGGCGCCACTTAGCACGTATTACTCTTCAGAAGTTCAAAAATGGATGCAACAACATCCAGGACGCCCTGTTACTGTAAATCAAATAGGAAAGCGTTCAAACTGCAGTTAGCGGTTTTAGAAAAACCGGAGTACATCCACTTAATCCTGATGCTTTTCCAGACTGGATGTTTGAACCTGCTGAAACTACGAACAGATCAATGGACAGTGACTATACTAATGTGATCGAAAATCAACTGATAACGCCACCAGGTGAGCCAACATTCATTTCACCGGCAAAACCAAACGATGAACAACCGATGATTCACGGGCCTATTTCTACAAAAAGTTTTTATGATAATCCGATTCCTTCATGTTCGCAGAGCACACCTTCTTGTGCATCTACCGCTAGAACATTTACAGTAACGCCAGAACAAGTCATTCCTATTCCACACTCGGAAAGAAAAATTCATGCTGACGACAAAAGGCGAGGTAAAACTGCTGTTTTATCTTCCACGCCATATAAAGAAGAATTAGAAAGATCAATCACAGCAAGACAGAAAAAAATACCAAAGTGTAATTTAGCTGAGGAGGCTTCAACAAATTCAAATAAGAAAATACGAAAACGTGTAAGGCACCAAAATATCAAAAAAATATCAAGAAGAGTAAAAGACAACAGTAGCAGTTCGGAAGGAGCAGAGAGCAGCGATACGTCGTGCATATATTGTACGGAACTTTACTCAAATTCTAAGTCAGATGATGGTTGGGTAAAATGTCAAAATTGCCAGCGCTGGGCCCACGAAGCTTGCGCTGGGGTAGATCACGATGATGAAGAGTATTCGTGCGATTTTTGCAAATAATCTCGATATTTGAGTTCTTAAAAATAAAGTTCTATTTTTGAGTTTTCGTTTCTTTTTTTTTAATAGAAAAAGCAATTCATTTACAAAATCATTTACTATCCCGTTTTACCCGACGGGTAGGGTAAAACAGGATATTTGACACTTAACCAAATAATTATAAATTACGACTACATCTATTTCCAAATCACAAGAGTATTGATTTATTTACAAATGGCAAACCTAAGCGAAACTGTAAAACAAGAAAACATTAAAAAAACTTCTTTGGCAAAAAGTTATTGAGCATCAAACACTAAGTATCCCGTTTTACCCAACTCTCCCTAGATAATTGTTTCGACCATTATACATCTACATTTATCCGTCGTATCATCATCAACTTTGTTGGGAAGGTATGTTGCGAATTTGACCTTCAAATTAATCTTAGAAAAACGGTGTAGGTACTTTTATTACTTAATTGTGATGATCGTGGGGGTTAGTGATTTGGTCGAAAACCTTCTTCAAACTTTCTTTTAGGGAGTCAAGCATCTAATAGTTGATTCTGAACGGGTTAACGATGTTTTCAATATTAGATCACCGGGTATGCTTTATGATAATAAATTATCTTCAATTAATTCCTAATCGTCGAAGAAAATAAGTAATTCGAAGAAGATGCACGCAAAATATATTATAAAAAAGGATTAATAACATTAATTAGAACATCTAAATCATCATAATTATATGTATATCAGTTTTATACAAAGAAAAAAAAAATTAAAGTAGCCGATGTAGAATCTAATTTACAAGTAGGTAAGTACATAATACATACTACATGCTTTATTACCCCGGGGGCCATTACCGCTTACAATAATTACAATCTCTTGAATATTACTTAACGTGTGTATTGCAAAGATTTTATTGCCAACCGTTTACGTAAGCAATTAACGAATAACGAGACATTAAACTATACCTATTATGCCAGTTTTAATACAGATTACCATCTTATTAAATCCTGTGATTCCCTATCGTTGATTTTTAAACAATTTATCCGGTCTATATTTAGGTATTCCCAACGTGAATTTTAAATTCCCTTTTGTGTGTGTAGTCAATAGAAGATTACAACACAGCTTATGTTATAAACCCGTGTAATTCAATTAGTGAACTAGAAGCTTTACTTGTCGCGTTGTTATAAGTATAGATAGACGTCGAGTTATGTCGGTCAGTATATCTGTTACAATATTCCTACGTCCTAGTTTTCGAAATTCCTAAATATGTATAGGTATATGTTTTTCGAAATAAAATTGTAATATTTATTTTGCCGTAGCTAGTAGAGTGAACAGTGGGGTGCGCCCGAAAGGGGCCTGGTGGGGCACGAAAACTGAAGGGGGCCGGTATTCAAGAAGTCGAAGATGCGTGGTGGACTCGTTGGGTGGGGAGGCGTGGTCAACGGGCGCCAAGCAGTAAGGTGGCACGGCCACAAGAGAGTTAACTCGAAAGAGATGAGATAATTTCATTTTTAAAGGATGGACGCCAGGCTTCCCTCGATGATCCTATCTTTCGAATATGTAGACACACAACATACATAAACATATCTTGTCTCGCTCGGTATAAACGGTTTCTTTGTTTTTACCAATTCGAGCTATGGGTTATATCGGAGGAATCGAAAAATAGTGCGTGGAATTATTATTTTGAACGCTAAGAAATCATCACATGTTATATCTTGCCCTAATAAATTTTAATCGTAGTCTCTAGTTGTCTCTCCGAAATATACTTTACAAAAATTCAAGAACGCTATCTGGTTCGAACAATAGAGGCTCTAAAAGTGAACTCCAGTGAGGAACTCCACGATTATGTAGCAATTCTCCATTTAAAGCGCACCTTCTTCTGCAACAAAATATTGTGGCATACACTATAAAATGCTTTTGATAAGTCCATCAATAAATGTTTGTTTGAAAACGTCGAGAACGTTACATTGACGGAGGTGTTTGATAATGCCTCAATTGATCGTCAATTTGGAAAAATACACTTCTTCAGTAAACCAGGAGATATCTCTCTAGTAGTCTCTCCCATGGAAATTTTGTGTTATTTAAAATTCTGGTGGTGTTTACCAACCCCCTTCCCCTTCAAAGCCTTACGGTAAATTGACATTCACGATTAGACTGGTTAGCAGATTGAGACATCTAGCGGAAATGACAATCGACGAATTATTGTGTATTGTGTAGTGCCTTGTGGTTGTGTTACTTCCGCCTTTGCCCCCTAAAGGTAGATAGATATTATACAATTGAGGTAGAGATGCGAAGTGCGATGTAATTAGATATTGCAGTCGTAGTTGCGCTGATGAGACGTGGGAGGTCGAAACAAAACGGTCCGCTTTTAATACTTGAGATCTATTTATATTACACTTGTTCGCAGGGTGATTTCCAACGACGAATCATGAGCACTTATTACAAACGTTTGTTTATTGTTTTTTCTAAGGCCAGATGTATATATTTTTTGAAATACAAATTAACAAATTTGGGAAAAATACACTTCTTTAGTAAACCTCTACAAGCACAGATATGCCAGTCTCTCCCATGGAAATTTAAAATTGTGGTGGTACTTACCCCTATCCCTCCCCTCTCCTCCAAAAAGTTGATCAAATATATCAGAAAAGTGTGTGATATCGACCTTAAAGTACACTTAAGTGGCAATTCCTCGAGATCGGCCACCACCCAAAGTCAGTCCAGTCCAACGTTCCAGTCTGCTGAGAAAACATTACTCCTCGGATGATCTCGGATACCGACAACCCCTCAGCAGACAAGATAGGTCTACCACTGGAAGATAAAGGGTCTAAAAATTGAAAATTCGACCCAGAAAGAGAAAGAAGACTCAGGACGTCGTCAATGTCATTGTAGGCCATATTTAAGATTTTGTTTTCTAAATTGTGCCCCTAACTTTGTTTTTTTTTAAGTCAATTCCTAAGGGGTGACAAAGCTTGTATTAGAAAAGGGACCTCTCACGTTAGAGTACAATCACAGCATTAAGTTTGGAGGTTTCAGCTTAGGTGAGGTATCAATTTTGAATCTCAATCAGTTGGTTCAAAACCAATAAATTTAGAAATTGCGCTCATTTTTCCAAAATTTGATCACATAATTAAGTTTGCAGATCTTAAAATCCTATAGATATTGATTTTAAAAATGGTTGGTCCAAAAACAAAAGTTATTATTCTATTTGGGGATTTTAGGGGCTCAGAGATATGGATTTTGATAATGATTGGTTCAAAAAATGATTCAGAAATGTATTCGTTAGTAATGCAGGGCCAAGTGCATTTGAGTCAAACCAATCCCACACTGTGCGGTTATATCTTGGTCTATACAGTATTATAATGCATACGAGGGAGTGGTACGTGAGTTCCGATGGTAGATTCGGATTGCACTGCGTCGATTTACCTCGCTTGGTGATTTTTTTGGCGATTAGGCAATAATTAGCGAGTCGAGAAATTTTGATGATTCTAAATATCAATTATACATATTCCGAAAGCTGAGAAAATTTGCTATCGAATGGAGGAATTGTTGCGGGGCTTCAGTCGTTTTTACCTTGAGATGGCACTCATAAGGTGGATGTGGTATATTGAGGCAAGAAATCGTGCAAAACCTGATCACCAACTTGCCACTTGAGTGGCATTTGGGCGAAACTCCGCAATAATTCCTTTATCTTATGGCCAAATTTTCTCAGCTTACAGAACATGTACACTTTATGTTTAGAAATGTTGCTCCTTCGGGCAGAGAAATTGCAAAAACCGAAATGCTGCATGGATTTGGTGTTAGAGCATCTGATCAAAATATCTCTACCCGTTAATTATTGCTCGATTGCCAGGAAAATTACCAGACAGGGGTAAATCGATCCAGTACAATCAGAATCTGGGATCAGAATTCACGTATCACCTGCAGAGGGGATGGAGGGAATCCTCGTATTCTCGTACGCGTTTCAAATTTTGCCATTTTCTACCCGAAGGAACCACATTTCTACAACAACTCTAAATCGATGGCTAAAGGATACCTGACCTGCAAGGTGGTTGTTCTTCATCCACCATGGTAGATACCAGATTTTGGATCTTTGGACAGACAGTAAGATTGATCAAAGGTTTTGGCATTTTTCGGACCGAAGGAGCCATACTAATATTTTGACTTTGATTATTGCCGTTCTCATTAATGATGTGCCGTCATGATTACTGTCAGAACATCCAATCTGGGAAAATGTTTGGGTTAAGTAGACAAATGCCTGTTGAAGAGAAACCACTCGTCGCATTTTTAATTGTAGTCGCTTTCAAAATTTCCACAACCTGAAAGTGGGTTACGGTTCGCCCTGGATGATTCTTCAGCTAGCTACTTAGTTCCTGATTATAGAATGAACGGAGAGGTCCATAGAAGCTTAACTGCACTCGATGAGTGCAGTGCGGAGGAAAAAACTTCAAACTTCAAAACTTCTATGACTGGAGTGGCCATCTACTAATAGCAACACCTTTTTTTCTGTACTTGGTTTCACAAATTTGACGAAATGCTGAAGCCATTTCAAAGACAGCTCGCTCTTCATCCAACCTTTTTCTTGAGTCAGTCGAATTGCTCCTGGGGAAAATCAGCGCCTACGATTAGGTGTTGTCCTCGCTCAGCACTGCTCAACACAACCACTTGTTTGCGTCCTTTAGTTGCATAAATTTTGATGTTTTTTGACGGAACCGTTGACAATCCAGATTCGTCTACATTCCAAATGTCCGCCGGCTGAAATAAATATTGTTCGAGAGTATCTGATAAACGTTCAAAATATTTTGATATTTGTACTCTGTTAAATGAACGAGCTCTTGCAACAGAAGTAGACTCGGGGGTTCTCAGGGTTATTGACAGATTTCTTTTTGTGAACCCTCTAATCCACTCCAAAACCAGCAGTTTTTTTTTTATCTGTTGACAACTTATGTGGAATATTTTTTGCTTCTGCTATTTGGAAGGCAAATTTTCTTATATCTATTGTAGTGAGACCAAAAAAATCTAGCTTCGAAAGCTTTAATATGTTCTACCAATTCATTTTCTAATTCTTGGGAGAAGGTGACTTTATGGTCACCTAGGTATCCTGTTTTGGGTTGTAAACTAGCTTCCATGTGTAAACTAGTTCCTTATCGATACGCACAGTATGCCATCTCAAACAAAATGACATCAAAATGTTGACTTTAAACATTTTAAGGGAAATCTGTTAAAATTTGTTACGAATATGGAGGTATTAGTGGAGAAATTAAAAATGTTAACAAGGAATTTGACAACTCAACCGATCTGATGTTGATTGATGTTTAATTTAATGATAAAACTAGAAAAAAAAAATGTAAAAAAACATTTCCACCAAAAAAAAAATTGATTTGATTTTATATGACCACCGTTTCTATTATTTCAATTCGACGATCATCCTCTTCTTCAGTATCATCGCGTTTAAAATACGTAGCACTTCATATATACACTACACGGGTGGCTATCTATCGGCGAACCCGTGAACTAAGGACACAAGTTTTACATTAGCCTTACCGGGCATGTCGGGGCTACTGTAGAGATAACAATGCAGCCGACCAAGTCGATATCAAACGACTTCCTCTCTTACGATACGAAGCGTTCTTCGTCGGTGCGACTCGCCTTTTTAAAAAGGAACGAGTAACACACAGCATATATATGTCTCCTGAAAGGAGTGATAATATTGTACTTAAGTGGTGTTGAAATGTTAAATAAAATCAACCGGGATCCATTTGAAGTTGTACCGGTATATGTATCTGATCGTTCCGAGTTTAAAATTCAACGCGGATACCAACCAAAAACTTTTAAAACGAGAAACACTTTTCAACACGTGTAGCTTATTAGACCGTTAGAACACCCGGTGTCTAGCCTCTAGTCTTCTTCTTCGTGGTTTCTTCACCTTAAAAAAAAAAAAACAAAATCCTATACTACCTATTTCATTGTTATAACGCGGTTTCGGGGAAAATCGTCACGTTTTCTTGTTTGACCATATCGCCAGTTATGAATATTAAGGAGACGCTAGGTCGTTACTGAAAAGGTACCGCCACCTGTGTCCTCCAGTTTGGTGCAAACCACGTTCACAACAGTTGACGTTACGTTTGTGATTTATGCTTTAGTTTGTGCTTCTGGCATGGTGCGTCTATTGTGCACGTACGTTGTATAACTGAATGGACGTGGTCTGGTTTTAATTGGATGTATTTATGGATATATTTGTCGCGATGTATGGTAAATAATATTTAGATATAAGAATGATATCTAAATTGGACTTGCACCTGAGCTAAAGCTAAAAAAAAATCAAAATAACCTGTCAGGATTGGATGGTCTAACACTTCTTAGACATGAAAACACGAAGAGACCCTTGAGAAGCCTTGATTTGACCAACCCCCTTTTTCTAAATTAAAAACAGACACTCTCTGTGACGAATATAATATCAAATTTAAATATTTTCTACTAAATATTCCCTAGTTAGCAGATCTAACGTCATTTTAACGTTTCGTTTCCGTCATTTTTTGTCTACGATGCCATAGGGACTCTGTACGGCCTAAAAATAAATCGTACTCTATCCATGTATTAGACGCAAACGGATTTATTAATTTAACCTAAAATTTTAGCCCTTGATTTGACCAACCCCCTTTTATTTTAATTAAAAAGCAGCTTCAACCAGCATTAATAGATTTTATCGGTCGCAATTTATCTTTTAAACAAAATCGTCGGATCTGTAACGAAAATGACATCAAATTAAAATATTCTGTACTAAATATTCCCCTAGCTAGCAGATCTAACGTCGTTTTAAAGTTTCGTTTCCGTCATTTTTTGTCTACGACATCATAGGGACTAAAAATAAGTAGTACTCTATAGATGTATTGAACGCAAACGGATTCATTAATTTAACATAAAAATCACACTATTACAGCAGAATTTTAGCCCTTGATTTGACCAACCCCCTTTTATTTTAATTAAAAAGCAGCTTCAACCAGCATTAATAGATTTTATCGGTCGGAATTTATCTTTTAAACAAAATCAGCGGATCTCTGACGAAAATGATATCAAATTTAAATATTTTCTGCTAAATATTCCCTAGCTAGCAGATCTAACGTCGTTTTAGCGTTTCGTTTCCGTCATTTTTTTGTCTACGATGTCATAGGGACTCTGTACGGCCTAAAAATAAGTCGTACTCTATCTATGTATTAAACGCAAACGGATTTATTAATTTAACCTAAAAATTACACTATTACAGCAAAATTTAAGCCCTTGATTTGACCAACCCTCTTTTATTTTAATTAAAAGCAGCTTCAACCAGCATTAATAGATTTTATCGATCACTTAACTCATCTTTTAAACAAAATTATCGAATCTGTGACGAAAACGATATCAAATTTAAAGATTTTCTACAAAATATTCCCTAGCTAGCAGATCTGACGTCGTTTTAACGTTTCATTTCCGTCATTTTTTGTCTACGACATCATTCGGGACTCTGTACGGCCTAAAAATAAGTCGTAGTCTATCGATGTATTGGACGGAAACGGATTTTTTAATTTAACCAAAAAATCCCACTGTTACAGCAAAATTTTAACCCTTGATTTGACCAACCCCCTTTTATTTTAATTAAAAAGCAGCTTCAACCAGCATTAATAGATTTTATCGGTCGCAATTTATCTTTTAAACAAAATCATCGGATCTGTGACGAAAATGATGTCAAATTTAAATATTTTCTGCTAAATATTCCCTAGCTAGCAGATCTGACGTCGTTTTAACGTTTCGTTTCCGTCATTTTTTGTCTACGACATCATAGGGACTAAAAATAAGTAGTACTCTATAGATGTATTGAACGCAAACAGATTCATTAATTTAACTTAAAAATCACATAATTACAGCAAAATTTCAAGCCTTACTTTGACCAATCCCTCTTTTTTTAAATTAAAAGCAGCTTCAACCAGCATTAATAGATTTTATCGGTCGCAATTTATCTTTTAAACACAATCATCGGATCTGTGACGAAAATGATATCAAATTTAAATATTTTTTGCTTAATATTCCCCTATCTAGCAGATCTAACGTCGTTTTAACGTTTCGTTTCCGTCATGTTTTTGTCTACGATGTCATAGGAACCCTGTACTGCCTAGAAAATCGTAGTCTGTCGATGTATTCGACGCAAATGCCATCACTTTGTTGTTTGAACTTGTAAAAATGCCACTATTAGACGCTCAAAATTAAAATCAGCTTCAACCATCAGCATAAACAGTTTCTAATTGGTCACCTTTAATTCACCTTTTCAAACAAAGTAATCGAATCTGTAAACAAAAATTATATCAAATTTGGATTTTTTTCTACTAGACATGCCTTACTGACCTAATTTCGACGTTTCATTTTGGTCATTTTCATCTACGACGTCACCCGAACTCTAGACGACGTCTTTAACTAGACTTAAGGAGTCATATTCCATCGATCACAATATTCTCGTCATTTATTAGTCATTTTTCGTCACAGATACGTCCCACCACCCCCTCCTTCACCTCTCCCGCTACAATGAAGCCTTCTTGTTAAGGAAAACAATTCTAGATGACATTTCGCGTAGCTGTGACATTTATACATCGGTATCACGTAGATCGGACGTCACATTATCCGTGTTTTATGACGTAATTTATTACAAAATTCCCAAAGGATTCGCTACAGAAAAAAAAATATTAATAAAAATGCTTAAGAAGTCGCTGCCCCAAAATATAGGGGGCTAAAGGTCTTCTCCTTACTATGAGTTTATGAAATTCAATCTCGTTAAATCGGTTTTAAAGGATCTGATTTGGGTGTCAATGGCTCGACAATAACCAACTAGAAGACTCAAAAGTATCTTTAAACCAGTTTACTTAGATCGAGTCGTTTCTTGTTCCAAAATTTAGGAAGAGATTGATGAGGGAAGCATCCTTATTTGTTATTTTGATGATAATGTTTTAAAATATAATTTACCAAACCAAAAATAGGAGAAAGGCGGCAATTCTATCGGATACCCGAAAAAAAAAACCACTGTTCGAGCACTTCACCCTAAATTCCATAAAAAATGCCTGCAGCATTTAAAATTCGATTCTTTTTATCAAAATAAAACTTATAACGATAATACCAGCGACGGGAGAAAATTGCACTTAAAGACGAAGCAAGTGTTAATCTTCGCCCTAACTCTACATAAACGATCCGCAAGCAGATCGTAGTAGACAAGCGCATAAAACTAAAAAAAAAAAAATAATGAAAAGAAACGATTGAGGCCGATTCTGATCCGCGTTCAACGCAGCTCCAACCGGACATCGGCCGTCTCTCTCTTTCGCGAGCTTTTAATATAAAAATCGCGCGAAACATAAAAACCCACCATGTCGGCGCCTTTGATCTGTAAGTAAAAGGGAACTGGCGGGGAACAGGGACGAGAATAAGAGATAGATAGAGAGAGAAAATAGACATCGTTGTCAATAAATATTCCGAAGAGTATTTGCCTTTTCGTTTGCGCTTTAGCTATCGTCTTGTTTTCCGCAACTTATTGATACACTCCTATAAAAGCGTGTGTGTGTCTCTCTCTTGAGCGCGATTAACTTGGTGTGAGGTATTAAAAGATGATATTAAAATATAATTTTGCGGCTTTCGGTTGTCGCCGCTGATAATCGAGAGATCCCCAGACGTTGGTGCATGTCTTAAGGTCGTTAAATTAATATTAATATTTCTTCTTCTCTTTAATGCGACACCGCAGATAAAATTTCGCGAATTATTTTGTGTTAAGAGCTAAACTATAAACTCCTTATATCTACTATTACAATAGGTAGTAACAAAACAAAATAACAAGTCGCGTAATATACATAACCTTTTCTGCATACAATTAAACAAAGTCGTGGCACGTTCAAGACGCGAAACTTTTTGTGTATTTTGCCGGTATAATTTCCACATTTAAATGCGGCACCACACCTAGCTACATAGCGGGGAAATATGACAAAAAGTATAGGCTCAAAAGGACCGACGACATTATATATTTCAATGTTGCTTTCACGACAATTGTTGGCATTTATTTATTTTTTTTAATTATTATTATTTTAGTTTTTTGCTTGATATCGCATCGCTTATCTACGCGAGATTGTATAATTGAAGAATACAAGGTTTGTTTCGCAAGTTTCGAAACGATCCAGGAAGCTAAAGTGTCTCCTTTTTTATTATTACTACTCCATGGAATTGGATCTTGTTAAATTGGCCCCAAAAATATGGCGCCAACGTCAGTCCTCCTCGACACCCCCTTTTATCACGTTGAGTATCCAAACCAAAACTTTTTGAAGATCTAGGAATGCGGTGCGAACCCTTCAGCTACCATATGAGATTAAAGAATCGAATGGGGCCACATTCGAAGTTTGGAATCTGTCTCGGCGCAATGCACAACCACAAACGATTGTTTAAATTTTCTTAGATCCAAGTAACCTCCCTCCGCTCCCTCCCCCTCCCCCTTCCCTGCTCCTAATTTGACAGCTGTCAAAAATATCTTTCGTCAGTCAAAATTTTGACATCAATAAATTGGCTTGTTCCCTTTTTTTTGCAACTGTCAATATAAGTAATGACAGTGTTATTACACCTGTCGAAAGCGCAAATTAACTGTCCTCTCCCCCTCCCCCTTCCTCCTCTCTCCGAGCGTCCGTTTTCGGCGCTAGTTTGACAGCTGTTAGCTGTCTGTAATAAATTGACTTGTCTCACTTTTTTTTTCAATATAAGTCAATATAAGTAATGAATTAGAAGAATTTTAATGTTGAACCCCCCCCCTCCCCTCCTCGTGCCAGTTTGACACTTATCAGCTGACAAATCAATATTTTTCGTTAGTTAAAATTTTGACAGTAATAAAATGACTCGTCTCAGTTTTTATTGTAACTGTCAGTATAAGTAATAAATTAGAAGATTTTCTGTTGAACCGCCCCCGCCTCTGGCTTGTTTGACAGCTGTCAGTTCTCAAAAATATTTTTTGAATCAATATTTTTCGTCAGTTAAATTTTTAACAATAATAAAATGACTCGTCTCACGTTTTTTTTATAACTGTTAGTATAAGTAATGAATTAGAAGAATTTTCCTGTTGAACCGCCTCCCTCTCCTTGGTCAGTTTTACAGCTGTCAAAAAAAATTTTGGAATCAATATTTTTCGTTAGACAAAATTTAAACAATAATAAATTGATTTGTCTCACTATTTTTTTTCCAACCATCAGTATAAGTAATAAATTAGAAGGATTTTCGTGTTGAACCGCCCTCCCCTCTGGCCAATTCGACAGCTGTCAGCTGTCGAAAATACTTTCCGAATCAATATTTTTCACTAGTTAAAATTTTAGCAATAATAAAGTGATTCGTTCCACTTTTTCTTGTAACTGTTAGTATAAGTAATGAATTAAAAGCATTTTCCTGTTGAATCGCTCCCCTGAGACCAGTTTGACAGCTGTCAGCTGTCGAAAATACTTTCCGAATCAATATTTTTCGCTAGTTAAAATTTTAGCAATAATAAAGTGATTCGTTCCACTTTTTCTTGTAACTGTTAGTATAAGTAATGAAGTAAAAGCATTTTCCTGTTGAATCGCTCCCCTGAGGCCAGTTTGACAGTTGTCAGCTGTCGAAAATACTTTCCGAATCAATATTTTTCGCTAGTTAAAATTTTAGCAATAATAAAGTGATTCGTTCCACTTTTTCTTGTAACTGTTAGTATAAGTAATGAACTAAAAGCATTTTCCTGTTGAATCGCTCCCCTGAGACCAGTTTGACAGCTGTCAGCTGTCGAAAATACTTTCCGAATCAATATTTTTCGCTAGTTAAAATTTTAGCAATAATAAAGTGATTCGTTCCACTTTTTCTTGTAACTGTTAGTATAAGTAATGAACTAAAAGCATTTTCCTGTTGAATCGCTCCCCTGAGACCAGTTTGACAGCTGTCAGCTGTCGAAAATACTTTCCGAATCAATATTTTTCGCTAGTTAATATTTTAACAATAATAAAGTGATTCGTTCCACTTTTTTTGTAACTGTTAGTATAAGTAATGAATTAAAAGCATTTTCCTGTTGAACCGCCCTCCCTCTGGCCAATTCGACAGCTGTCAGCCGTCAAAAATATGTTTCGAATCAATATTTTTCGTTAGTTAAAAATTAAACAATAATAAATTGACTTGTCTCACTTTTTTTTTGTAAGTGCCAGTATAAGTAATTAATTAGAAGAATTTTCCTGTTAAACAGCTCCTCCTCCTCTTCGGGCCTGATCGACAGGCGTCAGCTATCAAAAATGTTTTCCGAATCAATATTTCACGTTAACTGAAATTTAAACAATAATAAATTGACTTGTCTCACTATGTTTTGTCAACTGTCTGTATAAGTAATGAATTAAAATAATTTTCCTGTTGAACGGCTTCCCTCCTCTCCCCGTCGTGCCAGTTTGACAGCTGTCAGCTGTCGAAAATATTTTTCGAATTAATATTTTTCGTTAACTAAAATTTAAACGATAGTAAATTGACTTTTCTCACTTTTTTTTTTTCAACTCTCGGTACGAGTAATGAAATAGAAGAATTTTCCTGTTAAACCACCCCCCCTCTGGCCAGTTTGACAACTGTCAAATGTCAAAAATGTTTTTCGAATCAATATTCTTCGTTAGCTAAAATTTAAACCATAATAAATTGACTTGTCACACTATTTTTTGTCAACTGTCTGTATAAGTAATGAATTAAAGGAATTTTCCTGTTGAACGGCCTCCCTCCTCTCCCCGTCGTGCCAGTTTGACAGCTGTCATTTGTCGAAAATATTTTTCGAATTAATATGTTTCGTTAACTAAAATTTAAACAATAGTAAATTGACTTGTCTCACTATTTTTTTTTCAACTCTCGGTACGAGTAATGAATTAGAAGAATTTTCCTGTTGAACCGCCCCCCTCCCCTCCCTCTGGCAAGTTTGACAGCTGTCAACTGTTAAAAATGTTCTTCGAATCAATATTTTCGGTTAGTTAAAATTTTAACAACAATAAAGTGACTCGTCCCATTTTTTTTGTAATTTTCAGTATAAATAATGAATTAGACGGATTTTCCTGTTGAACTGCCCCCCTCTGGCCAGTTTGACAGCTGTCAGCTGTCAAATACGTTTTTCAAATCAATATCTTTTGTTACATAAATTTTTAACAATAATAAAGTGATTCGTCCCACTTTTTAACACAATTTTCAACCTGTTTCGTCCTGGTGTGATCTGGTTGGGGGGTGGATCTGGCCTGTTTTAAATTTGAAACTGACCTCGTTTGAAATTGTACTGATTTGGCCTTGTTTTAAGCAGCTCCAAATCCGGTTAAAATCAAACTAAAGCGAATGAAAATTAGTTTAAAAGCAAGCAACTCAGGCGTTGCTGAACGTCTCTCTTATTTTCTTACGGTCATCAGATGATCGACTGTTCTTTTGAACATTTCCAACGACACTTAAACGAATTGGTAAAACGGCGTCGCAGCCCAAGCGGTAGTGCAATCGCGTTGAAAACATGATAGAAGTAGCTTTCGTGGTATTATTAAAATCGTTTCCTCCTTACATGCAAGATGAGGATTTGGCGGTGTCAAATCCAGGCAAAATAAATTCCAATCTAGATCAGAACTAGGTAGCTTTAAACTATGTAGAACAGACAATAATGTATGGCTATTTAATAGTATAAATGTTTTCTGTGATAATTTGTAACCTTTCACTCCTTTAAACGTTTCGTCTTTTAATGAGTATCTTTAGCCTCAATTTTTTTTTAGAATATGATTAAAATAAATTAATAAAAATGGCGGATCTGTTGACATCAGCCGGAGCTGAAAGAGCTAGGTTTATACGCGGATTACGTTCTTGTATAGATGTAGAAAGAGAGGAGTTAGTCCTACACTCTATTTTGCCACGTAAATGTATAGTTTGTTTCATTAGAGAAAGACAGTACTTTTAAAACAAGCTATACAAGATTGCAAAAAAATATTAAAATTTGACATTGATAAATAAACTATTTTCTTTTGTTCAAGATGCAAGTGAGTACAATTTCGATTCTGAGAAGATTTGAGACAACAAACTACTATCAGCTGAAAATTTGTGAAAGAACAAGGTCTGACGTTTTATTAAATTTATTCTTTTTATGCTTAAATAAATAAATAAAACAGAGAACTCCCCCTCATTTATACATTCCAAATTGATATCCGATACACAACAGTAGATATAAATATAAATTTGAAAGTTAAATTCAAGCGGAATATTACGCGATAGTACACGTTTTGTTTTGTTTCGTTTTTTTTTTTAAATTTAAACCTTGAAGATGCAGTAAGTCATGTCAACTCGATGTGTCCTCTCGGTATATTCCTAATCTTTCATCTCCCGAGTTTAAAATGCAGTTTCGTACAGCTCCTATATTTATGTATATGTAGTCAGTCATAGCCTCGGCTCACCGAGAGACATCTAAAAAGGAAACTTGGTTTTAGTAGTACATTACACCTCCGCACATATCAGGAAAGCGTTGCCCCTGCTCTATCGATCGTCACTTGTCTCCTGCGGTCTGGATGTAAGAAAAAAGGAACAGGACCGTAATATCCCCAATTTTTTTTTAATTAATTTATTATTTTTTTAAATCAAACGTAAACACCCTGTATATATATATATTTAAACATATATAGGTATAATATATAAAATATAATATCTTTTATTTTAAACGTCGTGTGCGACCGCATATCCTCCAGCCAGATCGCGGACCACACGCGGTCTACCTCGACTGGACACACAAATCATCCGCCAATAGCCGCCACAACGCGAATCGATTCCACCGAACACCGGAACTCGTTTCTTTGTACATAACATGAACCCCATTGTGTACCTACACGTACATATTGTAATTGCACACCCGACGCCGACGGTAGTGGAATTTATACCTGGCGTTCCGCAGGGTAACTCTCGAATTTTAGGACCGATATTTTTTATATCACGTAAATTTGTCTGTAATTTTATAGAGGATGGAAAGGTCACTTTTATCTCGTGCACTATTTATTATTGTAATGAAAATTCGTTATTATACGCCGACAATTAATACTGCGATTATCTCCGCTGCGTTTACAATGTAGTTAGTGTTTGTGTTCCTGGAATGGAATCAGCGTTCGGAGCGGCGTTTTAGCAGTTAAGTGTCAAAGGAGAGTCGGATAGATTATTACAGAGCGGAGACCTATTTTATTTATCGCGCTTCTTCTGTTTTTTTATTATTATTTTAAATCAGCGTTTAAATCGTGTTTAATTATTGACGCAATCTCACACAATGAAAACAGAGAGAGCGATTATTCTCGCTTTAAATTCGAATTATGATTCTAAATAGATGTCGAGGTTGGTCAATCTGGTACCTGACATGATTTTCTTTTTGGTTTCAGACGATTCTGAATTCGATGCACAAATACCAGCCCAGGTTTCATTTGGTGAGGGCCAACGATATCCTGAAGCTACCTTATTCGACGTTTCGGACGTACGTCTTCAAGGAAACGGAGTTCATCGCGGTGACAGCTTACCAAAATGAAAAAGTAAGTATTTCTAAATTAAAAACCAGACTATATGTATATATATATATATATTAGTTACTTACGACAATTTTCACCTCGATCAAACGCGAATTCCTTCTTCATTTTAATTATATTAATTGGCAAGTCGGCACTGGACAATTTATGCATACGCGCAAGCCTAACCGTGGTATAGAATTTCGAAAAGCGACACGACGATAAACTAGTCAGGTAGTTTAGCCTTATATGCCGCTGTAAAAGGAGGTAATTATCGTCATTATTAATATTATTAGCGTTGCAGTTAATACCATTTGTGTAGAGCCGGTACAATTTCAATTGCTGGTGTGCAGCGTTTTTAAAGTTTATGGTGCTCTGGGGTTGACGTTTGAATCGGTACTTGATTAGAAGAGTGAATATAGCCGATTGTTTCGCTATTATAACCTTCGTTTTAAATATATCTCCGTATACAGGGTGATTGGTAAATCGAATCTTAACTCTGCACATATCTGGTTGAAAGTGGAACTTTCTCGTAACGTACAAACTGATTTGATTGGGCAAAACATGTAACTGTCACTCTAGAAAGTTTTCATAAGCAACGGCAGTTTTGCTTGCCATCACCTTATATGAGGAGCCAGCCAGGATGATAAATGAGATCAAGAGCCAAATCTGTTAAAGTCTTAATATCAAATTAGTTATCAGAGGTCTACCATCCTCATAGTGATCTAAAATGCTATGATTCAACAGTCTTTAAGGTATATGCCAAATAGTTTGGCTGCTGGACAACCCTGTTCTGCCGAAAATACTTTTTTTTGCAACTGCACGATCGGGACGACTTCAGGAGGCAAACTTGACCAAAACAAAGACATATTGTTGCAACCGGACAATAAAGTCCGCAACTTGGACTGTGGAAATTTCTTCCACACTCTCACAGTTTCTACACATGGGAGAGTGCCTTGTGCCCATGCCTAGCAGCGATTTTAGATCTAGCAAAGACACCTCTTGCTAACTTGTCAGCTATTTCGTTGCCACTAAATCCAAAGTGGCTTGGCGGCCATATCAGCGTAATGGTATGATGTTTCGATAGTTTTTCGAGCTTCCTATGGCGGTCAAGCACTGATCCGTTTACCTGAGGACCTGGAAGATGGACGGGTAGCCCTGCAAGCTGATGGCTTCGCCATCGACTTCTCCATCTCTCCAAATTCCAATTCCCGTGCCGTTCAGCATTTGAAAATGATCCAAAAACTAGCGGGAAAATTCGCTCTTCTATTTACTGGAGATGTCTACATTGCCATCCTCACTGACACTAGAAGCGGGAGGTGGTACCGAGATACCGGAGGTGGTTCGATGTAGTTGAAGATGCTGGTTTCCGTTTAACCGGAGAAACACCACTGCGTCCACTACATTCTGCTCTATAGGCTTCTAGAGTTGGATCTGACCACAACATGAACTGCAGCGGAGAAATCCCAATTATTATTATTATATTAAATATCAGTTCGCTACGATCATTCTAGTACGTGACAGTTGTCGGATCGAATTTTACAATTTGACATCCCACACGGCCATTGCAAGTCTAAAAATTCTTTAATTAAAACGGAAATGGTTGATCATTAAAACGTTGGTACCTTTTGCCCGGACGATATTTCCAAGTTAGAGTTTTCTAACCCTCTCTTCCTCCTCATACTCTTATCATCTTTTTGCGGATCCGATCGATTCATAGAATTGGAGGTTTCTCAGAATCTGGCACGCCCCCATCCGTTCCTGTTGGAACATGGCTATCGTGAGATTACGGTTGAGGACTTCCTAAACGAGGCGGATATTAGCCAAAAGATAAGATGATAATAAATAACATAATAAACCTTATTCATCCTTAGGATGGTGATGGTACGGATGCGGTGGATATTGGTGATAAGATTGATGATAAGCGGGATGTGGTGGTTTCTGCGGTGAAAGAACAGACTGAAGAGGTACCAGGAGGGTAGTGTTGATAAGGAACTTGATAAGGTGGCATCGTAGGTTGTCCGGATGGATTCTGATGAGGTGGTGGTCTCTTGAGGCCTATAAGATGGAGAAATGTTGGTTGATTGGCGATGATTATCTGATTGGGTAGTGGCAAGGAAAGGATCTACTGGAGCCTTCGAGGGTACTCAAGTTTCCAGTGGACAAGTTACTGGACTTTGTAGAGGAAAGTAAACTTCTCAACTGCAAAGCTCAGCTCAAGTGCCTGGACAATAGGTGTCCAACCCTAACTGAATGAATGAATGGGTAGTGGCACATGTTGGGGAGGTAATGGAACGGAAATCGGTGAATTCTGTTGAGGCCTGCTTGTTGAAAGTAACCCTTGTTTACCTGCCGTCGGCATGGACTTCTCCCTGATTGAAGAACAGCGCATGAATATTCTTCAAGTTTCTTGCAAAGCTCGGCAAGAATGGCGAATGGGAGATTTTTGAGCGTTTAAAACAAGTTTACGGAGACAAATCTCAGAAAGAACCAACCGTAAACAAGTAATTAAATCGAGTTCTGAGGGAAACGTTGAACGAGTTCGAGCTGACGATCTGTCAATCCCCAAAACAATCGTTCACGAAATTCTGACCACATTCTAACAGAACAACTTGAAATGTAAAAATTGTGCACGAACAGAACAGGAAGCAAGGAGGGTTGCTTTCTGTGAGGATTAACTTTCTCAACCGGATCATCACTGGAGACGAATCTGAGACTGGAGCTCAAATTTCAAAGCAAAGATTGGAAACAAGCAGGCGAACCGAGAACAAAAAAGTCGCGAAAAATCAAGGGCTAAAGTGAAGATAATGTTGATTGTTTTCTTTGATTCCCGGGACAATGCGTCCGCTCACACATCGCTCCTTGTGCGTGAGTTTTTGGGCCGAAGCTCAACCACCTTATTCACCCAATTTTTCTCCCTTGGAACAAGAAGAAGTTCTGTTCCCAAAATGCAAAATGCTGCTTCGGGGGCGGCACTTAGGGGATGTGGAAGCCATCAAGGCATCAACGACACGGCAACTGAAGACCCTCTCAACTGAAGCCTCTCAGCGATCTTATCAACAATCGAAACGGCGTTGGCAGAAGTGCATACTTGAATAATTATAAAATAAACTTCGAAGTCATTAATTTCATTTCTTGGATCAGGACAGTTTGGTATTAGATTATTTGATGGCGTGTCTTATTGAGGTGGTTGCTGGTGTTATAAGGGCATCGGAGTTGGTTGTTGTGGCTCTTGCGGAGGCTTTTCTTCTTCTCGTATAGAAAGTGCAAAATAGGCAGAAGCATTCAAAATAGGTCTTATTGCGCTTGGAAGAAGGCTTATGAGATCGAAACCACGTCATCCGTTTCTAATTCTTTAAAACTTGAGTGTGAGGAGTGTATAGTCTGTTCCAAAATTAATGTCGCTTACTAGATTTGACCGACATTTATTTTAGAGCGCAATTACAATATTGATATTCATCAATCAAAAATTGTGTCGAGTTGTAGGAAAAATGATTTTATTGGATCTTTTAATTGCGGGAGGGTGACATTAATTTTGGAACAGACTGTACTTATTATGCTCTTTCCGGGGTACCACAAGGCTCCAACTTAGGACCTCTATTGTTCCTAATTTTCATCAATGATGTCGTTAAAGTAATCGATTGTTGAAAGGAGCTATTAATTTACAGGAGCAGATGACGCAAGTGGAAATAAGGCTATAATTTACTCTTTACTATAGCAATGGGGAAGGCTAGGCTTTAAGCAAGTCTTGTATAAACTGTCACATTTTTTTAAATCATAAAAACATAACAACAAGATTATTTTAATGTAATACAATATTAAAAGGAGAGGACGTAATAGAAATGACTTGTACAATTTTCTAGCGTAGCAGTTTTTTTTTCCCATTAACTTGGAAGCAATATTAATTAGTTAAATTAATGGAACAAGGTGTTATAACCCGACGTTGCGTTATGTTAAAACAAAGCTGCTATACTTTATATGTACCTACGTGGATTCCAATTTGCATAAATTAATTACTTCGACTCAATGTAAAATATTGTTGAAGTCAACGCGAGTTATACAACCTTTTTTTTATTCATTAAAAATACGTTAAGTTGATCGTTTATTTTACAGATAACACAATTGAAAATCGACAATAACCCTTTCGCAAAAGGATTCAGGGACACAGGTGCTGGGAAACGCGAGAAGAAGTAAGTTTATATTTTATTATCTCATTTTTATTAGGAGTATTTTATTTTAAAGTTTCAAAAACGATATAATTCGAGACTATTAAGGAGACAAAGACTTAGAGGGTAGATATCAGTCATCCATGTCGGACAATATCACTCTACATATACTTGAAAAGGGTGTTAAATACCATTCGATATTTTGAGGGGGATCCCACAGTCCTCAGTCACAGAACAAAGGGCAAATTATAAGTGTTTAATTGACCGTTAAGGAACGGTAATAATTATATCGACTTTGTAGTAGTACTTCCTACTATATTGAACTATGTGACCGTCTCTCGGCCCATTTAAGACACTTTACACGGAGGAGGGAATTTAAACCGAAATAATACAGGGTGTACCGTTTAAAATGAAACATTTTCATTATTATTTTGAGGACAATATAATTTTATAGCTGCATTATAGACAATAACATCCTAACTATACAGGAGCAGAAACAAAATCAATTTTGCGGCTTTGAATTTTGATCACCCTCTCTAAACGTTCCCCTCTCTACACCACACCGAACGGCTCCGTAGCGAGTTGAGGTCAATAAAGTAAAGGAAGGAAAAACAGCATAGTAATAGTCTCTATCCAATTTCGTAGCCGCTTGTAAATTAAAATTAGAGGCGGTTAAAGTAAAGAGGGAAACTTTTAGAATTGGTGGCGGAACGGGTGGGGGAGAGGGGGTGAAGAAGCTGGTGGTAAGCTCTTTTTTTTTTTTTCGTTAAATTTACAACACGTAGTGCCGGAGTATCAAATTAAGGATGACATTTAAATAAGGTCAACGGCGAGAAGGATGTGTTTTTAGTGAAAGGAAGGGTCGTCGTCTCCCCCAAAAAAAATAATTGGGACAATATAGTCATTCTGAGGGTTTTAATTCTCCGACGTTTTAACGGTAAATGATATGCATACATTGAATAGTGGATGACTCGAACCAAATATTGTCTCTCAGCTTAAATTTTGTTTTAATTTATAATTAATATTCTACATATTTAAAAGATAAAAACAATGTAGGGGACTTGTATACTCTTTATTTTTAATACACAACATTTCTGTTCTCAGTTTCCAAAGTGGTTCACGGGTCCCCTACAACAATATAAGGTATATATTTCCACTTTTATAACTCTATTTTATTTTTTAACACCAAAATCTAGGGAAATAGAAACCTTACTAAAACCACCTTCACCCACATACAGAGATGTCCTCTCAACAAATCGTTTCTCGTTGTTTCAGGCAAGCTATGCTGGCAGCTAGGCATAACGATGATAAATCGTCTCACCCCTTACCCGCGAGGATGTCAGCTGATAGCAGTACGGTATCGAAGACTGACGACTCCGAATTGGACGTGGTGGGCACCGCTGATAGTCCTAGACCGTCCCTTCATCCTCCAACCCCTATCGCCTCATCAATGGTTCATTCAGGTGAGTCCTATTGAATAATATACGATAATAATTGATTAGAAACGCAGCCGTGAAAGCCTTTGGACTCCCTATATTAGCCTCCACCCACCCCCCTCCAATTTTAAAATGCGTTCAATCGCTTAATACTGCTTTAAAAACATTTTTAACTCTCCTAGAACCATATTAAATCGCTTTTTGAAACAAATTTGAAAAATAGAGTTCAACCAAATATGAGGGTTAAGTGCGTTCACTAAAACTAGCTGAACGCACCTTAGCAATCTTTCTTTTCTTAAAAAAAAAGTGAAGAAGCAGATTTTTTTCCCCTTAAAGTGCGTTCAATCAAACACCGGATGAACGCAAGATAAGAGAGCGTTCAGCCAATCTCAATTAAAACGTTAAAACTGGCTCAATACTCTTTTAAGAGAATTTTCTTCTAAAAAGTGCAACATGAAATTGGTTGAACGCAATTTTGACGAAGGTAACAGAAAGCGTGTCCAAAATTTTGAAACCGCTACAACCGACTGAACGTCCTTTTACTAATATTTTAAATTTTAAATCGCTAAAATTGACTCAATGCACTTTTAACTGTTTTTTTCGCCACGAAAAATGTGTTCAATTAAATATAGGGGGGTGCAGCTAATTTTAAATCTAAAAAGAAGTGCATTCAGCCCATCTTAGCCGCAAATTTTCAATAAATTTTTGAATATCTCAAATGGATTGAACGGAAAAGCGCATTTTTCTAACAGCTAAAACTGGCTGAACCCCCTTCTGATGGAGATAAAAAAATGCTGAAACCAGTTGAACACGGCTCAAAATCTGCTAAGAAGTGCGTTCAACCAAATAACGAGAAAAGCTGAACGAATGAAGAAGCTTTTGGAACAAATTTTACCAAAAATGTGCGTCCAGCTAATTTTAAATCTAAACAGAAATGCGTTCAGCCATGCATTTAATAGTTTTGAATGTTTGAAATGGATGCGTTTTGCTAACAGCTAAAGCTGACTGAAATCGCTTTTGATGTAGAAAACAGAACGTTCAACCAATCTTAACAGAAACGTGTCTAAAATATTGTAAACTGCTAAAATCAGCTGCACACGACTCAAACTCTTAAATCGCTAAAATGACTCAATTTTTTCTATGAAGTGCGTTCAACCAAATAACAAAAAAAGCTAAACGAATAAAGAAGCTTTTGGAACAAATTTTATCGAAAATGTGCATTCAGCTAATTTTAAATCTAAACAGAAATGCGTTCAGCTCTTGCGAGCCGGAACTTTTCAATCAATTTTTGAATATCTCAAATGGATTGAACGAAACGCGCATTTTTCTAACAGCTGAAACTGACTGAACTCGCTTCTGAGGCAGGAAAGAGAGCAGAAACGTGTCTAAAATATTGTAAACTGCTAAAACCAGCTGAACACGGCTCAAAATCTGCTAAAAAGCGCGTTCAACCAAATAGCAAGAAAAGCTAAATGAATAAAGAAGCTTTTGGAACAAATTTTATCGAAAATGTGCGCCCAGCTAACTTTAACTCTAAACAGAAATGCCTTCAACCCATCCGAGCTGCAACTTTTGAATAAATTTTTGAATATCTTGAATGGATTGATCGGAAAAGCGCATTTTTCTAACAGTTGAACTTGACTGAATTCGCTTCTGATGCAGATAAAAGAGCGTTCAACCAATTTTAACTGAAACGTGTCTAAAACCAGCTGAACACGGCTCAAAAACTGACTCAATGCATGTTTAATAGATTTTTTTAAAGAAGTGCGTTCAACCAAATAACAAAAAAAAATCTGAACGAATACAGAAGCTTGTGGAGTGCGTTCAGCTAATTTTAAATCTAAACAGAAATGCGTTCAGCCCATCCGCATCAAATGTGTTGAAGGAGAAAGTGCGCTTTTCTAACAGCTAAAACTGACTGAATTCGCTTTTGATGGGGGGAAAGAAGGCGTTCAACCAATCCTAGCAACAATTTTTCAAAACTTTAATAACGAAATCTGAATTTTCTTTTTGATTGTTTTATTTGATTAAAAAAAGTCCAAAATACACTTTAGCGAATTATTCAGATTAAACGCAATATTGCTCAAGACGAATGTAATAAGGATAAATTAATATATATACAGGGTGTTCAAAGGCTTATTAATAAGAAATTATGAATAAAAGTGTTTAATTTGATTGCAGGACAAGACGACGATGCACTTAGGAAACGCCTACACGAAGATTCCGGTTCGGAATCGAGCTGTTCAGAATCACCAGGTTCAACAGCGTTCAAACCGCGTCCATCATCACCTAAAGATAACCCCGGCCCATCGAACCCATCAGGAGAATACCCCTCACCTAACATAAGCGTCGGCCCACCGATACATCCACCACCCCACTTACTACCTTACCTATATCCACCTGGGATGTATCCGGGGGCGAGTGGACCCCCATTCGGCCCACCGCTCAGCCTATTCACCGGATCCCACAATCCGGGGATGAACCCCAGCTTGCTGTTCAACGCTCAACTTGCCTTAGCCGCTCAACACCCCGCTCTATTCTCGCATTACTCGAACCTAGCGCATCCCAACCCTCACGGACACCACCTATCGCCCACCTCACCGATACACAACCATCTGAAAGGTGGGCACAGATTCACCCGTACACGTTGCCTAATTCGAACACGACAGTGAGCTCGTCACCGTTGGGTTCCGCTTTCGAAACGGTAACGCCCAGTTCGCACACGAGAAGTTTGAGTAACTCACCGTCGGGTAAGGGACGAGGTGGATCGTTATCGCCGCCGATCAGGCCGAGTACGGAGAGTCCCAAACCGGAAACGGCCTCCTCACCTAGCGATTTGAAGAGTATAGAGAAGATGGTGAACGGGTTGGATGTGAAACAGACTGAGGATCCTGATAAATAGTGAGTGTATCATGCTGAGAGGTGTTGTTAGATTTCGTCTGGATATATCGCCATATTTCTTTCCTTTTTTTTTAATTTTTATTTTCCTTCTTTTTCGTAGGTGTACTTAGGGTGAAAATGTTTAAACTAAAATGTTGAATGAAATCCGTACTGATTTTGCTTAAATTGCTGCTTTATTCGGACACCCTGTATAATTAAATTGTGCAGGGGTTAAATGCGAATTGATTTTATGCAAAAACTTTTTTGATATCTTTTAAAATAAAGCGGTAATTTGAAGAAAACCTAATTTTGTACACTGGTGTCCTTTAGAATGTGGACAATATGGATTTGATTTCTAAAACTGCCTCTGCAACACAGCCTATTGTTTAAAATCGTTCGAATCTTGTTCGATATTATCTAGCGTAGATATTTAATGAAATTTTAATCAGAAATAATTTGACAGAACAAGAAAAATATGTTATTAAGGTGTAAGAATTTTAAATTTAAAAAATAAAGTGCTTTTGAATAATGTATGATATATCTAAATAGCTTGTTATTAATTTGTAAAATAAAAGTACAAAAAAACGTAGGCATATTTGAAAGAATGTAGTTTGAAAACGAAACTGATACAATCCAATTTATTTCGTGCATATTGAATATTGGTGCTGTTTAATTAAATTAATTTTTTTCCTCCTAATTAATTTAATTTTTTAACCTCCTAGGTATGCCTTTTATATCTTTTTATGTTTAATTTTAATCCCTTTTAATCTCATTATCTATTTTGTTATTATTATTTTTTTTTTGTTATTTTAAATAATAAATGTAGTAACGATCGAAACGACCACTAAATCAACATATTAAATGAAATCGTAGCGTTCCTTGTTTATTTTAAGAAAGAAAAAATAAACCTCGAGAAAACATGTGTACATAGTCTTTAAAAATAAAATCACCCTGTATATAGGGTGTAGTACGTAAGATGACTCCTTTATCGTACAATATATCGAAAAAAATCTAAAAGCAAAATTGTTCATAATTACAATCACCGTCTCCTTAAAATAGTTTTGATCGTCAGTGGCGTGCAGTATTCCAGTGGCGTATCAAATTTATGTTTTTTTAAAAAATAGAACGATATATATTTTGTGGCAGATTCGGAAAGCCCTCGAAGACTACTTCTTTTTTCTAAGTGTATTTTACACCATGATTAACGATTTTTAACTATATAAAGTGCGTTGAGAATAGTAATTATTGTTTATTACTATGTATTCTAATATGCAATATAACTTTTATGCAATGTTTTATTATTTTCATATTGTTTATAAATATGTATGACAGGAGGACAGAGTTGGCTCCTCGATTTTGGGGCATGGGTCCATTTGCCCCAAAATTATGGGGCCAACTGGGACTAAGTTTCTTAGAAACACTGCAACACCTAGCTAGGGCAGCTGGGTATGTTGCTGTACCTTCTATTTATGAGTACCTACATCATTATGGTTTGACTGCGACGATGGTTTAAATTTTATTATCAAGCCGTGGATATTAACTGGTTAAAATAAATATTGCAGTATAAAGAAAAAAATTGTTATTAGATAAAAACATTGAACGAGAAGGGGATAATCAAAGCAACGAACAGATTAATAAGTAGAAAGCAGGAAGGAAAGAAGTCCGGATAGTATCACAATGAGTGTGACAGCAAGAATGAAGTGGCTAAAAACGAATGCAGAAAACGATCATGAAAATTACAGACAAACAAGGAAAGAAACAACAAAACTTTTAAAGCAAAAGAAAAATAAATGGATAGAAAGTGTAATGGATTAAATAGAAAAGGACAATAAAAATAATAATAGTGGACTGACCAACCACCACCATCAACTCAAATCGATCTATACAGCTGAGTATAGCTAGATATATATAGTTCTTTTAGTGAATGTTTGTTAAGTCACTGAGGTCTGTGAAAAAGCATATCATGTCTTTAAATTTAGCAGAGCTGCAGGCCATTGGTTTTGATAGTGGACGTTCTGCATCTGATGCCTTAATGAAAGCCTGTTCTTCTGCTTCAATTCATTCTTCATTGTTTGTCCATGTCTTTTGAAAAAACATATTTCGGATCCTCCATACATTGTCTCCACGACTTTGGTATTGAATAATAACTGATGGGTCTTAAAAAGCAACATCCCAGTTACCCCACAACACCTTATAACGATTTTTCTTCGCAATCCTGTAGACCTCGTTCTTGATGTTGCTGCCCCAGAGGAAGACATCAAGGGGAGTGAGGTCTTGGTGGCCATCTTACTGGACCCCTACGATGACCAATACATGAATCTGGAAACCTTTCGTCAAGATATCCCCGAACGACAAGACTATAATGTGCAGGAGCTCCATCGTGTTAGAAAATTATCTGTTGGTGAGGGACTTCAGGGACATTCTCCGAACGTTCAACCAAGTACTCACGAAACGACCTTAAATAATTGTTGCTATTCAGGTTCCTGTCGAAGAAGTAGGTGTCACCCCAAACTTTGAGTGACCATCTCTGTTGGTGATTTCCAATTCTTGGTTGATCATCCCAATTGCAGAAATTCTGCTTGGTTTCTAAATCTTGAGGTAGCACATGAATTTTGGAATGGACGGGGAACTTGTATTTCTGAAGAGTATGATGCACAGAATGCACTAAAATATCAGTCAATTTTCTACTAATTTCATGGATGGATAGTCACATGAGGATTGTCAACAACAGCCTTCCAGAACTAGCAACTCGTTTTGTACGGTTAAAACTGGCTTCGTTCTGGCAGGTTGGATAGTTAATGGATAGTTAAGATTTATTTATTCAAAGTATTAGTCGTTTGATTCTATATATTTTGCCCAACTCTCAGGGAATTTGTGGATGCCATTCTAAAAGAATATTTTCACTTTTGAGCTAAATCATTCATCGAGCCGACGAGTACGACGGCTGCACTAAAACTTCCCATCGATTCCCATGATTTCAACACTTCTTTGACTGGTTTTGCTGTATGAGACGGTGCATTATCATGCTGCAAAATCACCTTATTATCACATCTTTGAGCGTATTGGTCTTGAGGTTTTTCAATCAGGTTTCA
Source organism: Holotrichia oblita (assembly GCA_023690525.1). Classification (NCBI taxonomy): domain Eukaryota; kingdom Metazoa; phylum Arthropoda; class Insecta; order Coleoptera; family Scarabaeidae; genus Holotrichia; species Holotrichia oblita. The sequence continues at coordinate 23,102,039 of CM043023.1, forward strand.
ACAGTTCATAATATACGACACCAATTTAGTCCCATCAAACTTGCGACCAAAGCGATTTGATCTTGCAGTCGATGGGTTGGCTTCCTCAGGTGATAACCATGATTCTTTGCGATTGGGATTTTCGAAATAAATCCATTTTTTCATCACCCATTACTATTCGATGAAGAAATAATGACTCCTCATTCAATTCATGTGACTCCCATCTTTTGGATCTTTCCCATTGCTTGTAATCGTTCACAAATTGCTACTCGACTCACTTTCAACTTTTCTACCAATTGTTTTTGAGTTTGTGTTAGTTCTTCATCCGATAACCCCTGCAATTCCACATCTTCAAACGTTTTCGGCCTACCAAGACGTTCTTTGTTTTGAACGTTGAATCACCACGTCTGAATTGTCGAAACCATGTTTCAAAAAAAAATTGCAAAAATAACCCTAATTGTCCCTTAACGACAGAAGAGATCAAAAAACTTTTAAGACTTTTTTTGTAGAGCATGAAATTTTCTCCAAGAAAATCTGGGAGAGCATTATTCTAACTGTTATACTTTTTAAGTTATCGAGCTAATTTTGTTCCATTAAAAAAAACATAGATTGGATACGTCACTGGAGTACGGCACGCCACTGATGACCTAAAATATTTTAAAGAGATGGTGATTGTTTCGATGTAATTGTATGATTAAGGAGCTGCAGAGGTTTGAGCCATCTTAAGTGCTACACCCTGTATATCTATATATATATATATATATATATTACTATAAATTTGTATATATTATTAAAATAAAATATTATACTCGATTAAGCTAAAGAATAAATTAAAAAAAAACAAACTACATTTATTAAATTTCTCGAAACGATAGGATTAAATCAGGTTTGTAAAGTGTATTATACTATTAAAAAAAAATTAAAAACAAAAACTTCTTTTATATCTTGCAATAACATGTAAAAAAAAAGGCTTTAAACCACGCGTAAAGGACGTATTAAATATTAAAGAAAAATTGAATTGAAATAACCTCAAAAAAAGAAAAACAAAAACAAAATTAAACGAACGCAATTATTGTAAATATATTAAAATAAAATTAAAAAAATTGTATTATTATTATTATTCTAAACTAAGCGATTTAGTTTGTATAAAAATAAAATTAAAAAAAAAATAAAATGAGAAGAAACAAAACGAACACAAACACACTTGATGAGAACGGTTAATTGAGATGCTCTGCTTTATTGTAATTGTACACATTTCCATTTCTTGAAAATTTCGAGGTGAAAGCCGGCTGTGATAGAAAAAAAAATAATAGAAATAAATTAATTAATGATATCGGAATCGAAAATGCTTGCCATTGATCGTTAAGGACAGCCCACTTTTTGCTTGATTTTTTCGATTTATTAATCGAGACGGAAAATTCGAAATAATGTAGGTGAGAGAAATTAAACGATATGGAAACAGAAATTCGTAATTGAATATTATATACGTTTGTGTGTAAATGTGAGATTAATTTTATGAGAGTAATAATAAATAATATTGATATATAGTATCGTAGTTTTATTTTTTATATAATGCGCAACCTTATTTTTCTAAATATGTAATAAGTCAAGCAATATTAACCGAGGAAAAGCAAAAACAAGGTAAGTGTAATGTTGTTTATAATTTTATACGCAGTAAGAGTTGCAGCGGGAATCAGACGAGCAATACAGCTTAAGAAACCGCTAAAACTGACTGAACTCGCTTTTGATCGAGAAAAGAAAGCGTTCAACCAATCCTAGCAACAATAATCGATTTAATCGATGAAATAAGCCATATTTTCGCAGTAAATGTACTTTTGAGACAAGTTCTTCTGAAAGGTGCGTTCAGCCAAATTTTATCGTAAAGCTATAAAGCCAGGACTGAATTAAAATAAACAGCAACGTAAATTTTAAGCCGCTAAAACTGGCTCGATGCGCTTTAAAGAAAGAAAAAAACGGAAAAGCTGTATTCACAAAAATTTTTGACAGCTGTCAAAATATAAAAAACTATGTTATAGCGCTGTAATAATTAAAAAAATTAAATAAATGACATTGTCTTTAGTGAAAGTGATGTCTTAGCTACATTTTCCATGGAAAAGCTTTTTTTTTTCTTATAGCTTCATGTATATTTTTTTGATTTTTTAATGTCCAAACTCACCCCACACTTTGGGGGCAGTTTGGACACATACCTCAATCGTCTCAAAACTCGAAGTGGGTCATCGTCATGGCAGAGATTGAACACAGAACGTGTTTTAAAAAAGTATGCTATGCTTTAAGAAAAAAAATTGGGGTTATATTCAACGACCACGGCCTTTAAAAACAATTTCTTATAGAAATTCATCCTTTATTAGATTTAAAAATATAAAAATACAAAACAAAACAGTTTATTCTTACAGTTAGGTAGGAACTATCACAACCTTCATCACAACTATGTTTCATGAAAACTAAATAATAAGGAACAAGTAGAACTAAACCTAAAATACTGGTTTATTAAACTGAAAACGCCCGCTTCTAAGCTCTCTGGGGGGCTTTAAAATAAAAATAATTTGGTCCCTGGTAATATCTAGGGTGTCCTTCACATTAGGATAAACAAAAACATCATTTTTTGTACTATTAGGTCTCGAAAAATCAGTCTTATAGTTATTATTATTAATCTCAATGATTTTTCCAACAAATTTTAAGTCCTTTTTCTTTCCAGTGGAAAACTTTGTTATCACAAAATCGTTAATAGCAATTTCTTTGTTTAGAGTGATAGTCTTATTGTCTGATACCTCATCTTCTGAAAACTCTTCTGCAATCTCTGACACCTCAGGTTCGCTTTCAGATTCGTCATAACCATCGTCACTTCATTTTCATCGCTTTCCGCTTCTGTTATCTCATTTTCATCATTTACTATTTCATTCAGTTCTTCTTGCAATTGTTCGTTTTCTTCGTCGTCTAACCCAACGCTACGACCAGGCTTTACTTGAAGTTTCTTCCTTTTTACTCTTTCCTTTTTGTTAGATGGAAATCTTGTTTCTTTTAAAATTTCAACAAAGCTATCTGTCCAGTTTGCTGATACATCTGCTTTTGGTTGTGTATCGGGGACTTTGTTTAAAACTCTTTGTGGATCGAAAGGATGTATTCCGCTTGCAGCAAACCCTGATATTAAGTTCCGGCTTCCTTTTACACCAATATCATCTAACGTCGTCTTTAATAATGCTGGAAACTGATCTTTGGGCAACACACCTCGGTTTTTCTTTTTCCAGGTCGTTAAAGTTTCACGCCAACCACTCTTTAACGACTTAAAATATGCCACATCTAAAGGCTGTAATAGGTGGGTGCTGTTTGGAGGAAGAAGCACGAAGTTAATGTCATTTTTCTTACACTTATTTATGACATAAACTGATAGATGTGAAGCTAAATTATCACAGATCACCAGCTTCTTTCCAGTCTGTTTCTTTAGTTTTGGAAGTAGTATTGTAGTAAACCAATCTTCAAAAACACATTTGTCGAACCAACCACTTTTAGTTCTGTTGTAGCGTGTCCCAGCAGGTCCGTTTCGTGTCCAGCAGTCCCAAATATGATCTGATTTATAGCATACGTAGGGCGGCAGTAATTCTCCAGTTGCACTGCCTGCAAACATGACGGAAATGCAAGCTTTCGAAGAATCTACTAGGCGGTCAGCATGCTTGGACGATCTCTTGACAACAACTTTTACACGACCGGGATCATCGGAGAAATTGGTTTCATCGAAGTTATATATGTTGCTGGGATCAACATCAACTAAAGACTGCTGAAAATATTCAGAAACTACCTCCCTTGATACTTCGGCTCTTGCACGTTTTATATTTTCGGAAAGACGCAACGACAATTCTCGAGAATGTCTTTTCAAAAAGCTTTTTAACCAATCATTTGCGGACATATTTTCAGGAAAGCATTTAATCTTTACACCATGTCGGTCGAAATGGCTTTTCACTAATAACTTGATATCGAGTGGGGTCAGAGGGAAGCCCCATTTTGAACACTGCAAAATTCCCTCGACTAGATGAGTTTCATGGACTTCTGACAAGGCAGGTTGGCCTCCTGCTTTACCTTATTGGCCAACGTACTTTTGGGGATTGCGCACCTCGAATAGTCATTCGTTTACTTTTCACTGCTTCTACGGCTAATTCCAGATATTTTGGGTCGTAGTTGGAATATGGACGGGCTCCAAGCCGTTTTCTATAGTTTCTCGGCATGGTCAATCTCACCCCTGCAAGTGACATCACTTTATTTAAAAAATTATTTAAAAAAGAACAATCATAATTTGAGGTTAAAAATAGCCGATCATCAATGACAAATGATGCGCTAACCCACCATAAAAATCTAGAAACCGCAAAGTTGTTGGAACAAAAGCTAAAGTATAAAGTTTACAGGGTATATAAAAACGACAAAAATGCACACGTTACTTTTCATTTTTTTCTCTCAAAAATACTTACAGTTTCAGCCTCGACCAGATCAAAATAGTATGGCATAGAGTTCTACCAATGACATCTAGTAAAAAGCAACGTTCCCAATCGCATAACCTAAAAGTTACTAAATTAAAAGCGCGGCAAGTTCAATTTGTCCAATCTCGGCCGACTGTCCAAAGTCACTCTGTTTGACGGTACTGTTTGATTTGATGATAAACCAGCCCAGTTATAACAAGGCTATTAAACACGCACAAATTACGCAGTAAAAGTTGCCGCTGCAACTAGCACCCACCACAGATCAAAAAAATGTTCTGTGAAATCTGATGTTTAGCTAATTCATGAAAGTTTGAACGGTCACAACGGTCAAACGCGTTAATGTGCCTTCGTGGGGGTTTGTCCTCTCGTTTAGATTAACAAGATGAACCAACTTGCCCAGAGCGAAGCAGATTCATCAAACGGTTCTCGAGAAAATATCGATGAAATTTTAACCCTATAAGGCGTTAATGTGGCCTGCTGGGAGTTTGGCATCTCGTTTAGATTAACAAGGTGAACCTACTTGCCGAGGGGGAAGCAGATTCATCAAAGGGTTGTCGAGCTATGTAATATGATGAAAAAATTGTCCAGAAAATTTATCAATTTGGAGCGGTCGCAGCGCCCAAACGCGTTAATATGCCTTCCTGAGAGTTTGTCCTCTCGTTTAGCTTAACAAAACGAACTAGGTAGGTTGGTCTAGTTACAAATCAAACAATTACGCAATTATTAAAAAGAATATGAGGAGGTGGAAACTGTCAAACTATAAAAACAGTTTTATATTGGGAAATCCATCTGTCAAAACTATAAACTGTCAAAAGAGGCAACAAAAATAGTCAAATTGGAAAAGGTAGCTGTCAAATTATAACCAAGAAGTAAACTATAAAATATAATCGCGAATTGGGAAAGTAATCAGTTTGAATTGAAGCTCCTTCTATAGTTAGAAAGGAAAAACTATCAAACTGTAACAACGACTAACAAAATACAAGAGATAAGCCTGTCAAAACATAAACAACTAAGGAAACCATCGTGATTCAAAAATAGCTGGTCAGCAAGAAACAGCAACAATCTGCTATTAACAAATTCATAAAATCAGCCGATTATCCCGAAGAAACAACTGTCAAATTATAAAAACAAACGTTAAACTATAATAATGATTAGATCGGTAAGAAAGAGCTGTCAAAATTATTTAGTTATTTAATTCGTTAAAATCGACTAACAAAATTTTGGTTAAATTAGTTTTGACACTAAATATAATAACAGTAAAAATAGCTGTCAAATCGCAAGAAAAGTTGACATCTGTAAATCGTAAAAGAGCTAGTTTTTGACAGCTGTCAAAATATAAAAAAAATAATGTTTAAGCAATAAATTGTAAAATATTGTAAAAATTAACTATTAGCTAAGCTATAGTAAACACAGCTCTAAAAATATCTTTCAAAACTATAAACAACGACCCAAATACAAAAAAAAAACAATCAAGATAGTTTCTGACCACTATTAGACTCCAAGAACGGCAGATAAGCTGGAGAGAACAGTTGGTAAACTGTTAAACAAGACGTCACATTTCAAATTGGATTTGGATCAACCAAAATCAACTGTCAACATTTTTTTGTACGGGTAGATGGATCAGGGTTCCGAAAATTGAAATCGTCCTTTTTCCTGCTTAGCAAAAGGCTTTATTAAAATTCTTTTCTCGATCATCTAGTGTATTGCATAAAGTGGCTCCAATAAATTATGAGACGCTTTTGTCTTCTCCTTTTCTTGAAGGTTCGTTTCTTGGATTTTTTTTTTTTTTTTGGTATTTTAACAGGACCTGGTCGTACTTTTTCAGACGCCTCAGCGCTCTGCAGTACATGGTTTCTCCTAATCTCTACTAATCAACTAAAATTGGAGGAATTTGATTTCTTCTTCATATAATTCTTGTTTACCACCACCATCATATGACGATTTATAATAATAATAAAAAAATTATTACATTTGGTTATTATTCTGGGGATCTTTTTTAGCACGCCACTGTTTTCCTTTAAAACGCAATCGTGCATATATATTTTATTCCGCAAATAAGCCGTAGAATGTTTTATTAAAGCAATTCTCTCTAACACTAAAGACACCGGCTTCCCAGTAAATGTAGAATTAACAGTTAGAGAACAATGCAAGGACAACAGTTGCAACCGCTAAGTGGTACTTGTTACAAAAGCATTTTATTGGAAATAATAGCTTTTAAATGAATGTAAATGGGGAAAATTTATTAGCATTTAAATTTTGTGCAACAAGAAGCCTTTTTAGATTTATCTCCGACTTACCTAGAGAAGGTCTTAAATAACGTTGACTCACCATCTAAGTCCTTGATGGGAGACACCCTGTATACATAAATTTCTTTACCTTAGAGTTATTCCAAGAATTCAAACGTCTACGTAACATTTTCACGTTCAGTTATAATAAATATAAAATCTAATTATATACCACGGTAAAGGACCCTCTCTCACACACACACACACACACACAAAAAAAACGAGTAGGCTGTGAAAACAAAAGCTGCTATAATACATATACATTTAACACGCATCGAGATACCTGTGTAAGATAATGTTCATCGCGGAGACTCTTTACTTGACTTTTTGAGAAGGTGTGTTGTGTAGGACCGGTAGCCAATGTTTTTTTTTTAATTCTTTCGGCTTGTGTGTCGTTCTTTTGTTTCCTCAAAAGAAAACTATGATAAAACTTATCGTAGTGGGCGATCTCACTACACGAAATAGGTTTACTTTTCTAAATTAATTTTTGTGTCAACTAATTTGATCTAACACACACACACAAAGTGTCATTATCATTAAGGAGTTTGTTCCGGCTTTATTCTGTATTAATTCTTTTTTATGTATGTATATAGGGTTAATGAGAAACGTAAACAGATTTTTAATATTAATCATCTTAATTGCGTACGAGGGCTTTGTTTTTTATCATCGTGAAAGATCGACAACAATCGATTTGCGGCTAGAACACCATAAATCCCGGATTTACCGGAATAACAATTTGTCCGAACGTCCCCTTTCATTTCGACATTCCCTCGGATCGTCCGTCCTAAAAGCTTCCCCTATATATAGTACAGTTGACCAGATGTAATTGACATGTTATCTCCAATAGATGTACCTTACCGATATCTCTTTAATTTCATTCCGGGGTCTCATCTGTCGGACATCGAAAGGTCATCGATTATTCTGGAGCTTTTTTTCTCCTGCTCCCAATTGGGGAGGGGGTGAATGGATTCTATATCATCGTGGCTTTATAATTTAACACTATCAATTAATTATTTTTAAAATACATATGTATGTGTAAGAGTGTTTTAAAGAAGTAATTTTGATGTTAAAGCAATTGAAAATTAAATTTGGAATAATAAGCCAAGCTTGTGCAACAAGATAATGCTTTGCAAGACCGGATTGAAATCGATCTCTGTGTGACCTTCGGCTGTCTTTGCCTGGATAACTGCTGCGACGTGGAAAAAGAGGTCCTCCAAAGCTGCACACAACAATGATTCAATTACGACGAGATCTCTAAGTAGAGAGCATCAACGAGCACAAACAACAGAAAAATTGGCACTGTCTATTATCGAGAGGACAACCCGTTATTAATGATGGAAGTAGTAGGTTCTCAGGACTGCCCTCCCCCACCCTCTAAAGATAAGGGTGCTTCATCCACTAAACGTTTTGCAACAAAATAGTTACAGGCAACTGAAATCTAAAAGGAAAATGAAATGCACAATTTACTCTACCATTCCATCCAACTGCCATTAAAGAACACCCCAATCATTTAGCCAAATAGCGCGCCAAATTCAAGGGCAAGACGAGGATATATCTGAAGGACGTAGGGGTCAAATAACACACAAAAGATTCGACCTGGTTCGACCAGTTCCAAGTAACGTAGCATTTCTACTCGAAAACGCTACAGAAGACGATGAGAGGAAAAGCTTGTCGAAACGCTCCTTTTTTCCTAACAGGTAAGCTTTCGTTTGGCCCATGAATAATAGATAATAATCTTTTCATTCTGCACAAGCTCCTTTTAAACCAATCCCATTCCCCTCTAGTGAGTAAATTCTTTCTGTTGATTCTAACAGTTCCACAGCAATATAGATCTTTCTTATACATCTGGTTAGTTAACTTCTCAGAGATGAAAAAATTTTCGAAATAAACATGATTTCTTTTACCATGTAGGGTTTCAGTCATCTTATGAACAACATATTCTCCTAAACCCAGTTTCTCCCAATAGTCCCGATAGCTTGGAAAGGACTTTATTCCCATCATTGTACTTATTGCGATGAAATGTTTGATTTCAATGACAGTTGTAAGTTCAAAACGATTGCCCGATTGTGTACAGTAAACGTTGGTTTGAAATACGATTCTAATTAAAATTTGTAACACTAAACTTTGCTGCAAGGTGCATAATAGTAAAACCATTACACAAATAGTAAAACTCTGAAAAACTTTTGTTTGATATCAAATCAATTAGTATAGTAATAGCTGGGTCGATTATCATTGCAGGAAAACTGGGGTTGTTCTTCGCATTCGTTTTAGTTTTAAATAATAGAGGGTGCTCAAATGCACCTAAGAATTATAATGTTTTCAGCAGAATACCACATTACAAGGCAGAAATTTTTTTTTTCATTTTGAAACCACTTCCTCTGAAACGGTTAAATATTTTGTTCTTAGCTTTTGATGTCCACTTTGAATTATATTGACTACATTCAACCTATCGTAGTACACTGTAAATATATTATTCAAATTCTTCTAGCAATGCTTTCAACCATATCAATTCAACTAATTATGAGAAATCGTGTGTATGTTTTTCAAGTTGTCATTGAGATACTTGAACAAATTGGAAGTCATAAACGTTAATTTTCAAAATGATGGTGCCAGAGGTTGCTATTATTAAGTGGTTGCCAGAATTGTTGGACCGTTCTTTTTTCGAAATAACATGAATGGAGAATGATACCTACAATTTTTAAATAATAATTTCTTTGGCATCCAAGGTCTCCAGACCTTACCCCTGTAGATTTTTTAATCACTCATTAGAATCATTAGAGAAACATGTGAAGCTATAACTCGAGGAAAACAAACTGGGACCTGTACAAAACGTATTTAAAGGACAACCTTAGCCAGCTAAATACAGGCGGGACAAGACACCACCTCAAGCTGGAACAGGATGTAGAGCTGCTTTGTGGGGCGATATCCAAGGCCTTTGAAGCCAGTTGTCCGTTATCCCCAAGAAGACCAGCCAAGGATGCCCCTCGGTGGAACAGAACTCTGGCAAATCTCAGAGCTGAAGTCCGTCACCTGTTTAATAAAGCAAAGGTTGACGGGAACTGGCAAAATTACAAAGAGAAGCTGACTACGTACAACAAGGAGATAAGGAAGGCAAAAACAAAAAAATTTTATCACTTCATCTCCTGTAGCAGCAAGGCTTCACAGAGCCATGGCAAAAGGCGGGACTAAACCTGTGATGGCCTTGAGAAAACCAGATGGCAGCTACACGGAAGGGGAAATGGAGCAGGCTGACCTGCTCCTTCAAACACACTTCCCTGGCAGCAAGCAAGCAGATCTGGCAGAGGCAATCCGTAGCACCAGGAGACCCAAACGGGAGGAATGGGAAATCGCTAGGCGAATCTGCACGAGACAACGCATGGAGTGGGCAATAATCACCTTCCAGCCCTACAAATCACCAGGAGCGGATGGGATTTTCCCGTGCTCCTGCAGAAAGGACAGGAAGAGGTACTACAGCATCTCGTAAACATAACGAGAAGCAGTCTCGCGTTGGGATATGTCCCCAAAAAATGGAGAAGGGCGAAAGTCACCTTCATACCAAAAATAGGGAAGGAAGATGGGACTGACCCCAAATCCTTCAGACCTATTTGCCTGACATCGTTTCTATTGAAAGCAATGGAAAAAGTAATAGATAACTATATAAGAATGGAGGTTATGGAGAAAGCTCCACTTCACACAAGTCAGCACGCATACAGGACAAGCAGATCGACAGAGACTGCCCTGGAAGAGCTAACAAGGACCATTCAGAAAACCTTTAATGAAAAAGAAACAGCTATCTGTGCCTTCCTAGATATCTCAGGTGCGTTTGATAACACGTCGCATGATGCGATCAGACGAGCACTGGAGACAAGGGGGTGAGTAAAACAATAACCAAATAGATAAGTGAGGTGCTCTCCGCAAGGACAGCTGAGACAACGGTAGGTCAACACACTACAAAGATCAGAACTACCTGTCGAATACCTCAAGGCGGCGTGTGCTCGCCTTTGATGTGGAGCCTGGTGGCGGATGAGCTGCTTAACAGGTTGACTGCATTCGGCGTACACTGCATAGGATATGCCGATAACATTGTTATAATAGCAAAAGGCAAGTTTGAGGGAATGCTTTGTGACCTAATACAAACAAGCCTTAGAATTACTAGCGAATGGTGTCGATCAGTGGGGCTGAGCATTAACTCAGCAAAAACCACAATCGTACCTTTCACTAGGAGGAGGAAACTACTGAAAATGAAATATATACGTCTAGATACAGCAGTAATCGAATGCAAAACAGAAGTCAAATATCTAGGAATAACCCTGGACAAAAAACTTATGTGGAACAAGCATATCGAACTGACTGTGAATAAAGCAACAAGAGCTTTAATGATATGCCGCAATTTAGCAGGCAAAACGTGGGGTTGTATCCCAAATATACTGCGATGGCTGTATACTAGTATAGTAAGACCTATGGTAACATACGGGGCAATAACCTGGTTCCAAAAGGTCACCGCACGTCACAACCAAGAATATCCTTGGCAAGCTGCAAAGATTAGCATGTGTATGCATTACCGGAGCAATGGGAACCTGCCCAACCGCTGCCCTAGAGGTCATCCTAGACCTCACACCTCTACATCTAGTAGTGGAGGGAGTGGCCCGTGCGGCAATGTACCGACTAGCCAGGGCACGGACGGGAGGGGGCGAGACTTTATGCCAAGGAGCTTTGTCATCCCCACTTTCGGATCTGCCAAGCGATGAAATGCCAAGAACTTTTCAACGAAGTTGAGTAACAAGAGAGAGTGGGAAGGAGAATCCTCCACCTACTCTCTAAAAGCAAACACCATCAAATGGTATACGGATGGGTCCAAAATTGAAAAAGGAACAGGTGTAGGGGTATTCGGGCCAGGAACCAAATACTCAGAGTCGATGGGAATATACCCCAGTGTCTTCCAGGCAGAGATTACACCTATAAGAAAGAACTTAAAGACAGGGAAGAGGACGTCAGAGCTTCCCTCTGGCACAATCTTCCTGGTCTGAGACATTCCAAGGTATTCCTTGGAAATTTCAACAAGCAAACAGCAAAAACCATGCTAGAACTAAACAGGAACAGATAACGCATTTTCACAGGTTTCCTTACAGGGCATTGTTGAAGAGAATGGGTCTGAAACAGAATAGCGACTGCAGGTTCTGCGGGGCGGAAGATGAAAGTCCGGAACACCTGATATCCAACTGCACAGCAATTTTGAAGAAATTCGCGCCAACTATCTTCGCAAAGGCGTTATAGACGAGGAAGATATACCCTCTCTGAAACCATCACATCTGTTACAGTTTATTAAAGCTCTCAGGCTGGATGGGGAGCTGTGACTGCGGGCAAAACCCAGCAGCTTACACCTCATGTAAGGGGGCACAATAGACTCACGGTCGCGGTGCAATATCACCCTTATATCTAAATCTAACTCCAGATGTAATTAGAAATATCATTTTGTGTACTTTTCTCCATTTGTATAAAACTTTTTTGGACACACTGTATATATGTTTGATATAATTTTATGCACGCACTGTATATATATATATATATATATATATATATATATACTTAGGAAAGGGAAAGAATGTGTCTGTAGCGATGGTAGCGATCGTGTGACTCAGATAGCGCTGCTAATAAAGTGTAATGCACTAATGACGGTAGTAATTTATTTTTATTGTTCCTCATATTATACATCGGGGACGAATATATGAATATATACAGCGGTAATAAAAATAAACGAAACCTACCTGTATACATATATGTATGTATATATATATGTGCGGGTATAGATATAAAATTAAAGAATTATTGAGACAGATTCGACCGAAATAAGGGGTCCGAAATGTTATCGAGATATCACCTTTTTAAAACATCCGATCCAGGTGAGAAGAGAATGCGTTCGGATCTGAAGACCCGCCGCATTCGCATATTATAGCTACAATTTCAAGAGAAATCCAACCAGTTTAACCTTTATATTTTACATTTTATTTTATTTTTTTTTTCGGAATATCTACCGCACAATTTTATCGGCGTGAAAACAACCCCTTCCTAAAACCTCAAACGCGATGACAGATGGTTGCGTTAACAGCCCACAAAACCGATTTAGACGCGACGCGACGTTCTAAAATTCAACCATAATTTCCACTTTATTATAACCGCATTAGGAATGAACTAGACAATGTATAGTGCGTCACCAATATCGTTCGTATAACACGAGAAAATAGGGAGCTTTAAGTTCGGTGGACGTTAAGTTGAGAATCGTCGTAGGGGTTAAATGGCGCGATTTTAAAAGAGTTCGCTTCTGGCCCATTTGCGGCAATTTGCCGGGACACCTAGTGCGTGATATATCCTATAGCTTTTGTACTTCGAAAGGCGTCGACAATGTTTTACATCCGACTGGAAAATTTCGCCGGATAATCTTCAAGTAGTTTATAGCACATAACTTGGACGTTTATGGGTATTCTACCTATACATGCATGTATAAACGGATGTGCAGTTTGTGAAAAAAAATAAAGTTGCATTATAGTTTATAGTTTTCCCCTTCAATTTTGCGAAGCCACATATTTGTGATCCCAAAACAATAACTGTTGTTGTAACAAAGCCATTAGAGTACATTTACACACACAATTTACACAGCAAGAGCTGTGATATTAGGTAGTCTTAATAAGTAATGCAGTTTAAGAAGTCCCTATATAATTTAGTATACGAGGACGACCTGAAATGTTTCTGCAATCGACAAGAAAAACTCGGTATTGGTGTGGTGTTTTATTTTTATTTTTCGATGTAGTCTCCCCGAAGATTAATACACTTTTTCAAACGGTGCTCCAGTCGTTTCAAGCCGTTGGAAAAGTAGGATGTTTCAACGTCTGCAAAATAATCATCTGTATAGCGGCGATTACCTCCTTATTTATCGTTTGGAAAAGCAAGCGAGGACGTTCATCGACTCGGATCAATAAATCACTGTAGTATTGCTCCGTGATCGTCCTTTCCTTCTGTAGATATAGATATAGATATAGATGAGGATCACACCTTGGGAATCCTAAAAAATGGTCGCCATGACCTCTCTGATTCACCCGGAAAACTCCACTGCTTAATAATAATAATAATCCTGCCAAGACATATTCAAGAGGGAAGAAGGAACATTCACAATCTATTAGTTATAGGTGAGGAGGCAGGATGGGAGTACAGGACAGACAGATTCATAAACAGGAAGTCAAACTTTATTATTAGAAATTAGAATAACTTTTTATAGTTTAAAATCCATTAACCGTAACGTTCTTCAATTTCAATCAGATATCTTAAATCTTTTACCCTTACATATTGTTAACGAGTTTCGGAATAGATTGTAGATTTGAAATGAGGGTGATATTGCGCTGCGACCTATTGATCTATTGTGCCCCCTTGCATGAGCTGTAAGCTGCTGGGGGTATGCCCGCTCCCACAGCTCCCCATCCAGTCCAAGAGCTGTGATGGTTTCAGAGAAGGTATGTCTTCTTCGTCTATAACGTCTTTACCGAGATGGTTGGCTCGGGTTTCTATGATAGCGGTGCAGTAGGATGTCAGGTGTGGATTTTCATCCTCAGCCCCGCAGAACCTGCAGTCGCTATTCTGTTTTAGACCTATCCTTGCCATGTGTTCACCAAGGTGACAGTGCCCTGTAAGGAACCCTGTGAGGATGCGCAATCTATTCCTGCTAAGTTCCAGCAAAGTTTTTGCTCTATGCTTATTGTAGCTTCCAAGGAAGATCTTGGAGTGTCTCAGACCAGGAAGATTCTCCCAGAGGGATGCTCTGAGACTCTCTTCCCGATCTTTAAGTTCTTTTTTGTAGGTGCTCGTCCCTATACCACAGAACGGTTCAGGTCCCACAAACGGAGTTGTAGCGGCCTTTCTTGCTAGTGAATTAGCTTCTTCGTTGCCTCTGATTCCAGTGTGTCCTGGTACCCAGTATAGTGCAACTCTATTATTCTTGCCCAGGTCATTTAATCTATCAAGACATTCCCAGACTAATTTCGAGCTGATCGTGTTAGAGCTCAGCGCCATTAGGGCTGCTTGACTGTCGGAGAAAATTGCAATGCTCTGCTTCCGATAGTTCCTGTCAAGGTTCAGTTGAGTACATCTTCCAATTGCATTGATCTCCGGTTGGAAGACGCTGCGGTATGTCCCCATTGGCTCGGAATATTTGGTTCCTGGCCCAAACATGCCTGCACCTGTTCCTTTATCGGTTTTAGACCCGTCCACATACCACTTGATAGTGTTTTCCTTTAGGGAGTACGTGGAGTGTTCTCCTACCCACTCTCTCTTATTACTTAGCTTGGTGAGGAAATTCCTTTCAAAGCTATATTCCTTGACCATTTCATCATTTGGTAGGCTTAGAAGTGGGGAGAGCCCGGCTTGAGATGTCCATGCTCTCTGGTGCGGAATCTCGCCCCTTCCAGTCCCCGCCCTGGTCAGTCTGTGCATAGCCGCAAGGGCCGCTCCCTCCACCACTATGTGTAAGCGGGAGAGGTCTACAATTACCTCTAGGGCCGCAGTTGGGCATGTTCTCATGGCTCCGGTGATGCATACACATGCCAGCCGTTGCAACTTGTCAAGGGTAGTCCTGATTGTAACTTTAGTGACCTTCTGGAACCAGCTTATTGCTTCGTACGTTACCATAGGTCTTACTATACTGACGTACAGCCATCGTAGTATACTTGGGTTGCAGCCCCAAGTTTTACCTGCCAGGTTCCGGCATATCATTAAGGCTCTTGTTGCCTTATTCATTGTCTGTTCCACAGAAGTTTTGAATCTAGGGTTATTCCTAAGTATTTAACTACTGATTTGCGTTCGATCACTGTTCCATCCAAGTGGATGTCTTTCATGTTCGAAATGTTTCTCTTCCTAGTGAAAGGTACATTCGTGGTTTTTGCGGAGTTGATGCTCAGCCCCACTGATCGACACCATTCACTGGTGATTTTAAGGCTTGTTTGTACCAGGTCACAAAGAATCCCCTCATATTTGCTATTATTACAATGTCATCGGCATATCCTACACAATGTATGCCGAAGGCTGTCAGCCTGTTGAGCAGTGCATCTGCCACCAGGCTCCACATTACAGGCGAACAGACGCCACCTTTTACTGACTCCCCTTGCTTCAAGTACTCGTTCAATCGCGTCATGTGACGTGTTATCGAACGCACCAGAAATATCCAGGAAAGCGCAGATCGCTGTTTCTTTATCATCCAGGGTTTTCTGAATGATTCCTACTAACTCATGCAGAGCAGTCTCTGTCGATCTGCCCGCCCTGTATGCATGCTGACTCCTGTGAAGTGGAGCTTTCTCCATTACTTCCATTCTAATATAGTTATCTACTAGTTTTTCCATCGCTTTCAATAGAAAGGATGTCAGATTAATGGATCTGAAGGATTTGGGGTTGGTATGAAGGTGACTTTAGCTCTTCTCCAGCTTTTGGGTATGTATCCCAACGCTAGACTGCTTCTCGTTATGTTTACTAAGTGTTGTATTATCTCTTACTGACCTTCTTGCAGGAGTGCGGGGAGAATCCCGTCCACTCCCGGCGATTAGTATGGCTGGAAGGTGTTGGCAATTTCCCAGTCCTCCCGTTTGGACTCCCTGGTATGTGTATTTGCCTCTTCCAGGTCTGTTTCGTTGCTACCTGGGAAGTGTGTTTTAAGTAGCAGGCTAGCCCGCTCCTTTTCCCCTTCCGTATAGCTACCATCTGGTTTTCTCAGGGCCATCACAGGTCTTGTTCCGCCTTTTGCCATGGCCCTATGAAGCCTTGCTGCCACCGGAGTGGAAGTGATGTTTTCGCAAAAGTTCATAAAGCTTTGCGTTTTAGCCTTCCTTATCTCCTTGTTGTATTCAGTCAACTTCTGTCTATACCTCTGCCAGTCCCCGTCAACTTTCGCTCTATTGAACAGGTGACGGACTACAGATCTGAGGTATGCTAGAGTTCTGTTCCACCAAGGACTGTCCTTAGTCTGAATAGATTGAGAATATATAATAATAATAATTTTTCTTTTAACCACCACAGACCGATTAGAAGAGAAAGGTTGAAGAGGAAAAGAAATATCAAAAAAAAGAGGTAGGGATAAAGAAACTTTAAAAGCACACATGTCACTATATTGAAGAATAGTTAAGCTAACTGATTCCAAAGGCGTAACGGAAACGTTTTAAAACGTAACCTCTGAGCATGCAAAGTTTTTCTCATTACCTGTTATTGTCTATATCAACATATGTAAAAACAAATGATTCTTTGATATTCTTTTAAAAAACAACCACAAATCTTTCTTTCTGTGAGAGTTAAAACATTACAACGTTGACAAATGTTCCAAGTTACAGCCGTGTTCCAAGAAACCCCGTTTGACCCATCGCGCGGAAAGCTTTCTCATGCCCAAAATTTCGTGCAACTGAACTCGCTCACCCAGAAGCTGATGGTCGAAAATGATGCCATGAACCTCTAGCAAAATATTTCGAATTTCCTCGGCCGTTTTCCCGACCATCCAGAAGTGTTTTATTACTGCACAAAAATTCGATTCAACACAAAACACATTCTTAAACAACAACTATTGACAGTAAACGTCTGAAATTTTAACAGTTCAACCTTCATGCACCATCTCTTACCGATACCACGACGTCAGAAACATTTCAGGTCACACCCTGTATATAACGCAGAGGTATATAGGGAATACATCCTCAAACCATTTTTCCTAAGTTATCTTCGGAATAATTAAAAAACAGTAGCTCTATAGTTTCTATTAAAGGTACAATCAAAGTGATAAAACGTTGTACACTTATAGGTTCTTTCAAAGGGTTTAATCTCTAGGATGGCGCTATATCTCAAATTATACATAGCCAGTATAGCCCATCCGTTCGAACGGATTTCGTCTTTGTCTTTGCCTCCCGATGATGAGATGGAGATGATTCTACTGTATACGCTTCTGTGAATCGACTTGAAATTTCTGGAATGTTAGCGATAAGCGGTAAAAGTGGTGCCCGTGGGTCCTTCACTTGGCATTCCGGCGCTCTACAGTCGGTAGCGTTTATCTCCAAATTGTATCGTTAACTTTACAGTTCTGGCTAGACAGGTACATATTTTATAATAGATATCTGTGGACGATCATCGTCTTTATAAAAAAAGTTTCGCTTTCGACTTTTGACTATGTACATATATGTGGACACAATTTTTTTCTTTATGTAATAAGTTCCCATAATGTTGTATTAATTTGAGGTTAGGCCAATTTTTTTTGGCCCAAACTTATGTACATATATGCTTGCAGTAGAGGGTACACTACTGCGTGAATGCAGCAATTAAAATTTAAGTGATAAGGAACACGTCTAGTTACTTAATTTTATTAGTATAATACGAGCAATTTATTTTTTTATTATTTTATTGCGCTTTATAGTAAGAGAACACAGAAGAATGATGCCTCGGCCTTCATTTCTTTTAAAAGAAATTGCCATTTCTTGAACGGACACAAACTAGTCCTTCAAAATCTTTATAATCGATTATTGTATTTATATTTATATGTAGGAGTAACTGAATAAATCTGGTATTTGTTATTCGTTCTGTGGGTATTGTATTGTAATGATTCGATTTGTACTCTTTTATTTGACACGCATTTATATTAAAATAAATTTTAAAACCTGTTTCCACAACTATTAAATAATACCAGGTCAGTATAAAAAGTATGAAGCTATTTTATCTAATTTTGTGACATATCGTGTTATTAAATGTCACTTAAAAACATTTAAATCGCCGGCAACGCCATCTGGGCGACGAAGATTCAACTAGGCATAAGGTCCCAGTCGGACACCAATAGATAGCGCTCTAGAATTGTTAAACTACCTTCCTACGTGACCATTCTCTCGATGTGGACACGCTGTATAAGCCGAGTACTATAAACGGTCACGCAATGACTCATCAGTCACGAATCAGTTTAAAATTAGTCAAGCTGTTTTCAGAACCGAATCAAAATAATAATTCACACATTGGAGGATATTTTCGTGTTTATCCAAAAATTTACTGATCAACAAATCACCAGTTGTACGAGGACACGCTGTATAAGCTAACCGCTCTTAGTCCAAACTTGATCAAATCAAAACTGATTAAGCTGTGTTCAAAATCAGGTAAGCTGATGTCCACAAGGAGTGGTTGGTTCCATAATGGTGGCGTTTTGGCCTATATAAATCTATAATTGACTAGGAAAGGATAATCTACAAAATCAAGAAAATGATTTCTCACTCTATCAGCGTCTCCACTTAACCAGTAAGCGAATCGAGAATCAGAAATCGTGTACCACTGGTTATCGATAAAACAAGTCGATAATTGATGCTGGAGGGACGCTGATGAGATCTGAAAGGCAGAAACTACGTAGTCCGCAGACATTTTTTTACTTTTTACATTTTTGGCAATGCTCGATGTTTTCAATTATTTAAAGTCATTGTTTAAGTTTTCATTTCTGAACCACCTCGAGTTTCGTATCTACAATATAGCCGAAATATTCGACTTCACTCTTTCAAGACATCTCCACCTCTTATATTACCTCATTGAAAGTAGGCTGACCACTTCTTTATAATCGATTTTGATTCATGACTTGCCGACTTATCATGTTAACCTGACAACTCTAGAAGGAGTTTTTTTCTGTTAGTAAAAGACAAAACGGTAACGACAATGTAAGCTGGTTTCGATGGTACTTCTATTCTCGTCCAGTGTTGAACGTAAAGATTTTTACCCCTTTTATCCCCCTGTTGGGCTCATCCGGCCCTTAAAGTGTTGTGATCTTCGTAAGTGTAGGATTGTCGATGTTCAGCACTCTGTTGACCTGGATGGGAAATGGAGTCAACTCGGAGTTGTGCATTCCTTATGAACTAAGGAGCTCCAACCAGCATCCGAAATATCTTATTTTGAAATACCTCTAGCTTCTATAGGTTTATCTTCGCTAAATTTGATCAACAAAGGGCTCCATATGAAATTATGTGACGCAAAAAAGAGATGTAGATCAACACTTTCAAGGATAAAGTACTCTTGGAGCAAAGGAGTGGGAGTAATGCTGATCTTCCTACCAGAAATCTGTCTGATATTCTTTTCACATGCTGCTGAAAAGTAAGCCTCCAATCTAAGATAACACCCAAAAATACAACTGATTGGCTCCAAAGCAGCCTATTTGTAAGCTGCAATGTAAGGTGGTTCCATCGTTAATGTGGTCTGGGTTAACACTCAATATCCATCTTGAGTAAAATATCTTTATGCCAGACATGACATAAATAGTACAAAGCTTTGAAACAATTGTGGTACAAGTTTTCAACGTTTATGCACCTTATTGAGCTTGTTTCTTCTATCTTTCTTATTCTAGTAGCATTCTTGAAAAGAAAAAGAAATCCTTGGAAAATGCTATAGAGCTACAGCACTTTTTAGTTCCTGATCCGAAGAAAATCGTCCGCCATTAAGTCTTTATTTTTTAAATTTGTAAATAAAAATAAATTTCGAGCAGTTTCACCATCCACTTAATCGATAAAGCAGTTCTCACGCCAATAGCTTTTTACAATTTGACAGCTGTCAGAAATATTTTGATATTTGCGAATGTTGAAATAAATAAATGTAATACGTTTATTACTGATCGACCATTAGAAATGTTTTTGCTGATGCAATTTCTGCAAATAAAGGCAGGTTGGCAACACAAAAATCCCTGCTTTGAAAAAAAAAAGATAACCTTTACTTATTAGGCGTCCATTTTTTGACAACTAAATGGAATGAAGTTAGGTAATCAATGTAGGCAACATTACACTCTTACCAAATTAAATCTAGCATTACCAATCTGGTAGACGTAACCAAAAAATTGAATTACTAAGAATGCGGTTTTGTTTTTATTTTGTTATATATCTAAACCTATAACAAAACCTGAAGATAAACTATCCAAAAGTAAAATCTAAACAATAAACGATATAACCGTTAAAGACGAAAACAAACGGCGATCGTCGAGACACGTAGAACAATTCCAAACGATTCGTAATTGTCGGGAATGATGAATCAAGCCGGCGATTTACTAGCCACCTTCTTCTAACAATCTAACCATTACGCAATTTTCTTTCTCCGCGTACATGCACAGATACGTAGTACATACCCCGGTTTCACCGTACGGACATGATTGCGTCCCAGTCAGTCCGGCAAAAACGATTTCGACGCGTATCGAAGGAGGCCTTGATTGCTATACGATCGCGGATGGATCGTAGATCGAAACGAGAGAACTCCGAGCGGCTACTCAGAAAGCAGCTCGAGCTGTCACATAAAGTACCAGCCAACGGCTACTGGGAGCTTCTACCAACAAGCTACGCTGATGGACACACGGCACTCTACGATCTTTTCGAGTATACCAGTATTATTTTACTGTTGATGAAAAGGAGTCACTCTTCTTCCTATTGTCGTATAAATTAATAATTGTAATCGTCACCAACTACCTGATGTGTAGACGCAGACTACTACTATACAATCTAATTTATTAACGACAACATACACACAAGCAGACTATATTAGGTACCCACTGTTATATACCCACACGTATACATAAAATATAAAAGAGCAAGTGGCCGCGAACGCACAACGATCCAACGGAACAGGAAGCTCTGGGAATATTAGAATAGATGTTTACGATCACTAATTGGTGTCCATTTATACATATGAATGGTTTCACGGACGGGAGAAAAACAGGTGCTAGGCGGACGTACACAGCGCCATATATACAGCCGGTTCATTATAGATACATACATAACAGAATTTTTTAATTCTGAACCCATTGCAGGAATATCTTTAATTTTTCCTTTCGTTTCGACTCACGTTGGGCGGACGTTCTACGATTTAATGTGCTTCTATGGTAGTTGTTTACGACCATCCATGTAAATTTTCCAAAAATTTGGTGATTGCAATATCGAACAAGTGCAGAATGTCCACCTGGAAGCAATTTGGATATCGATCAGAACACTCTGCAGACTTTCAACTCTTTAAGCTCACTGATTCCATCTGCAGGTTTTTTGAGTAAAGAAAAGCCATTGAGGGCGATGTTCCTCGACATATAGAGAGCCTTTGATGACCTTTGGCATCAAGGCCTCTTGTATAAAAGATGATCGTTTCACTTACACACATACAAGATCCAACTGACGCAAACATTAAAACCAGCCGACCATGGACAAGATAATTCCGATTTTGCGACACAAATCTTCAGTGATGAAGCGCATTTTCAACTTCAACGTTAGTGGTAAGGTTAAGTCACCATCAGCGCAGTCACTCGACGTGGACAGCCCTGTATAAACTGTATTTTGACAGCTACAACCTATGTAAAATCACCAAATTGTCATAATTATGACAGTTTGACAGGTTTTTAGCTGTCAAAATACAGATTATACAGGGTGCCTGTCAAACTGTCATAATTATGACAATTTGGTGATTTTACATAGGTTGTAGCTGTCAAAATACAGTTTATACAGGGTGTCCACGTCGAGTGACTGCGCTGATGGTGACTTAGCCTTACTACTAACGTTACCAAACAAAATTGCAGAATTTGAGGCGTTGAGAATCCTCGTGTGATTGAAGAACAACCTATGCACCCACCAAGAGTCACTGTTTGGTGCAGATTTTGGGCTGGCGGTGTAATTGGACCATTTTCTTTTTTAAAACGGTGCTGGTACCACGGTAACCGTCACTAGTGATCGTTTGTGGGCTGAGTTGGATGGTATGGATGTGGATAACTTCTGGTTTCAGCAAGATGGTGCCACCATCCACACAGCGAACCAAACAATTGAGTTATTGCGGACAAGGTTTCCAGGTCGAGTAATCTCGCGTCATGGCGATCAAAATTGACCACCACGATCGTGCGATATCACGCCGATGGACTTTTTTCTTTCGGGATTTTTGAAAGGAAATGTTTATACTAACAATCCGCAAACACTTCAACAGCTGAAAGACGCGATTGCTGAGATGATGCCGGTGATGTACCGTCGAGAAGTGTAGACGTGCGAAGCACTTGCAGTGTCTAATAATTGTGTCAGTCAATAAAAGGTTTGTTCACGTATTAAACATGCCGGCTGATGATCGTGTCTTACGTGGCGATGCTCTTGTATTAAAAACTGTGGAAGCAGTTTTGAAATCCGAAGACTTGCTCGAAAAAATAGGCAGTATTATTGCCGAGAAAATCGATCAAAAGATGAATGAATTGATCAAGACTTATCAAGCAAAGGTCAGCCAACTGGAGGATGAATTTGAGAAGGCGCACACAACTATAAATTCACTCGAACAATACACGCGCAGAAATTCGCTAAGAATATATGGTTTACAACAATCTCCTAATGAAAATATTGACGATACTGTTATCAAGTTTTGTAAAGAAAAAATAAATATAGACGTTACAAAGGAGATGATCGACTGCAGTCACAGGTTGGGTAAAGAAGAGAATCATTCCAAGCCACTCCTGGTGAAATTTGTAAGCAGAAATATAAAACAATAAATCTACAATAATAAACGGAAGCTAAAAGGATCCTCGCTAGTTGTCAAAGAGGATCTCACAAAGAAGAATGTTCAGCTTATGAAGCATGTACAAGATAAATTTAAAACGGTATGGACAAATAACTGTACTATCTTTACTAAAGTGAACAATAAGATTTACAAAATTAACGATTTGCTCCGGTAAAAACTGTTACTCCTCGGGCACCAAGAACTCCTTGGATTACCAATGTAATAAAAACAATGATAGCACTGAGAGACAAGGCCAAGGCAAAATTTTAAAAAACTAGAATCGCGAGTAATTGGGACTACTACTATGAATTAAGAAATCTTACTAAACAAGCTATTATCCGCGAGAAAAAAGCATACTTTCGGACACTAGATAGATCTAAAAACCCAAATTGTATTTGGAATGAGCTAAAGTCCCTCAACATCTCTAACAAAAATTTGATGGATTTCCCTTGCCAACTGCGGAACACTGAAAACATTAACAATCATTTTATTAATACGGTACCCGTATCAACAACACATAGAACATTACCGAACACACACGAAAAATAATATTAGTAACGACTTCTTATTTTCCCTAATTGATGAAGAACAGGTTTCTGAAGCATTGGACAGTATCTCTTCCACTGCTTGCGGACATGATGATCTAGTAATGATCAAATATTGCACGCCATTCATCCTTCAATATATTGCTCACATCATAAACTCGTGCATACTAGAAAATGTATTCCCAGATTCTTGGAAACAAACGTTAATAATTCCGTTACCAAAAAAGTCATCCCCTCAATCATTTTCCGATCTGAGGCCAATCAGCTTACTTCCTGTACTATCAAAAGTCTCTGAAAAGATTCTCAATTCACAATTAGTTGCACACTTGAATATTTTTAGTATACTCCCTTCATTTCAGTCTGGTTTTCGTTTCGGGCACAGTTGTGAGTCGGCTCTCTTAAAAATTAATGATGACATTTTGAGCGGAAGTGACAATGCGCTTGCTACTGTGCTAGTATTACTTGACTTTACAAAAGCTTTCGACACAGTTGATCACGAACTATTAGGTACTATTTTTCATTACGTTGGTTTGGGAAGTAACGCTGTTAAATTACAGGGTCCGGCAGAATAATCTCCCACATTTTGCACCGCCACTGTGCCCGCGCCACTGAAGCGATGGGGAGCTTAGCGTTTTCAGTTGGTAGCAAATGCCTTGCCATTTTAGTTGTCATCATGATTTGGACGGGCGAACATCGTGCTGTCATTATCGAAACATTTTTGAAAAATGAATCTGTGATTACAACGCAACGAACTTTTCGTACTCACTTCGCACTGGGTAGACATGCTCCGGTTCCCGATCGCAAAAGAATACTGCTTTGGGTTTCGAATTTTAGAGCCACAGGTTCAGCCTTAAAAAGAAAACCAACCGGTAGGCCCAGAAGTGTTCGGACACCTGCAAATGTTGCAGCTATTAGAGAAGCTGTGGAACGATCTCCTACTCGTTCAGCTGCTAAACATGCCGCTGCTTTGCGTTCGCTGCGAAGAATTTTACACGCAGACCTACACTTCCACCCATACAAAATGATGATCGTACAAGAGCTGAGTGAACGAGACTGGGAAAATCGTAGAGCATGTTGCAACGATATTCTTCAAAACATCCCACAAAATGGGCTTTTAATAACCAGTGACGAAGCCCATTTCCAGTTATCCGGCTGCCTGAACAAGCAAAATTTTCGTTATTGGGCACGATAAAATCCGCAGCAGCTCCATGAAAGGCCACTTCACAGCCCACACGTTACTGTTTGGTGTGCTGTTGGGTCATTTGGCGTTTGGGGTCCCTATTGGGGTTCCAACAGGATGGCGCTACGGCTCATACGGCCAGAAGGTCCATGAACGTTTTGAGGGAGATGTTCCCAGGACACGTAATCTCATTACGTGGAGACGTTGGGTGGCCTGCGCGTTCACCCGATCTTGCCCCATGCGACTTTTTCCTTTGGGGCTACCTGAAAGCGAAGGTCTTTGAACACCATCCCCGAACCATTGACGAATTTGAAGCAGCAATACGTCAAGAAATTGCAGGAATATCGCCTCAAATGACTGCTCGAGTAATGGAAACGTTCAAAAATCACCTTCGAATATGTATCGAAAACAATGGTCGCCACTTGAAGTCTGTAATTTTCAAAACTTAATGAAAACCAATGGCAAACTATACATTTCCATTTAATAAAAAAAAAATTTAAACAACATTTACAATGACGTTTTTATTAACGATTAAAATGTGGGAAGTTATTTTGCCGGACCCGGTACTAACTAGTTTTCTCCACAATAGATCGCAATCAGTAAAGTTAGGAGATGACGTGTCTGCGAAAATTTATTTGCGCTCGGGTGTTCCGCAAGGTTCAATTCTTGCTCCGCTCTTCTTCGCAATATATACCTGTGCGCTATTTGATTCTGTGCGATCGTGCAATGCGCATATGTATGCAGACGACACACATTTATATTATTCCTTTCCCAGGGATGCCTGTGCATTATCTATGTACAATATTCAACGTGATCTTGACACTGTGTTTCATGTTTGTTCCCAACGTAATCTTCACATTAACTCCGCAAAATCTGCAGTTTTATTTTTCGGCAATCAGCATATAAGGGAGCACTTGAGCTCTATCTGTTCCTTGCATATAGGAGGAAATTTTCTACCAATCGTATCACAAGCAAGAAGCCTTGGTATCATCATGGATTCTACATTTCGGTTTAGGAAACAAATATCAAATTACATTCAGCGAGCCTACTGTAATCTAAAGATCCTTTATCAACACAAATCGTATTTATCACGTAGCGTGAAATTACTGTTATGTAACAGTTTGGTATTGTCTCCCTTTATGTATTGTACGACCGTGTATGGCTCGTGCATAGATGCCAGGGATCAAAGGAGAATCCAGAACTCCTGTTTACGTTTTGCGTTTAATATAAGAAAGTATGAACACATATCACACACCTTACAGCTTTGTAAATGGCTAAATATGCAAAATAGGATTCTTCTTCTTAGAGCTTCCTGTATGTATCATACTATTATCACAACCAAAACTCCGTGTTACCTCTATCAAAAAAATATCGTTTCGTACAGATGTTCATAATATTAATATCAGATCTCGAGGGTTAATTCGTCAACAGAATTGACATCTGTCAACGTAGTCGCGACGATCACTTGTCAGATATTGTGTTCCACGTGTAATGTCCATGTTTGTACTTCATCATGAATTAAAAACATTGACAATCTTCAAAAATCTAATGTGTTAAATAGCGACTTAACAAAAACAAACCTCACATTGAGACACCTCTTAGATCTGGGGTGCCTCAAGGCTCCATGTTTTCGTCTCTAATATGCCATCTGAACTAGGCTGTAATCTTGCAGTATACGCGGACGACACACCTATCTACACATCGTTCGGATATAAGAACATTCTTGGTTTGCGCCTTTACAGAGCTATAGAATATATCTTGAGATGGGCAGCTTCCTGGCGATTGATGATCAATCCTGAAAAATATGCTGCCATGAGATTTACCTACAGATGCAGACGACGACCTGAGGAAATCTCGGTGGATGGGTTGGTTCTTCCATGGAGTTCCACCACCAAGTACTTTGGATTAATTTTCGACCAGAAGCTGAATTGGAAACCACATGCCTAGCACTTGAAGGAACATGCTGATTTTACTTCTGGACAGGGAAAATAGTCTTCATCTTTATATCCTCTCGTAAAATTGACACTTTTTGCCTCGCCATAAATTTTTTTTTTTGAATTCTGGATCTTCCAGTAATCGACCAAATTTCTCGACCTCCGTCGTGGTCCATTTATGGGCAAATTTGCACTTCGACGACGGATTTTAAAGAAACCTGTCAGTCGTTCTGTCATTGTCAGCTACATCAGCGTCAATAACAACTTTTAAGCTGCATCTTAATTTGGGGATATTTCACGCAAGACATCAAAATCGTCAAGTTCATGGGCTTTTTATTTTTTCTGCTAAATACCAAACGTTAGTACAGTTACGTCCTCATGTAATCCTCAACTTTCCAGTTGCTTCTTTCGTGAAGCCTAGAAAGGTTGCTGCCTTATCAGAGAACTACTGTCCCGTTAGCTTGTTGTCCAACATATCCAAAATAGCAGCAATTTGGATTTCGATCAGAACACTCTGCTGACTTTCAACTCCTAAGGCTCACTGATTCCATTCGCAGGGTTTTCGAGCAAAAGGAACGTCACAAGATGAACCCCTATGCAGACTCTGGAATGAGTAATGAGGAGCAGGAAATAGCGTTTCATATCATCTTCGAATGCTTCGAAGCACTAAGTCAACATAGGGTTACTTTGCAAAACGCGATTGATCTACCAGTGGAGAAAGATTTACCAAATAGGCTTCGAGGGAACTACCCTGTTTGAGTAAAATGGAATCAAAGCAGGAATAACACAATAGGCTCAGTGGGCCGCAGTGTTAGGGATAATTAGAGACTGACCTGCCTTGATGGCAATCAAATCAAATCAAATCAAAGGGACGTCACTGGGGCAATATTTCTCGACATAGAGAGAGCCATTTGGCATCAAGACATCTTGTACAAGTCAAGTTGGTCTCCTCATACCTCTTGGGTAGGTTAGTGTCACCAACTTCTTTTCTATGAAAAATTCCGGGAATGAATTCTTTCCTCCCCATCCCCTCCTCATATTTTTCCAAGACTCACGTTTATTACTGTCGGTAGACTTCTGTGCATCTAGCCTCTCGTTGATTACGTTAGTTCGTCGCAATTCCAAGTTATCGGACGAGGAAATCTCTGGTTTCTGTCAAAATCAAACAAATCCAAATTCGAAAGAGCTACCGCACCATGGCCTTATTATTTCGAACATCCACTACGGTGGACCGTGGGACTTGGCGGTGAAGTTATGGCTGTTGACAAAGTAAGTAATAAAATATAGATGTCCAGTGAAATGGACGACAGGTCTCAGGAGGATACGGCAGTGAATCCCCCAATCGCAAAACTACCTCCAAACGGTATCGTTATTTCAAACGAGGTGGTACAGACGAAATCAAGTCACCTTCTGTTGAACTCAACGAGTTAAAATGATGCCTACAACACACTATAAAGACACGTCTTCAGTTCAGATAGGTCCAAGTTGTTGTCTAATGAGCGAAATAATCAATTTTAAACGGATGATTTATTGAATCAATCGATGAGATTTGGGTCTATTAAGAACCACCACAGATCCGAAATTTAGCTTCTGAACGGTAGCTTCCTTGTGAGTCACCACCAGAAGTCGTGCGAACCAAAATGATTTTCAAAAACATCATGATCAACTATGTTCTGGAATAACGATGGGATCGTGCATATTGACTATCTCAAATTGGGTGAATCTATCCACAAAACATACTAGATTAACTGTTTTGATGTAATCAATGCTAAGATTTCGTCTAGGAAGTCAAATTTCTACTCGAGCTCGTCAAGCAAATGTTACATCTCGAAAATCTGGGAGGCTTCAACATGTTCGTAAAGAAATCCAATTTCAGTCGTGCCACCACTAAATTATTTAATCGTTCCTCGAGTTAATCACCTGTTTGTCAAATTAATAACGGATTTTAGGTAACGAAAAATTTTAGAAACGGCACGTCACGCGGTGATATGGGAAAGGCCGAGGTTCGACGAAATATAAAGGGCACCCCATCGTCTAGATCAACAGGGAGTCTTTCTCCCATTGTCACCGATACGTCAAGCTCCTTTTAAGACTCATCGATCATTCTAATTTATCGGGTAGAATCTACAGAAACCCTATATAATATATACATACATATATATATATATATATATAAAAAATATATTTTTATTTAGCTCGGATACATAAATCGAATTAATCGAATTCATTGAAGCAATATTGTGAGACTAAAGGGGGGGGAGAGGCGGTGACGATAAGGTCGTATACATTTCAATTTCATTCTATCGCCAAATGCCATATGCAATCGTTACCCCCTCACTCAGCATTAGTCACGGATAGGACATAACAGTCCACATTTTCCTCCCCCATTTATCTGTAGAATTAGTCCGGTGGATCTAATTCGGACACATCTCAATAAATATCATAATTCAATCCTTAACATTCCGTTTATACAATTTTTCAAAAAAAAAAAAAAAAAAAAAAAAAAAAAAAAAGAATCAACATCTAACGATATCGAAAAATTAAAAAAAAAAAAAAAAGGAGAAACCCTACTATGTACGTTAAAGAAGAGGGAATCTATCGAATCGTAATAAACAAGTGAATCAATTTTGTCCTTCTCTCTACCCCTCCCGCACCCCCTCCGCCGAATTACCCGCGATCATTTCCCCTTGTCTCCGAATTAAGGAACGTTTTCTAGCTGGATAGATTTGAAGATATGTCGTGATGCGGGGGTGAGGGGAGGCGGTGTTAATGTCTGGTGCGGATGTAGGCAGCAGGCCGTGAAAATGTCATGATTACAGGGTGTTTCTCTCTCGGGGTGTGCGACAGGTCGTACCCTGTCATTGTCAGTTTTCCTTTTTTTTTTACTTTACTTTAATTCAATCGATTAGATTTTATTTTTAAGAAGGAATAAATGGAATTTTAAAATTCTTCTGTGTTGTTTCTTTAAAGTTAAGTTCTCTAAGTTAATATTTGAAAGAGAAAGTAACGTCTTCAGCTGTTGTAATTCTGGAACCTTTCCGTTGACGTCTTCCATAGTTATAGTAACGAAATGATAAAAAAAATCAAGTTATTTTCATGATAAGTTGATTGTCAAAATCTCCCAGACATTTAGAAGAAATGGCGTCCGTCTGGGCGAAGAAACTCCTCACCTAACAATAAAAAAATTGATCTCAGCAAGTCAGGGGGGGTCCTAGGATAATCACAATAGATCAATATAAATGCTGGAACCACGATCACCTTTACCACATCCAAGTCATCAAGCAAATAAATACTCAAAAATCTTGAGAGGAATTAGTTAATAACCTCAATAAGTACGAAAAATTTTGGACGGCAGTGTATCTGGTCTTCGCAAACAAAACCTGGACGATTCACGAGTGAATTGTAATGGAGAAGTGTTGATGACTTGGAAGGAAAATATGTCTCTTTTGTGGAGAGGAAGAAGGGGGGTGTGGCAGGAAAAAAGCTGGCTTCTATTTAGAGATGCTGGATCCGTTAGAGGTTCCAAACTCGATCAGGAATAAATATCTTGACTGACTTGAAGTTAGTACTGATCAAATTTCAAAATTCAGTTTGTCCACAATAGGATGCCAAAACCTTGAAAGTTTGAAGTCCGAAAGGGTCTTCCTCAGATATTTATTTTCTTTTTAAGTTGAGTACAAAGTTGGGATCAACTAGGTTAGCATCGGAATCCTTAAGACAGTCATTATTGTTAATGGGAGGTGATCATCGTCTTCGAATTCTGAATTAATTGCCTTCTGATCAGTAATTTCATTTAAATCAGGTTTTTTTGGCTTCAAGGAGTAGGTTTTGCTAAGAGGACGTTTTGTTTGAATGATATTTTGTCGCATAATCTTGTCTCCCAATTTTTTCCAAAAAATAAGGTGCTTCTTCTTTCCATAGAAGCCCTAAAGGTATAACTAACGAGTCCTGGTCTTCAGACGATGTCTTTGGTTCAATTAGGGTCTCAAAAATTCTTTTTTTTTCTAAATTCATCATCATTACTGTGTATTGAAGAGAAGGTTGCCTAACAAACACTGAAATCTAACTCTGAAGATGAGCCATCCCCTGAACAAGCAACTTTATCAACCAGGAAAGCGGTAATGGAAGTCGTGTCATGGTCTTCAACCAAAACTTTCATGAAGGTTTCTACAAACCTCATTTTGGTTAAAAATTTACCAAAAAAACTTAAAAACTACCTTGTGCATCCCAAAATTGCCACTAAAACGAGTAATGGCTTCATACAAGCAACAAAACTTTAAAGATAACGAGTACTTGCTTCCTGGAAGCAAATTTTTAGGATGTTGGAGGAAAATTTGCTCCAAAATGAGATAACTAATAATGTCTTAATGTAAGCAATTTTTTGAGGTGTTGGACCAAAATTTGCTTCAAAAGCCGAAGCAATGACTTCAACGAGAATCCAGAATTGAAATAACAACGTTTAAAGATTAAATACCCAACACTTATGCCCAAAACCTTTGAGATAACCAATAATGTCTTAATGTAAGCTATTTTTTGAGGTGTTAGAGCAAAATTTGCTCCAAAAATCAAAGCAATGACTTCAATGAGAATCCAGAATTGAAATAACAACGTTTAAAGATCAAATACCCAACACTGATGCCCAAAACCTTTAAGATAACAAATCATGTCTTAATCTAAGCAATTTTTTGAGGTGTTAGAGCAAAATTTGCTCCAAAAACCAAAACAATGATTTCAACGAGAATCCAGCATTGAAATAACGACATTTAAAGATCAAATACCCAACACTGATGCCCAAAACCTTTAAGATAACAAATCATGTCTTAATCTAAGCAATTTTTTGAGGTGTTAGAGCAAAATTTGCTCCAAAAACCAAAACAATGATTTCAACGAAAATCCAGCATTGAAATAACGACATTTAAAGATCAAATACCCAACACTGATACCCAAAACCTTTAAGATAACAAATCATGTCTTAATCTAAGCAATTTTTTGAGGTGTTAGAGCAAAATTTGCTCCAAAAACCAAAACAATGATTTCAACGAAAATCCAGCATTGAAATAACGACATTTAAAGATCAAATACCCAACACTGATGCCCAAAACCTTTAAGATAACAAATCATGTCTTAATCTAAGCAATTTTTTGAGGTGTTAGAGCAAAATTTGCTCCAAAAACCAAAACAATGATTTCAACGAGAATCCAGCATTGAAATAACGACATTTAAAGATCAAATACCCAACACTGATGCCCAAAACCTTTAAGATAACAAATCATGTCTTAATCTAAGCAATTTTTGAGGTGTTAGAGCAAAATTTGCTCCAAAAACCAAAGCAATGATTTCAACGAGAATCCAGCATTGAAATAACGACATTTAAAGATCAAATACCCAACACTGATGCCCAAAACCTTTAAGATAACAAATCATGTCTTAATCTAAGCAATTTTTTGAGGTGTTAGAGCAAAATTTGCTCCAAAAACCAAAACAATGATTTCAACGAGAATCCAGCATTGAAATAACGACATTTAAAGATCAAATACCCAACACTGATGCCCAAAACCTTTAAGATAACGAATAATGTCTTTATATACCTAAGCAATCTTCGAGGTGTTGGAGCAAAATTTGCTCCAAAAAACCATACCAATGAATTCAATCAATTCAGAATTACCCAAACTAATCCTTCCAGTGGAAAACGATCGAAATAACTATATTTAAAGATCAAAAACGACACGAAAAGATCGCAATTTTAAACTTATACGTTTATTATATGCAGGAAAATCTAGCGGACATTATCTTTAAATTAATTAACCATATCAAAACCGGTCAAAAACGTGAGTGCGTGTCGTTGTTTCCGGTTATCCGGGCCATTATCGCCGCTAATCACCGTCAACGAAGGCATTTGTTTGTCGATTACCCGACGCGGTTTGTTCTCTTTTTCTTTTTCCTTTTTTTTTCATCATACATACTATATATACGCGCTACCTACCGACAGAAACAAACGCGCAACGAGAGACAAAAGCCGAGCGCTGAGCAGAACGGCATAACGACGGTCTGTGACGACAGAGACAGGCCACCGAAAAAATGCCCCTTTTCATCTCCGAACTATTATTCAACATCTACTACAACAATTCCACACGGCTCGCACACACACACACACACACACACACGAGCGGAGAAACACACCCAAAAAACCCATCGCGTCACACAGCACTTTATATTATTTTTATTTAATCGTCGTGCTTCTCTCTCGTTTTACCGGAACGTCGGGCGGGCTATCCTCGTCGCGCTTACCCTTCTCGTTTCCTTTTTCAAACTGCGGCGGGGACCGTGAAAATTTTACCAGCTTAATTTACATGGTTAAACGTGCGTGTACCGTTTTACATGTGTATGTGTATACAATTTCGGCCAAAAACGAAACGACAGTTTAGCGCAAGCTCGAATCGTTTAGGAACACCAAAAAAAAGGAGTAGTGAGGGCCAAAATAGAGCCCCTGAGGGACTCCAGCAGTAATTTCTTAAACTTTGACACGATTTGTCTACAATTTTCCTAATAAAATAATACAATTGAAAATATTGTTTTTATTAAGTTGGTAGTTATCAGAATTGTGAGCAATAGTAGAATTTAAATGTAAAGGTTGGCAATAATTTCGAAATATAGGTTGGTAAGACAGTAACAAGTTTGTTTATAATTATTAACTTAATGAGACAGCAGAGATACTCGTCAAAACAAAAAGGAAATAATTACTTTTTACAATTTGACAGCTTTAAAAAAATAATAACGAGTGATAACGTCGAAATTGTGGGGAAAAAATTGACTATTTTCGGATTTGACAGCTGTCAAAATGATATATACGGCTTGCAAAGACTGAAACTGTAACAAAAATTTCATCTTCTACGTCTACAATTTGACAGCTGTCAAAAATATTGTGACAGTATGATAGAAATAAATAATTGTTTTACTAACTTGACAGCATTAAAAAAATCATAACGTCTGATAGTGTTGAAATTGCGAAGAAAGTAACTATTTTCGGATTTGACAGCTGTCAAACGCTTGTAAATATTGAAACTGTAAAAAAATACATCTTTCACATCTAAAAAAATTACGGTTCGTTTAGAATTTGACAGTCAAAATATTTTGACAGTATAATTAAAAAACAATAGCTTTTACATTTTAGCTGCTGTTAAATATCCTCAAAATTTAAGAAAATAACAGATTTTGCGACACTTCTAATGACCAAATTTAAAGAGAAAATACTATATTTACAATTTGACAGCTGTCAGAAGTGTGAACAACAGTGCAATTAAAACGTAGAGGTTGGTAGTAATTTTAAAATATAGGTTGGTAAGAGATTAACAGGTGGGAAAATGGGATTGAATTCTTATAAGCTAGAAAATGACAATTGATTTAGAATTTGACAACTGTCAAAAATATTTTGGCAGTATAATAAAAAAACAATATCTTTTACATTTAAGCAGCTGTCGAATATTCTTTTGACGTCCTCAAAATTAAAAAAAAAATAACAGATTTTATAATTTTGTCATTGTCAGGTATATTGTGACAAGTATAAAGGTCAAATATAAAAAGAAAACACTATATTTACAATTTGACAGCTGTCAGAAAACACTATATTTACAATTTGACAGCTGTCAGAAGTGTGAACAATAGTGCAACTTAAACGTAGAGGTTGCTAGTAATTTTAAAATATAGGTTTTAATATATTAACAGGTGGGGAAGTGGGATTGCATTCTTCTAAGCTAGAAAATGTCAATTTATATTTGCAATCTGACAGCTGCCAAAAATATGTTGACAGTATAATAGAAATAAGCAATTGTTGTCAGATTTGACAGCTGTCAAAAAATATATAATGTTTGTAAAGATTGAAGTCGTAAAAAATTGCATCTTTCACATCTAAATAAATGACGATTTTTGTACAATTTAGTAGCTGCCAAAAATATTTTGACAGTGTCATAAATTCATTTGACGTTAGCAAAATTTAAAAAATAACCGATTTTATGATTTTCAAGCACATTTTGACAGTTATGTTGGTCAACTTTAAAAAGAAAATACTATATTTACAATTTGACAGCTGTCAGAAGTGTACGCAGTCGTGCAATTTAAACTTAATGGTTGGTAGTAACTTAGGTTGGTAAGAGATTAACAGGTGGGAGAGCGAGATTGAATTTTTTCTGAGCTAGAAAATGACAATTTATTTACAATTTGAAATAAGCAATTGTTGTCGGATTTGACATCTGTCAAAAAATATATAATGTTCATAAAGATTAAAATTGTATAAAATTACATCTTTCACATCTAAAAAGATGACGATTTTTGTACAATTTACCAGCTGTCAAAAGTATTTTGACAGAATAATTTTAAAAAACAATAGCTTTTATAACGTCTGATAGCTACAGACGTTCGTTTGACGTCAGTAAAATTTAAAAAATTACTGATTTTATGATTTTCAGACACATTTTGACAGTTATGTTGGTCAAATTTAAAAAGAAAACACTATATTTACAATTCGACAGCTGTCAGAAGTGTACGCAGTAGTGTAATTTAAACTTAAAGGTTGGTAGTAACTTAGGTTGGTATAGATTTGTAAGAGATTAAGGTGGGAGAGCGGGAGTGCATTTTTTCTGAGCTAGAAAATGACAATTTATTTACAATTTGACAGCTGTGAGAAATATTTTGACAGTATAATAGAAATAAGCAATTGTTGTCGGATTTGATAGCTGTCAAAAAATATATAATGTTTATAAAGGTTGAAATTGTAAAAAATGACATCTTTCACATCTAAAAAAGATGACGATTTTTGTACAATTTAACAGCTGTCAAAAATATTTTGACAGTATAATTTAAAAAAGCAATAGGTTTTACAACTTAGTAGCTGTCAGAAATTCATTTGACGTCAGCAAAATTTAAAAAATGGCAGATTTTATAATTGTAATATATTTTGACAGTTATGTCGGTCAAATTTAAAAGGAAAATATTATATTTATAATTTGACAGCTACGAGAACTGTAATTTACACATCAAGGTTGGTGGTAACTTTAAAGGTTGGCAAAAGATTAACAGGTATGAGAGTGGGATTGCTTTTTTCTCAGCTAGAAAATAACAATTTATTTACAATTTGACAGCTGTGAGAAATATTTTGACAGTATAATAAAAAAGAATAATTTAACAGCTGTCAGGCATTGATCAATATCTATCAAATTGAAAATTAAACTGTTTCATGTTTATCAAGACTGTTGCGACAGCTTTAATCTGGAATATTTGACAGTTACAGGTATTTTCATTTGTCACACACAGTTTAGAAATGAAGCAACTGTCAAATCTGATTTGAAGTAGAAGAAATTGTTATATTCAACACCAGATTGTGAAGTAATTAATCTTACATTGTCGCTATACACCTTGCATGATTATTACTTGCACTTAAAACGCATTTTTTTTCCGATATCAATGGCTTTTTTATGCTAATTAAATACTTGTAGGAACGGGAACTTCGTCCGCTAGCTTATCAATAAATACAATGTTAATCGAAACGTGTGAACAATTTTAAAGAGGAAGCTCTATAAGAATCTATATTTTATTACCGCCCTTATTATCATTAATTACGAAATTCCAGAAGTCGTCGCCACGATGATGGTCGACCGGATGTATTAGCAATAATTTATAGGATTCGTATTATACTTGAATTGTGCGCAACAATTTAAATAAAAACGATAAACACAACACGGGGGTAAAAATCGACTGCCCCCACGAATCTATCCTACAACAACAACAACAGCCATCTCATTTGATCGATGCGAATCAAACAAACGACAGCGGTCCCTGTAACTGGCAAGTGACCACCGTCCTAAAGTCCGGTAATTCCCCGACATGATAGATATGAGGCGAATGCACAGTTAGCCATGCCGATCTATCGGGTGGTAGCTGGCGATCTCGTACACAGATTACTGCGCTGGCTGGCTAGGAAATCTTCGCGTTAGTTAGATGGACCGAAATGGAAGAAATTGCTGAATTTCTAACATAAATTGAATTTTCACTAGAGCGACTCCTGGCGGTGACATTCCGCACTACTATCGTGCAGTGTATCGGTCTCCCTCACTTTTTTTTTGTGCGCGCGTATAACTTGCAGCTTGGATTCTGACGTAAATATCGTCGTTACCCCCTCCCTCCTCCCCCCGCGCAAACGGGGGAAAATTACGATTTATATATATGGACAGAAATTATGATGTTATGTTTTGAAATTTTAAATTTGGCGCCAATTCGTGTTTATTAAATCGTAAATATTTGACATTTAAATGTCAAAATTGGCTATAATTGACGTTTAAATATTAATTTCGATCCTTATTTTACAATTTAAAACTCAATATTGCATAATATTAAATATTTAAACGCCAAACTAGTCCGTATTTAACATTTAACGATCTAACTCGATCAATATCTCATATTTTGAAATCGAACTTAGATCGAGTTTAACACTTAAATGCCAAACTTGTTCACGATCGACATTTAGAAGTCAATCTGTGTCTTTCTTATACCTTTAAAGGATAAGCTAGCTCCATATTTGAATTTGTTCATAATTTGACAGTTAAATGCTAGATCTGTCATTATTTGACATTTAAATTTAAATTTGACATTTTAAAACCAAATTTGGTTAATATTTTTGATTTAAAAACCAAAATTGTCCATAATTGACGTTTAGATGTTAAATTTATCCAAAAATGGCTCTTTATTTTACATTTAAAAGACACATTTACTTCATATTTAATGTTTAAACGCCAAACAAGTCCATGTTTGAGATATTTAAAAGCCAAACTTGCCTATATCACGTACCATACGTTCAAATGTCAAAATTGACATTTTGAGGTTAAAAGTCTCTCCATAGTTGCCATTTAAATGCCAAACTTGTCGCTAGATTGGGATTCAAATATCAATATCGATCCACATTTGACATTTTAAAACCAAATTCGTTTCCCATTAATCATTTAAAAGCCAAACTTGTTCATATTTAATATTTAAATGTCGAAATTGCTCTGGGAGTAAGATTTAAATGTTAATCTAGATCTTTATTTTACATTTAAAAGACAAACTTATCCCACATTTGACATTTCAACACCAAACTAGTCCATATTCGAGATTTAAAAGCCAAATATGCCCATATATCACATCCCACACAGTTAAACGTCAAATCGGAATTCATATTTGACATTTCGAGACTCTAAATCTGTCTATATTTAACATGTAAATGCCAGACTTGTCGCTAATTTGAGATTTAAATATCAATATCGGTCTACATTAAACATTTAAAAACCAAATTCACTTCATATTTATCATTTAAAGGTCAAACTTGTTCATATTTAATCCTCAAACGTCAAACTAGTCCATTATTGACATTTAAATGTCAATCT
The DNA here is from genome assembly GCA_023690525.1 of Holotrichia oblita. Taxonomy (NCBI): domain Eukaryota; kingdom Metazoa; phylum Arthropoda; class Insecta; order Coleoptera; family Scarabaeidae; genus Holotrichia; species Holotrichia oblita. The sequence goes on from CM043023.1 coordinate 23,140,381, forward strand.
CGGTCATTAGATGACATTTAAACGTCAATCTCGGTCCATAGATGACATTTAAAAGTCGAACTTGTCTAGAAATGAGATTTAAATGTTAATCCAGATCTTTATTTTACATTTAAACGACAAACTTATCTCACATTTGACATTTAAACACCAAACTAGTCCATATTCGAGATTTAAAAGCCAAACTCGTCCATATCACGTCCCACACAATTAAACGTCAAACCGGAATTAATACTTGACATTTCGAGAGTCGAAATCAGTCCATATTTAACATGTAAATGCCAAATTTGTCGCTAATTTGAGATTTAAATATCAATATCGGTCTACATTTGACATTTAAAAATCAAATTCACTTCATATTAATCATTTAAAGGCCAAACTTGTCCATATTTAATACTCAAACGTCAAACTAGTCCATTATTGACATTTAAATGTCAATCTCGGTCCATAGATGACATTTAAACGTCAATCTCGGTCCATAGATGACATTTAAAAGTCGAACTTGTCTAGAAATGAGATTTAAATGTTAATCCAGATCTTTATTTTACATTTAAACGACAAACTTATCTCACATTTGATATTTAAACACCAAACTAGTCCATATTCGCGATTTAAAAGCCAAACTCGTCCATATCACGTCCCACACAATTAAACGTCAAACCGGAATTCATACTTGACATTTCGAGAGTCGAAATCAGTCCATATTTAACATGTAAATGCCAAACTTGCCGCTAATTTGAGATTTAAATATCAATATCGGTCTACATTTGACATTTAAAAACCAAATTCACTTCATATTAATCATTTGAAAGCCAAACTTGTTCATATTTAATATTTAAACGTCAAACTAGTCCACTATTGACATTTAAATGTCAATATTGACATTTAAACGTCAATCTCGGTCCTTATTTTTCATTTAATGGTCAAACTGATCCCATATTTAACATTGAAAGGTCAAACTAATCTATATTTGACATTAAGTGATAAATTCGATCAATATTTCGTATTTAAATGTCAAAATCGGTTCATAAACGACATCGAAATGTCATACTTGTGTAGAATTAAGATTTAAATGTCAATCTAGATCTTTATTTTACATTTAAAAGTCCAACTAAACCTTATTTGATATTAAAGTGTCAAACTCGGTCCATATTTGACATTTACACCTTAAACTTGTTCATAACTGACAGTTAGATGACAATGTCGGTCCTTTGTGTTATATATGAAAGCCAAATTTGCTTCAATATTTAACATTCAAACGTCAAACTAATATATATTTGACATTTAGCTGTCAAACTCGATCAATATTTCATGTTTAGATAACAAACTCAGTTCATAGTTGATATTTAAATGTTGAAATTTTCTATAATTGACATTTAATTGTTAATTTCGATCTTCATTTTATATTTAGATGTCAAACTGGTACAATAATATTCAAAATTTAAACGTCAAACTAATCTATATTTAAGATTTAAACGCCAAACTAGTTCATATTTGAGGTTTAAAAGCCAAACTTTTCCATATCACGTTGCATACGTTGAACTGTCAAAATCAATCCATCCTTGACATTTTAAGCGTCGACATTGAACCATTTTAAACATTTAAATTCCTCACTTATTGCTTATTTGACATTTAAATATCAATAACGGTTCCTATTTGCAATTTAAAAGCCAGAGTTGCTGATATTTAACAACTAAACGTCAAACTAGTCCATAATTGTCATTTAGATGTCAACATCGGTCGATAGGTGACGTTTAAATGTCAAACTTGCCTAGAAATGACATTTAAATATAAATCTGCAAAACTCGATCGATATTCCACGTTTAGGTGTCAAAATCAGGTCAAAGTTGACATTTAAATGTCAAATATAGGGATCATTTTTCATTAAATATAAAAAAAATATTTCTGGTTATGTATTTATCAATTAGAATCGGCAGAACTCAGTTCTTATATGTTGAAATACTTATTACCACATGGAAGGAGTCTGAATTAGGTTTCAAGTTTGCTGCATTGTTTGCACAAGAACAAACAATTGAGGCGGCTGCCAGTGGAAATGTTAATTATTTATCAGAATGAAACTTATTAAGCAGGTGGCTGTGATAATCCTAATAAAAACTTTCGTTCGATTAAAACTAAAAACAAGCGAATAAAACGGATTTAATCACGAGAAAAGGAATAGAATAAAGAGAAATAATAAAGGAAAAAAAAAACGAACGTTTCAGATAAGCAAGCGAGGTAAAACAAACGAGTACGGTAGCTGCGTAATTAGTTTAAAACCAAACGGTTTCTCGGAAAACGAGTATCATTTAATTCCAAGCGGTCAGCTCCTATCCTGACGGATACGAGCTCGGTTTAGGCGACGGAATCTTGGATTTGGTCGACTATACAGTCGGCGGATATCAAAAAGACCACCTCACAATACAATTAGCCGGTGTCTTATAAATTTTGCGAAAACGATTGCGGATCTGTTAGTGTCGCCTGCGACTTCCAGTTCATTTTCTTCGGTTGTACACTTGAACGTAGAGCGTAGGTGGTAATTGACGATTCCTTTTTTTTTTAATAATATTTGTAGCAATATAATTTTTTTTATTTTTTCAAAACAAAAATAAAAATAAGAAGCTCAAGGTTAATGGTATTAAGCGGCGCGTTCTGTTCGCATCAGGGAATTATAATTAACAACCTGTATGCCATCTTAGAGTAATTAGTTTTATTAATGGAAAAAACTACTTAATTTAATGTCGTCGGCGATTCTGCCTTTATCTCGGCGTTAAGCCTCTCTCTAAATCTAAAAGTAAAACGTAATACCGGAGAGTTTCGCGGTGACTTCACAAGTTTATGCCCTTGAAGTATCCGCAAGCTTGGCGTTTACGATTATACCATTTTAAATGTTATCAACGGGTTTTAATGAAGGTGCAGTCGGAATATCTTTCGTTACATTTTTAAATACAGGGTGTTCTAAAACGCGATTACCAAGTAGCTAATTATAAAAATTGAAATTTGACAGCTGTCAGAAGGTTTGTATTTTGACGGCAATACAATAAAGGACAATCCTAAATAAAAAAAACCAAACGCCGCATCCACAATTTCCCCGTTAAAACACCAAAAATTAAATACTTCTATGATTAATCACAGCTTCCAATTCAATTGTAATGCTTATCAGCTTTGAAATTGTCAACAAATAACTGTGTTTCCAATTTGACAGCTGTCAAAAAAAGAAATGACAGTCGAAATTGTAAAAAAATAAACAACCAGTCAGAAAAAATACTTTTATAGCTTTCGACAAGTTATAACACCTGAAAATATTAAAATTTCGAAGAAGTAACCACGTTTTCAATTTGACAGATGTCAGAGAAAAAGAAATAACAGTCAAAATTGTAAAAATAAATAAACAACCAGTCAGAAAATATACGTTCATAGCTTTTAACAAGTTATAACGGCTGATAATATTAAAATTTCGAAGAAATAACCGCGTTTCCATTTTGACAGCTGTCAGAAAAACAAAACAACCGTCAAAATTGTAAAAAATAAACAACTACTTAGAAAAAAATACTTTTATAGCTTTCGACAAGTTCTAACGCCTGAAAATATTAAAATTTCGAAGAAGTAACCGCGTTTCCAATTTGACAACTGTCAGAGAAAACAAAACGATAGTCAAAATTGTAAAAAAATAAAAACCAGTCAGAAAAAATACGTTTATAGCTTTCGACAAGTTATAACACCTGAAAATATTAAAATTTCGAAGAAGTGACCACGTTTCCAATTTGACAGCTGTCAGAGAAAACGAAACGATAGTCAAAATTGTAAAAAAATAAAAACCAGTCAGAAAAAATACGTTCATAGCTTTCGACAAGTTCTAACGCCTGATAATATTAAAATTTCGAAGAAATAACCGCGTTTCCATTTTGACAGCTGTCAGAAAAACGAAACGACAGTCAAAATTGTAAAAAATAAACAACTAGTCAGAAAAAAATACTTTTATAGCTTTCGACAAGTTATAACGTCTGAAAATATTTATATTTCGAAGAAGTAACCGCGTTGTCAATTTGACAGCTGTCAGAAAATAAAATAATCCTTGAAAATGTTGAAACTGTGACAAATTATATAATCTTTCCCGTCATATTTTCACAGTTACTGTGTCAGTATAATAGAAAACAATTGCCTTATCCGTAAAATAAAACAAAGTAACCAATTTTACAATGTTGTCAATTGTCAGATCTACTTTTACAGCTCTATAATGTGCTAGCCTGGACGAATATGCAAATGTTGAAACCGTAAAAAATAACTGCTTTTACGAATTGATGAATGTTAGAAAAATGTTTTAATAAGAACAAATAATCATTTGAACACTATTTGAATCGGTTGACAGCTGTCAGAAAATTGTAAAATAATAACGGTTTTTACAATGTGACAGTTGCTGCCATCGCCGAAACAACAAAGACATTATTACAGTTATTATAGTTTTACGACTTTCAAACAAATTTTCATTTTGACAGCTGTCAGTAAAACAAAATATAAAACCTCCGAATCTTAAAATTGTCAACAATAAGCATCACGCTACTTTCGCTGCCGTGGGAAGAAGGCTTCGAGAGATCTAATGACCCCGAATTCTAAAAAAACCAAGAAATTTTACAATTTTGACAGCTGAAGCTGGTCGAAGCTGAGGAGCACATCAGAGACCTTTTGACCTATTTTCTTTTTACAGTTTGACAGTTACTATATCCGCCAAAAAGGAGAAATACCATCGCGTTTTTGACAATTTACTGGGAAAATATAATCTCGATGAAAAAATCTTTATTATTTGACAGCTGTCAAAAATATTTAGATAATTATAAGTAACAAATAATGCGTTCGAATATTAAAACTGTCACAAATTACATATTTCCCGCCATTTTCCCTGCCATGAGGAGAAGGCGTTGAGAATTTTAATGGCCCTAAATCCTAAGAACCAACAAATTTTGACAGCTCAACCGGGTCGAAACTAACGAAAACATTACCGACCTTTTAACCTGTTTTCTTTTTACAGTTTGACAGTTACTATGTCCTCCAAAACAAGAAACACGATCTCTCAGGAAAATATAATCCAGATGAAAAAATCTTTATTATTTGACAGCTGTCAAAAATATTTCGATAATTATAAGTATTAGAATAGGAACAAATAATTGCATAATAATTTGATAGGTTAACAGAAATTTTTCATACACTCAGAAGTGGAAAAATATCCCGCTTTTCAACTGTCGAATATATGTTGAGAGCTATAATATTCAAATCTTAAAAATAAAATACTGTGTTTACAATTTGATAGATGTTAGAGAAATATATTGACACCAGAGCTGTTGACACTGTAAAAAGAAAAACTATTTTATTATTTGACAGCTGTCAGAAGTATTTTGCCAACGGCCCAAAAACTGGTTTTATGTCATGGGTCGTACCCGAACAGAAAATACTGTATTTTGCAAATCAGCGGGTATTGAAAACCGATGTTTGAGATGTTTGAGAAACTGTTTTTACAATTTGACACCTGTCATAAACATTTTAACGGACACATCTGTCCGTTTCTATAATCTAAAAAGTTGCGGAAAAAATTATATTCAATTACAAGTGTAGAAGTCAGAAGAAATAATTGTGTTAACAATTTGACAGTTGTCTGAAATTGAATGAATTGTCAGATATATTATATTTTGACAGTTATAATGGTAGAAGTTAAAAAAAACATATTAACAATTTAACAGTTATCACAGTGCGACCCCGTAAGAGATATCTCTGGCAACTGTTTGACAGCTGTCAGATGCTTTCAAAAATTTATAAATTACACCTATTTTCACAATTTGACAGCTGTCAGAAAATATTTGATGACAAGTTGACTCAAAATTGCGACAGAATAACCTATTTCACACGTGATGTATTTTTGACAGGTACAGGTTAGGAATAGTTTGAGGAAATAATCAAAGATTAAACTGAAAAAAAAAAAGATAAATACAACTACGCTACTGTCTCTGATCCGGTTTATTCGCGGAGCCTTTTTCGTAACGAAGCTTTTTATCCGCGACGACCTACTCTCTTAGTATACACAAAGTCGTAACATTTAAGAGGAAGACAGTATTCCCGTGGGTAGTTTTCCACTCTAATATGGATTTGATTGCTCCGTATGATATCGTCACTGCGGTCAATTCGATAATACGCTTGGGGAATACCCCCGCTGATATCGGTTTTTGCAGATATGAGCATCATGCAATGAGCCAACCGCATAAACATGAACCCGGAGATACTGGGATAGATCTTCCCGGACTACGTCTCCCTCCTATATCCTATAATATAATATATGTATGTATGTGGTTGTATGCAGTAGTAGTAGTAATAGAGAAAGATCAGCTTGAGATTGCGATTTTCGCAGTAAAATTGGTATATTTCAGTCTGGGTTATATTAAAGGAAATACGACAAATATTTTAATTAATGGCGATGTAAAACTTACGGATAATTCGATGTATTACTATGCCACCGACGTTGCCGAAGCAATTACCATGTACTAAATCATCTATACGGGTATAACCATACGACGATCTTTAATGGTCATATTTCGATAACGACGGCAGCAGAGTCAGAATGCAGCATATTAGAATTTATTATTCTATATAGTATTAGGTCTACAGCGTTAGGCGTAGCTTCCTTATTAGTAAAAGTGGCTTCATTTTTCGCTACCTACTACATACATACATACATAGACACAGCGAACGGGGACCCTTGGGAAAATACGAACTGCGTTTTTAGTTAGAACATCACGTATGAAATATAGCCGTCAATAAGTATTGACATGTTAACAGCTTATTCTATTGTTACAAAATTTAGTTCTAAATTATCCGTCGGGATTTTATGATGATTTTATAGTTTAATAAAGTTCTGTGAGCAAACTAATTGGCAGATGTAAAACTAAAACGAGATTTAGTTGTTGTATAAGGCAAGATGGAAGATTGGCACGTAATTTTATTAAATTGCTACCTATGTAATAGGATACCTCTGAACAGTTCTCTTCCTTTTCGATGGAGTTTTAGAATCATCGACTCCAATCCTTTCATATCTATTCCTTCATTTATTCAAAATTAAATTACTGGATCAAATCATATATCAATAACTTGACAGCTGTCAGAAATATTTTGACAGTTACAAACGTCAATACAAGAAAAAAAATTTATTATTTTCGCATTTTGATTTCTATCAGCTATTCTTCGATATCTTCAACATTAAAAATGACCAATTTTACAATTTGACAGCTCTTAGAAATGTTTTGAAAATTCCAACAAAAAACAAAACTGTTTTTCTACAATTCTACAGTCGTAAGAAGTAACAAGTCAAACATTTAAATTAAAAAATGATAGTTTATTTACATTTTGACAGGTTTACGAGATATTTTGACAGATACGAATGCTAGTATAGTAAAAGAACAATTATTTTTACAATTTGACAGCTGTCAAAAATATTGTGACAGATTCCAATATCGTTACAGAAAAAGAAAAACATAATTTTTGCATTTTGGTAGCTGTCAGATATCTTCAACGTTAAAACTGACGAATTTTACAATTTGACAGCTGTTAGGAATGTTTTAACAGTTCCAGCAGTTGAAAACCGTTAAAAAAATCTGTTTTTCTACAATTCTACAATCGTAAGAAGTGACAAGTCAAACATTAAATTACAAATGATAGTTTATTTACATTTTGACAGGCATACGAGATATTTTGACAGTTAAGAACGCTATTATAATAAAAGAACAATTATTTTTACAATTTGACAGCTGTCAAAAATATTGCGACAGTTTCCAATATCGTTACAGAAAAAGAAAAACATAATTTTTGCATTTTGGTAGCTGTCAGATATCTTCAACGTTAAAAATGACGAATTTTACAATTTGACAGCTATTAGAAATGTTTTAACAGTTAACAGTTCCGTTAAAAAAACAGTTACAAACCGTCAAAAACAAAAAATTTACAAATGATAGTTTATTTACATTTTGACAGGCGTAACAGTTACAAATGCTATTATAGTAAAAGAACAATTATTTTTACAATTTGACAGCTGTCAAGAAAATTTTAATATTCTCAAAATAAAAAATAACAGATTTTACAATTTGAGAACTTCAACGATAAAAGTTTTATTAATTACTACAATCGAAATTTAAAAATAAAAAAACGATTTATTTTAAACTGTTTCAGGCTGTCATATATGCATATTTTGACAGGTATACAAAGCTCAAATCCAAAAGGGAAACTATATTTGCAATTTTTCATTGAATTTAATGTACTACAAATGTTTAAAAAAAAAAATTTATTTTACAATTGTTTCAGCTGTCAGAAATATTTTGACAGGTGCAAGTCATTATTCTAATAGAAAACTAATTGCTTTTACAACTTGATACCGTCAAAATATACAAAAAAAAACGATTGTACCGATTGTTTTCCTGATGATATTTTGACAGATCGATTTTGACAGTTCTAATGATGCTTACGACATTTCAAAATATCAAATCTGTTTTGACGATTGATTCGATGGTAATCCATTTTGAAAAGAAAATACTGTCGACATTTTGCGATCTAACAGGTTTTGCTGATTCAATGGTAAAAATAACTGTTTCCCCCTATGTGTTACGGTTGCTGTACTCGTCAAAACAACCCGCAACAAAAATATAGACGCCAAATAAATATATTTGACAGCTATATTTACAATGATCATATCCGCAAAATACAAAATACTGCATTTGCAATTTAAGAGCTATCGAAAATATGTTGACAGATATATCTGCCAAACCACCGTAGAAAACAACGGTTGCTTTTACAGTTTGTTTGACAGCTGTCATATGTATTTTAATTGTTACACTCGCCAGTTTTTATAATTTTGCAGCCAACTATTCAAGCAGTTTTTAATATTTGACAGTCGTAAGATATATATTTACAAGTATAAATGTCAAAATAGGAACAAATTATTACCTATGCTTATGATTTGACAGCCGTCGAAAATGTTGAAACTGTAGGAAATAACTGTTCTGTAGCTATCAGATAGTCCATGATATCGTCAAAATGTACAAAATAACCGATTGTTTTCCCGACGACAGATCCGCTTCGACAGTTCTAATGATGCTGACGACATTTTACAGCTGTCAAATCTGTTTTGACAGCTTCAATTGTAATGACTAAAAAGAAAATATCGTTTACTTTGCGATCTAACAGCTATAACCGTTAAATCAGTAACAATAACCGTTTCACCCCCATATATTAAGGTTGCTGCACCCGTCAAAACAACCCGCAACAATAACTGTGTCAGATATAACTGTCAAATAAATATATTTGACAGCTATATTTACGATAATCATATCCGGAAAATACTGTATTTGTCATTTAAGAGCTATCGGTAATATTTTGACAGTTATATATGCTAAAACCGTAGAAAATATCGGCTGTTTTCACAGTTTGACAGCTCAGTCAGAAGTATTTTAACCGTTACAACTTCCAGCTTGGAGGAAAATGCAACTATTCGACCTGTTTTTAATATTTGACAGTACAAACGTCAAGATAAGAACAAATTATTTTGTCTATAATTTGACAGCTATCAATACAATCAAATTTGTAAGATACAACAACAGATTTGACAATTCTTTAGTAGCAAAAAATATTTTAACCTTTTAATTAATACCTGTTAAGATTCTAAAGACGACTATTTTTTTTAGAGTTTGACAGTTACTGCAATCTCCGAAAGAAGACACACCTACATTATTACGGTTATAGTTTGACAGCTTTCAGAAGTATTTGAACTGTTACACGCGCCAAATGTTGAAACTGTGGAAAACGATTGTTATTACTACTTGACAGTCGTCAGCAATCCAAGCATATTTTGACAGGTACTTTTTTTCCTAAACGTTTAGATAAATTCTGTTGTATTTTAACAGCTGTCAACAAAATTGTAACTAAATTATTGATTTTGTCGCTACAAAATCTCCGCAAATCACAACAGCTGTCACAGAATTTTTAATTAAAAATTGTGAGTGAACTAATTCGACACATTTCAGATGTATTTTGACAGCTATAGATCAGCCAAATCAGAGATGAGAATATTGTATTTACAATTTGACAATTATAGAAAATCTGTTGACAATTACAGCTATTAAAACCGCAAAAATCGACTGTTTTTTACAATTTTGACAGCTGTCAGTGGTATTTTAACTGTCACACCTGCTTTTATAGTGTCTAAGCTGTACTGTAGTAGCAATTGGTTCAGACGAATATTCGTTTTAAAGTCAAAACTGGATTTGAAAACAAAAACTTTCCGATTTCGCGAAACTAACAAAACAATCTTTTGCGAAAGTCGACTGTCGCTGTCCACACCGGGTCTCATTATCACACAGGACCTGCCTCGTTTATTATCATCTTCCGTAGGAATGTTATTTTTTTTTCCCCATCGGCATCACATCCGACACCTTCGCTTTCGCTCTTTCATCCGCCGAAATACTCTTCAACGTTGGAGAGACGTAGATCGAAAACAATTGAAAAAATGCGAACCACCGGGTGACACATTATAGTTTCAACACCAGACGTGTTACCTCGGTTAGTTATTTTCTCGCCAAAGCCAAACGGTTGGCAACGCCGATTGTTCTCGATTGACAGCTACGGCGGAATAATGCGGAGATTCACACAGGCGAAAGTAGCAAAAAGGGTGCCGAAAAATGTTCCTCCACGATCGCGGAGTTGGTCTTGTTTCACCTGAAGAAGAAGAAGAAGAAGTGTCAAGTCGTACAGGAAAGAATATTTTAAGGAGAGAAGAGGTTAAAGACCAGAGCTACCGCGTCTCTATACTTTATTATACACACGAGTATATATACACATACATATATACAGGGTGTTCATTTATATTAAAGAAGGAGGGGGTAAAATTTAGGTGGTAGTTACAGTTACGATCGTCCACCCATCCCCTTAACCGGTTATAACTAAATAAACAAGCCCGTCACCCCCGGTGAAACATCACGGGGACATATTAAAATATTTCAGTTGGTACGACTGGGTAGAACACGCAACAATTGACTGCCGAGTTATTTACGGCGAAAAAAGCATAGACAGCGATGAAAGATGGTGAAATTGGAAAATCACGAAGGATCTCAGGGAAATGGGGAGAGAGGTGGACGTGTCGTTAGAGCGAGTCGAGGAAAATTATGGATTTGAGGAGTTTTTGGGAAGACGGGAGGAAGAAGGGGTACTTGTTTCTGTAATTTGTATGCGGTTGTATTTGGGGCTATTATTTTTATTATTGTTATTATCGTTATATTGTTAGGAGTTTCTGGTTTTACAATGCAGATGTCGTCGCTAACGTTGATGGGGTTCGTTTCTTTTTTTTTTTTTTGTTTCTTTATGACCGGTTGTTTTATATATGTCGCTGAAATGATGAAAATTTCTGCAATTAAGGTCACATTTATGTCGATTACGGGTAAATCTGTTTTGGTGCATAGTTTAAGGTAATTGTTATTGATACGCTAGTACTTTGTTACGTTTTTAATATCGTGCGACTCAAAAATTATAAATGGAACCTCAATATTAATTGATGAATGAATTACAAACAAAACTGGTCATTTTTGTAGCTATTTAGGTAAGGAGAATACAAACAATTACTATTTTTAAACGTTTTTTATACGTTATTTATTTAACGTTAATTAAACGTAATTTTTAAACATCTTCTAGACATTATTCTATTAACATTTCTTGATACTTAAAGGTGACATCAATAAAGTTTTCAACACAATTTCATCATCGTTGCTGATGTTGTGCTAAAAATTATTTTGTTTGAAGTTAAAAGATGTCGTCCTCGTAAAATATTACTTTGTAGGGCAACATTTCATCACACAGAGTCCGTTTGACGTCGTAGATGAAAAAATTACTAAAAAAGACGTCGAAATTATGTCGGTTTGCTAGCTAACAAGGATAGAAGGGATAAAAGATGATAAAACAATGAAGAATTAGAGGAAACATTTTTAGGAAGCAACAAGAATAGGAAGATTAATTAAAAAAATTAGGCAAGGATGCAGATAGGATGGAAACCGGAAAGGGGCGTGGGACATGTTTAAGACGTCATATAAAGTCCGTATAACGTTGTGGACCGGAAATGGCTAAAAAAAGACGTCGAAATCACGTCAGTTTGCTAGATGACAAGGATAGAATGGATAAAAGATGATAAAACAAAGAAGAATTAGAGGAAACATTTTTAAGAAGCGACAAGAATAGGAAGATTAATAAAAAATGTAGGCAAAGATGCAGAAGAAAGAGGCAGATAGGTTGGAAGTCGAAAAGGGACATGGGACGTGTTTAAGACGTCATACAGAGTCCGTATAACATCTTAGATCGCAAATGGCTAAAAAAAACATTGCAATTACGTCGGTTTGCTAGTTGACAAGGATATAAGGGATAAAAAGTCATAAAACAATGAAAAATTAGAGGAAACATTTTTAGGAAGCAACAAGAACAAGAATATTAATAAAAAAAATTAGGCAAAGATGCAGATAAGTTGAAAATCGGAAAGGGTAGTGGGAAATGGCTAAAAGAGACGTCAGAATTACATCAGTTTGCTTACTGGAAAAGATAGAATGGATAGAATCAGATAGAACGATGAAAAATTAGAAGGAACAGTTTTAGAAAGCAACAAGAACAGGAAGATTAATAAAAAATGTAGGCAAAGATGCAGAAGAAAGAGGCAGATAGGTTGGAAGTGGGAAAGGGGGGTGGGAAATGCCTAAAAGAGACGTCAAAATTACATCAGTTTGCTTACTGGAAAAGATAAAATGGATAGAATCAGATAGAACGATGAAGAATTAGAGGGAACAGTTTTAGGAAGCAACAAGAACAGGAAGATTAATAAAAAATTTAGGAAAAGATGCAGAAGAAAGAAGCAGATAGGTTGGAAATCGGAAAGGAGGGTGGGAAATGGCTAAAAGAGACATAAAAATTACGTCAGTTTGCTTACTGGAAAAGATAAATAGATAGAATCAGATAGAACGATGAAGAATTAGAGGGAACATTTTTAGAAAGCTACAAGAACAGGAAGATTAATAAAAAATGTAGGCAAAGATGCAGAAGAAAGAGGCAGATAGGTTGGAAATCGGAAAGGAGGGTGGGAAATGGCTAAAAGAGACATCAAAATTACGTCAGTTTGCTTACTGGAAAAGATAAAATGGATAGAATCAGATAGAACGATGAAGAATTAGAAGGAACAGTTTTAGGAAGCAACAAGAACCAGAAGATTAATAAAAAATGTAAAAATGCAGAAGAAAGAGGCAGATAGGTTGGAAGTCGGAAAGGAGGGTGGGAAATGGCTAAAAGAGACATAAAAATTACGTCAGTTTGCTTACTGGAAAAGATAAAATGGATAGAATCAGATAGAACGATGAAAAATTAGAAGGAACATTTTTAGGAAGCAACAAGAACAGGAAGATTAATAAAAAATTTAGGAAAAGATGCAGAAGAAAGAAGCAGATAGGTTGGAAATCGGAAAGGAGGGTCTAAAAGAGACGTTCAAAATTACGTCGTTTGCTTACTGGAAAAGATAGAATGGATAGAATCAGATAGAACGATGAAAAATTAGGAAGGAACAGTTTTAGGAAGCAACAAGAACCGGAAGATTAATAAAATCAGGCAAAAATCAGAAGAAATTAGATAGGTTGGAAGAAAGGATGGGAAAGCTAAAAGAGACGTCAAAAACGTCAGTTTGCTTACTAAAACAATGAAGAATCAGATAGAACGATGAAAAATTAGAAGGAACATTTTTAGGAATCAACAAGAACCGGAAGATTAATAAAAAATTTAGGCAAAGATGCAGAAGAAAGAGGCAGACAGCTGGGAAGTCGAAAAGGGTCTTGGGACGTTGTTTAAGACGTCATACAAAGTTCGTATAATGTCGTAGATCAAAATGGTTGGTCGAAATTCGGATTACTAGCTAGCAAGGATAGAAGATATAAAAGGTGGTAAAACAAAAAAGAATGAGATGAAATATTTTAGAGAGCAACAAGAACCGGAAGATTAATAAAAAAATTTAGGCAAAGATGCAGATAGGTTGAAAATCGGAAAGGGGGGTGGAATGTGCTTAAGACGTCATGTAGAACCCGTAGATGGGAAATGGCTAAAAAACGTCGAAATTACGTCAGTTTGCTAACTGGAAAAGATAGAATGAATAGAATCATATAGAACGATGAAGAATTAGAGGGAACATTTTTAGGAAGCTACAAGAACAGGAAAATTAATAAAAAAATTTAGGCGAAGATGCAGAAGAAAGAGGCAGATAGGTTGGAAATCGGAAAGGGGAGTGGGACGTCTCTAAGACGTCATATAGAATCCATATAACATCGTCGAAATCACGTCAGTTTGCTAAGTGGGAAGGATAGAAGAAATAAAATGAGATAGAACAAGGAAGAGTTAAAGATCAGGTTCTTTTTTTTTACGGAATTCAGAATGAATTTGGACGAATTTGTTTCAATCGGAGTTAGTGGAATTAGTGTACATATAGACGACAGAGTAACGGAAAGACAGAGGAGGTGGCAGTTTTTTGGAATTTAGAATGATGGAAGGGTGGCAAAGTACATGGCAGACAGAAAAATATTATTAAATAGATGATCAAAACAGGAAGGAACCGTTTAGGTGATGGACACAAGAGTGTAAGTCCCAGCTTTTACCGGAAATATACAGGGTGTTTTATTACAAAAACAACAGACAGTTTACCCATTGACTACACCTTCCTAGATTCGACATAAAATATATCACCCACATTTTATTAAAACTAATTCAACCTCAATTATCTATGTAAAACAGGGCACTATATCAATCACCCTTTCGAGTCGTATTTTTTCCCTACGATACTCGCGCATTCAGATTATATTTTCCCACCGCAATACAACGAATCGTTAGACGATAATGATCTAACCTTTTAAGAGACTCCGGGGAAAAAAATTATAAAAAAATTCTGTCGAGTTTTTACCCACCCGCCCTGTGTATTATCCATGCGTGGACACCACCAGACGTTCATAGTGTGTTGTGTTTTGTATCGAACTGTCGTCACTTTATGGGCGAAAACGGGCACGCCAGACCCGTGACTTAGCGATGGTCTACCTCGCATTGAATCAACGGAACTAATGTGTTATTGCACGGCTCGTTAAACCCTATATTAGAATACAATCATGTTGTCAACTGGATAGGTAATTTGTGCGTTTAACTTATTCGTGTATGTATGTATATCTAAAATATATACGGGGTGACATAGAAAAAAGTACATTGCATAGTGCCACACAATAGAGGACACTAAAATATGAAAAAAAATTTCTATGAACATGGGTCCGCAAGACCTTCGGTTAAAAGATACGGGGTGTTGAATTTTATTTTTTTTTTGGGTTTTTTTTTTTTAATATCTATGGTTCCAGTATAAATGCATCTGAAAGCCGACAATGCACGCTAATTAATCAAAAAATAACAATTGAATAAT
Source organism: Holotrichia oblita (assembly GCA_023690525.1). NCBI lineage: Eukaryota > Metazoa > Arthropoda > Insecta > Coleoptera > Scarabaeidae > Holotrichia > Holotrichia oblita. The sequence goes on from CM043023.1 coordinate 23,155,868, forward strand.
GTGTCATAATGACACTTGTCAAACTGATGTAATTGTTGTTTGAGGAATTTTGTGTTCGTGATTAAGTTTTTCTCAGTGATTATTCAAATTTGCTTTCAAAAATGGTTCACTACACTTTTGAAGAATACAGGGACATGATTATGTGTTACGGCGAAGCTAGATCAAATTCTTACGAAGCTCAACGTATTTATCGAGAAAGATATCCTTTAAGACAAGTTCCTAATGTTCGAACATTTATTGATGTGCATAGGCGTTTGAGAGAAGATGGCTGTTTTAGAAAACCAAAATTGAATAGTGGGGCTTCCAGAACTCGTCGCACTGTGCGAAACGAAGAAACTGTTTTACGAATGGTAGAAAATAATCCAAGAACAAGCACCAGAAAAACAAGTTCAGCGGTACGAAACCTTAACCGTGAATCAGTTAGACAAATTTTCAAAGAACAACTTCTTCGCCCATATCATTTCCAAAAAATTCATTCACTATTGGAACATGACTTTGTTCCTCGTGTACAATTTTGCCAATGGTTGCAAAACCAAAGATAAAACATTATTTCATCAATTTTGTTTACTGACGAAGCTGGTTTTAGTCGTGATGGTATCCTGAACCTACATAACATGCACCATTGGAGTGATGAAAATCCTCATCAAATTGTAATTCGAAGTCACCAATATGGGTTTTCAATTAATGTGTGGGCAGGTATAATTGACAATTATTTGATTGGCCCATTTCGATTGACAGGTGCACTGTATCGAAATTTCTTGGAGAATGATTAGAGGATGTCCCATTGGCCATTACTGGAAGAATGTATTACATGCATGATGGGGCGCTAGCTCACTTTTCTCGAGTGGCAAGGGAATATTTGGACAGGAGATTTAGAAATATGTGGATTGGTCAAGGGGGGCCAGCTCGTAGTCCCGATACCTTAATCCCCTCGATTTTTCATTTCGGGGATTTATGAAAAATGAAGTTTATGCTGTAGAAATACATAATGAAGAACAATTGTGGATAAGAATTATGGAATCGGCAGATAGATTTCGTAATATCCTGGGAATATTTCAAAGATGCTGTCAATCATTAAGAAGAAGAATGGAAAAATGTATTGAAGTACAAGGGCAACAATTTGAACATCTTCTAAAAACTTAATTTTTTGTTTTAATTAATCATTGTTTTTGCAAATAAATTTTAAAAAAAAATTCAACACCCCGTATCTTTTAACCGAAGGTCTTGCGGACCCATGTTCATAGGAACTTTTTTTCTTATTTTAGTGTCCTCTATTGTGTGGCACTATGCAATGTACTTTTTTCTATGTCACCCTGTATATGTACATATATGTGTGTATAGGTAGCGACCGATTTAGGTGTCTGTCAAAAATTCGTACGTAAATAAGATGTAAAAGTAAAATCGGTATTATTATTTAGTACTGGAGCGGATTGCTAAAGTGATGATCCGCTCCCTATTCATTACATCAATCTTTAGAATTAAGAGATCAATTTTCGTTGAGAGGGCTTTCTTCGGGATTACAACGTAGATATATATATTCGGTTTATTAAAACGCTAGCGCACCATATACATATATATGTGTACACACAACAAAGTTTTAACGCAACTCAATGGGTCGGAACACGGTTTTACGACACCGGGGACACACACACACAACAATATTACTTTTCGGGGGGTAGAAAGAGGCACGTCAACGTGACATTCGTTCCAATTTCTATCCTTACACAGCGCATATATATGCATAACAATGGCATCAAGCCCGGAGATGTTACAAGCAATTTAACATATGATAAAGTGCATGCGACCTAACAATGTGATATATTTATGTGTTTTGTAGACGGTACGGGCACACATTTTTTTACATACATGTATAATAAATACATTTTTCGGATTTTATCGTAAATAGTGGGTGTGTAAATGTATATATACAGAGTATTCCATAATAATAGGATCTAGTCTAGGTAAAACCAAAGACAGATCCTGCGATGTCTCAGCGTTCATCAACTGTCTATCATGATCACGGATAACTGGATTCCACGGTACCTCTCGAATGCGTCGGCATTCGAAGTGAGTCGGAGCGAGAGATTATTTTTCCCGTCACATATTCGGTTTGAATGCGGTGGAGACAAGGAGGGCGATATAGCGCGGAAGATGAATGGTAGTTTGAAAGCGATAAGTTGTACCAGCAGTAGCCGCGATTAGTTGACTTGTTTTCTAATGACTCTTTTTGATTAGCGATTTTTGTCTTGTACACCGTCTCCAGATGAGATCAGGAATGAGATGGGAGTAATAGTTATATGTCTGTTGGTGTGTTGTACGCCGGCACAGCTTTTCTATATGGTCGATACTCCATGTTAAGCAACGCTGGTATAATTGACATCAATCAATGTTGAATGTAGCAACCGAGTTGTAATTTATAGATGCGATGGTGTAGATTATATTAATTGTAAATTACCTACAGTTTTTCGAGGAAAATTCTCCCTATAACATCCATTTTGTTTTTAATATCTTACAAACAATCTGCATCGTTCCTAAAACTACAATAATACTCAAAAAACTTTGCTGTTTGCGTCTCCTCTGTCTGTCCACTCCTCTATCTATGTACTTTAACTTTGCCACCTCCTCTGTTTGTTCGTTACTCTGCCATAGATGTGCTTCTCTGACCCTGCACCGTAGCATATACACCACCTCAACCAATATATAATCTCAACTGAAATGATTGTGAACAAAACTATTCTAAATCCCAGAAAACTTTGCCACCTCCTCTGTCTGTTCGTTACTCTGCTATATATGTATTCCTCTGACCATGCACCGTAGCATATACAGCACGTCCACAATTATATAACAACAATTATTCTAAATCCCAGAAAACTTTGCCACCTCCTCTGCCTGTTTGCTACTCTGAGTTAGATGTGCTTTTCTTTGACCCTGCAGCGTAGTAATCTCAACTGACATGACTGTGTCCAAAATTATTCTAAATCTCAATAAACTTTGCCACCTCCTCCATCTGTTCGTTACTCTGCCGTAGATGTGCGTTTCTCTGACCCTGCACCATAGCATATACAGCACCTCCACTATTATATAACCTCAACTGACGTGACTGTGTCCAAAATTATTCTAAATCTCAAAAAACTTTGCCACCTCCTCTGCCTGTTTGCTACTCTGAGTTAGATGTGCTTTTCTTTGACCCTGCAGCGTAGTACTCTCAACTGACATGACTGTGTCCAAAATTATTCTAAATCTCAATAAACTTTGCCACCTCCTCCATCTGTTCGTTACTCTGCCGTAGATGTGCGTTTCTCTGACCCTGCACCATAGCATATACAGCACCTCCACTATTATATAACCTCAACTGATGTCACTGTGTCCAAAATTATTCTAAATCTCAAAAAACCTTTGCCACCTCCTCTGCCTGTTTGCTACTCTGAGTTAGATGTGCTTTTCTTTGACCCTGCAGCGTAGTAATCTCAACTCACATGACTGTGTCCAAAATTATTGTAAATCTCAATAAACTTTGCCACCTCCTCTATCTGTTCGTTACTCTGCTGTAGATGTGCGTTTCTCTGACCCTGCACCATAGCATATACAGCACCTCCACTATTATATAACCTCAACTGATGTCATTGTGTCCAAAATTATTCTAAATCTCAATAAACTTTGCCACCTCCTCCATCTGTTCGTTACGCTGCCGTAGATGTGCGTTTCTCTGACCCTGCACCATAGCATATACAGCACCTCCACTATTATATAACCTCAACTGATGTCATTGTGTCCAAAATTATTCTAAATCTCAATAAACTTTGCCACCTCCTCCATCTGTTCGTTACGCTGCCGTAGATGTGCGTTTCTCTGACCCTGCACCATAGCATATACAGCACCTCCACTATTATATAACCTCAACTGACGTGACTGTGTCCAAAATTATTCTAAATCTCAAAAAACTTTGCCACCTCCTCTGCCTGTTTGCTACTCTGAGTTAGATGTGCTTTTCTTTGACCCTGCAGCGTAGTAATCTCAACTGACATGACTGTGTCCAAAATTATTCTAAATCTCAATAAACTTTGCCACCTCCTCCATCTGTTCGTTACTCTGCCGTAGATGTGCGTTTCTCTGACCCTGCACCATAGCATATACAGCACCTCCACTATTATATAACCTCAACTGACGTGACTGTGTCCAAAATTATTCTAAATCTCAAAAAACTTTGCCACCTCCTCTGCCTGTTTGCTACTCTGAGTTAGATGTGCTTTTCTTTGACCCTGCAGCGTAGTACTCTCAACTGACATGACTGTGTCCAAAATTATTCTAAATCTCAATAAACTTTGCCACCTCCTCCATCTGTTCGTTACTCTGCCGTAGATGTGCGTTTCTCTGACCCTGCACCATAGCATATACAGCACCTCCACTATTATATAACCTCAACTGATGTCACTGTGTCCAAAATTATTCTAAATCTCAAAAAACCTTTGCCACCTCCTCTGCCTGTTTGCTACTCTGAGTTAGATGTGCTTTTCTTTGACCCTGCAGCGTAGTAATCTCAACTCACATGACTGTGTCCAAAATTATTGTAAATCTCAATAAACTTTGCCACCTCCTCTATCTGTTCGTTACTCTGCTGTAGATGTGCGTTTCTCTGACCCTGCACCATAGCATATACAGCACCTCCACTATTATATAACCTCAACTGATGTCATTGTGTCCAAAATTATTCTAAATCTCAATAAACTTTGCCACCTCCTCCATCTGTTCGTTACGCTGCCGTAGATGTGCGTTTCTCTGACCCTGCACCATAGCATATACAGCACCTCCACTATTATATAACCTCAACTGATGTCATTGTGTCCAAAATTATTCTAAATCTCAATAAACTTTGCCACCTCCTCCATCTGTTCGTTACGCTGCCGTAGATGTGCGTTTCTCTGACCCTGCACCATAGCATATACAGCACCTCCACTATTATATAACCTCAACTGACGTAACTGTGTCCAAAATTATTCTAAATCTCAATAAACTTTGCCACCTCCTCCATCTGTTCGTTACGCTGCCGTAGATGTGCGTTTCTCTGACCCTGCACCATAGCATATACAGCACCTCCACTATTATATAACCTCAACTGACGTAACTGTGTCCAAAATTATTCTAAATCTCAATAAACTTTGCCACCTCCTCCATCTGTTCGTTACTCTGCCGTAGATGTGCGTTTCTCTGACCCTGCACCATAGCATATACAGCACCTCCACTATTATATAACCTCAACTGATGTCACTGTGTCCAAAATTATTCTAAATCTCAAAAAAACTTTGCCACCTCCTCTGCCTGTTTGCTACTCTGAGTTAGATGTGCTTTTCTTTGACCCTGCGGCGTAGTAATCTCAACTCACATGACTGTGTCCAAAATTATTCTAAATCTCAATAAACTTTGCCACCTCCTCTATCTGTTCGTTACTCTGCCGTAGATGTGCGTTTCTCTGACCCTGCACCATAGCATATACAGCACCTCCACTATTATATAACCTCAACTGATGTCACTGTGTCCAAAATTATTCTAAATCTCAAAAAAACTTTGCCACCTCCTCTGCCTGTTTGCTACTCTGAGTTAGATGTGCTTTTCTTTGACCCTGCAGCGTAGTAATCTCAACTGACATGACTGTGTCCAAAATTATTCTAAATCTCAATAAACTTTGCCACCTCCTCCATCTGTTCGTTACTCTGCCGTAGATGTGCGTTTCTCTGACCCTGCACCATAGCATATACAGCACCTCCACTATTATATAACCTCAACTGACGTAACTGTGTCCAAAATTATTCTAAATCTCAAAAAAACTTTGCCACCTCCTCTGCCTGTTTGCTACTCTGAGTTAGATGTGCTTTTCTTTGACCCTGCAGCGTAGTAATCTCAACTGACATGACTGTGTCCAAAATTATTCTAAATCTCAATAAACTTTGCCACCTCCTCCATCTGTTCGTTACTCTGCCGTAGATGTGCGTTTCTCTGACCCTGCACCATAGCATATACAGCACCTCCACTATTATATAACCGCAACTGATGTCACTGTGTTCAAAATTATTCTAAATCTCAAAAAACTTTGCCACCTCCTCTGCCTGTTTGCTACTCTGAGTTAGATGTGCTTTTCTTTGACCCTGCAGCGTAGTAATCTCAACTGACATGACTGTGTCCAAAATTATTCTAAATCTCAATAAACTTTGCCACCTCCTCCATCTGTTCGTTACTCTGCCGTAGATGTGCGTTTCTCTGACCCTGCACCATAGCATATACAGCACCTCCACTATTATATAACCTCAACTGACGTAACTGTGTCCAAAATTATTCTAAATCTCAAAAAAACTTTGCCACCTCCTCTGCCTGTTTGCTACTCTGAGTTAGATGTGCTTTTCTTTGACCCTGCAGCGTAGTAATCTCAACTGACATGACTGTGTCCAAAATTATTCTAAATCTCAATAAACTTTGCCACCTCCTCCATCTGTTCGTTACTCTGCCGTAGATGTGCGTTTCTCTGACCCTGCACCATAGCATATACAGCACCTCCACTATTATATAACCGCAACTGATGTCACTGTGTTCAAAATTATTCTAAATCTCAAAAAACTTTGCCACCTCCTCTGCCTGTTTGCTACTCTGAGTTAGATGTGCTTTTCTTTGACCCTGCAGCGTAGTAATCTCAACTGACATGACTGTGTCCAAAACTATTCTAAATCCCAGAAAACTTTACCACCTCCTCTGTCTGTTAGTTACTCTCCCGTATACAAGGTGTCCAGCCTAAAAAAATGTTCAAATAAATGTTGCCTCGAATCAAATTCTACACATTTTAAAATTAGTGTCAGTAATGGCGGACTTATTTTAAATAGAACACCCTGTATATTATTGCACTTTTTGATTCCTTATTAAATTTAGACGGCCCTTTGTTAAGCCTACATTCAGTCTGAGTTGTATCGTTTCCGAATTATGTGACGTTTACATCTGTTTGGAAACATCTCCGTAAGCAGACCAACGTAATTTCGACGTCTTTTTCCCGTCTATGACGTTATACGGAGTCTATATGACGTCTACAGCACGGCCCACTTCTCTTTTTCACGTCTAACCTAACCTGTTTCTTTCTTTTATATTTTTTATGTAAATTTTCTATTAATCTTCCTGTTCCTGTTGCTTCCTAAAAATGTTCCCTCTAATTCTTCATTATTTTATCTCGTTTTATCCTTCTCAGGTATCAGTCTGATGTAATTTCGACGTTTTTCTTAGACGCTATTGACGTTTCAAGTCACAAGTTAACAGTCTAATGTCTGTAGAAGAGATTTCCAAATCACGTTTAAAAAACGTTGAGGAAATAACGTATAAAAAACGTTTGAATGCCATCGTACAATTATGACGTCAAAAACTTCCAGTGTGGAATAGAACAAGTCTCTAAAGTTCCCTTTCAAGATTTAATAGGTGAACGTCCTACCCTTCATCTACCTAACCTCAAAAGTTGAACGAAGAACACGAACCAGAAACAAAATCAAGATAATGCTGATGGAAGTCACCAGAATAGCCACAAAAGACAAGAGCAAAATCAATATAATGCTGATCGTTTTCTTCGATTCAAAGGGACCAAAAAAAAGGCATCATTGTTATCAATCATCCTAAAGACTTGGACCACCATACTAAAGGTCATTCCTTCTTTGTTGCATTTTTTTTTAGGACAGTCTCATTGAATCTGGGACAGACTGTATATAAATGTATGTATGCATAAATATATACTGCTGATTGGCGATGCAGCATTGTATTTGTAGAGAAAATACAACCGACATTAAAACCTGTAAACGGGGTCTCTCATTTAATAATATATTAGCTTCTAATGGAAGCCGACAGCATGCTTTGGGTTAAACGAAACAGTCTCTCTAATTAATTTTCATAGTCATATTTAGTCGAGTCATTTAGTAGGGAATAAAGTTATTTACGCTTTCTTTACAGGCGATACCTGCAATATATATTTATTGCTTGCAGTTCGCATGCACGTTTTGTTCTCTTCGGAATATCGGCACTTATAAATACGGCAAACTTCGCTAAACTGTACCGGCTTTAAATGACTCCTTTTATAGAACTTATGCTGAATAAAATTAAAGCTTACAAACTAACGTGAATATTGTATCTCTGTTATTATTTTAAATTTTAGAATTCTCTCTCATGTTTAATTTAAATCACTTTCGTCGTTCGTGTGTTGACTTTATTTCTTTTTTAAATTAATATCTATACAGTTTCGAATGTGTAATAATCATCACTTTCTCGATGCAAATCAAGCACCTGTTAACGTCGATATTATATGGGTAGCGACCAGCATATTACTCGCCTTTCAATAAATTCATTTTAATTGGTCATATTCTTAATTCCTCTCTTGACTTCTGAGTTGCACAGGTGTTTCTCGTTTTTATTACCCCCTTACCACGGACTAAAATAGCGAATATGAAATATTCGGCGTATAGGATATATATTTTTTGGGGCAAGCTGTTTCGACCGCCAAAAAAAAAAGGATTCTTTGTTTCAATTTGGGTTTTTAAATTCGCAGTAAATGACGGGTGTAATATTTATGTATATTGCGACGCTTTTTGTCGATTACTTCGATTAGTGTGGATAGAGAGCACCAGGTGCCGATGTGAGCCCCGGTGAGTGCTAGTCGACACCTAAAGGGAAAAAAATAACACCCGTTTTAGGAGCGAACAACATCGCATTCGCTAGGATATTTACAACCCCCAAGCGCTTCTATGAGCTGTAACCGAATTTGGTGAAATTTATAGCAGGTAATAAGTATAGGACGTTTGCCATATGTTGTGTCGCCTGGATAAGTTAAATAATACAGGGTGTTTATGTTAGGAAATCAAGCTATTTCCACGTAACGAATACTCATTTCTAAGATGATAGTAATATTGAAGTAACAACAAAAAATAATCTAAACTGAGAAATCAGTTTTTTGTTTGCTCACTCATGGAGTTTTATGTTGAGCAAGAAATAATAACAGAAAATGATGGATGAATCATGGATGATCTAGAAGAAGCAATCATCCAAAATTAGTACTAATTAAGTAAATTGGGGCCTAACTCTTGGGGTTGAAAAAGATTCTGATTTCCCTGAAGGTTTTGATAACCTTGAAAACGAGCTGTCAAAATGTGACGTGTTTGCATCAATTTTGAGCATTTCGTTTCAAAAATCAGCATTGATTAATTATATTTACCATTACCCTCGATGGTATGATGGTTGGTATTGTTGCGGGCGATGGTGTAGTCGAATGCGAAGATTCTAGTTTGCTCTCTGAAATCATGGTTTTCGTTTTTGTTATTTTTGTTTGAAAACGAGATTTCTCATAAAAATTGCAGTAACTCAGGTATCAGGTTTTCTGAGGAATCTGTTTTGAGATCAAGGAAATTATTTAGTTTAATTCCTATAATCCCACACTTGCCGCCATTTTTGCAGTAAATTGTTGGGAACCCTGAAAAAAGAACAATTTGACAGCTGAGAGTAAGCCTAAGGACCATGAACAGTGAAGAGACTTCGTGGAATGGATTATTGAACATCAACAAGTGGATGCTGATTTTTCGAGCAAAATCATCTTAAGCAATGAAGCACATTTTCCTCCTTGATGGCTTTGTTAATCGCCAAAATTGCTGTGTTTACCAGCATTGATATCCTCGTTATTATTTTGTTCTGCAAGTAACACTATATTGGAGAGGACATTAATTCTTTTGAAGCTTTCAGCTTTAGCGTTATCAACCGTTATTTTATTTTCAATATATTCAATTAAAGATTGTATCACTGGAAGGTTGGCAGTCTTATTTCTTGTTGACTTTTTTCTATTATTTTTTTTTAATTAATTTTTACTCTGCTCTTTCATTGCTTCTTTTCTGTTTTTCTTCTAATTTCTTTCAATTTTCTGTTTCTTTCCTATCTTTTATCTCTCTCCATGAACTAGAAGTAATAATATACGGCATTCTTTCGGTATTTTTCGTCCTTTTCGGTTTTGGTGAGTCATAATTGAAGTATCAACAAAAAAGGCTCTAAACTGAGAAATCAGTTTTCTGTTTGCAAAACGGAGTTTTATGTTCTTAGATGTACATGATAATGAATATTTTTTTAAAAACTTTCAGAAGGCAAAGCAAGAAATAATAACAGAAAATGATGGATGAAGCATGGATGATCTAAGAGAAGCAATAATCCAAAATTAATAGTCAATGTTGCCAGAGTAAATGTAACACTCTTACTGCTGCAATCTGACGTTTCCATCTTTGAACTTTTCAAAAAAATTCAACATTAATCGAAGAAGCCTTGGGGCCCTAATTCTTGGGGTTGTAAAAAAGATTCTGATTTCCCTGAAGGTTTTGATAACCTTGAAAACGAGCTGTCAAAATGTGACGTGTGTGCGTCAATTTTCAGACGAACTATCTTTGAGATCAAGGACGTTTTATTAATACAAAACAGCAGCGCTTCGTTTCATGCTTTCGAAGACATTGATTAGGGTTATATTTATAGTCCATGCTTGAGGTTGTGCCCACGCGATTTTTGACACGTTTGTAATGACATTTACGTCAAAATGGCGTGCTCAAGCATCGACACAATCTCAAGCACAGACTATATTGATAAATGACATCTCTCGGTTCTTATGGTATGCGTACAGTTCCTATAGATCTATTTCGTTAGAATGCCAAACATGAAATAATCCAATAGGGTTAGATTAGACGATTTTAGAGGCAATCTATATGTTTCAACAACTTCGTTAGTAAAAAATGGTTGCAAATTTGTCAGAGAATATGAGCTAAAGCATTATTATACTGAAAATAATCTGCTTCGAGCTCATTTTTTAGTAATTCTCCAATAAATAATAACTCTAACATCTAGTCTTGGTAACGTTGATCTGTTACAGTTTGCTCAAAGAGAAAATTGGCAAATGTTTCTTACGACAAGCATTTTGAATCACCCGTTATCTACATGTAAAGCCCGTATTACATTCACCAATTAATTCATCAACTAGTCGTTAATGATGTTTTTGTATTAGTATTCTTGTTTATATTAAGCAAATACAAGATTTTTTTATAACAAGTTGATATTGCACATAATAATGACATTTCTAAATAAAGCCACAGGTTTAGAAAGCACCAAAGGTGGTATTTAGAGTCATATTTATAGTTCGTCCTTGAGGTTCTGCCGATGCTTGAGCACGCCATTTTGACGTAAATGTCATTACAATAATGTGTCAAAATCTCAAGACAACCTCAAGGACGAACTACAAATATGACTCCTTATTAGTAACTTTTTTGAGACTTTTTCTATTATTTTTTCTTTGCTCTTTCACTGCTTCTTTTCTGTTTTTCTTCTAATTTCTTTTGGTTTTCTGTTTCTTTCCTATCCTTTATCTCTTTCCAGGGACTAGTAGTAGGGAAGTAATAATATACGGCTTCCTTTCAGTATTTTTTGTACCTTTCGGTTTTGGTCAGCCATAATAAAGTAAATATTCCTCGATAGTACTGTTTGAGTCTGTTATTTTTTGAATTAAGATTAAAGATGTTTCTGAAATATTGTATCTTTACTGAGCTGTGTTAGTTCTGCAAGAAATAAAGAATTTTCCGAAATATGTTTTTTTTTCTAATTCCATCTCCCTCTATTAAGATGGCTAATCTGGAAATGTGTATATTTTTCTTTATTTTCACTTTTGTAGTGCAAAACTTACGTTTTGATTTTCAGAGAGAATATCAATCGTTATTTTCAGCTGTATTATTCAAGACATCTATATTAGAAATTTCAACAGTTGTCACCTACTCTCTTTTCAGTTTCATCAAGTTTGTGTGAAAGAAAATTTTTATTTTGGGAGCACAGCTGAAAACTTGTCTCATCTCCATTGAAAATGCATTCAAGAGAATGGAGAATAGTGTCGTAACATTTTTCTTTTAGGTAACAATTAATATCTTGAAACCATTTTCTGATGTCTGATTTACATATCTTGGATGATGCTGATGTTATAGCTTCAGATTTTCTCTCAGCCAATTCAGGATGTCTCTTAAGAAATGCTTTATGCCAACTATCACCAGGGTAATAGATTGCCAGATAATTGGTAATCTATTATCCAGTCTGACTAAGTCTTTTTCTTCGGCGGTGTTAAGAATAATTGGGAGTGGTCCAAAGGAAGTCTTAACAAACTTACTGGAAGATCTAAAGTGAAATGTGGAACCCCTCTTTCGATCTCTTCGATAACTCTTGAAGGTTCAAATTTTTTTCATTTTCTAACATATTTCTCTTTTTCTATAGTTTTCGGTATTCTGTAATAAATATATTGATGACCTAAAAGTGTTAATTTATAGCGAAAGTAAAGGAAGAATTAGTGAAAGCTATCAACGGATGAATAAAAAAGATATGGCATAATTATTGGTTTGTCCTTTTTTTTTGAGTAGTAATTGGCCATGGCCAACGACTGTGTATGTTGAGGATAATTGGCCTCTAAGGTATTTATTGTTAAAAGGTAACTTTTACAGGTACAGTAATTGGCCACCTAGAAAATAATTTACCAATATTTTTCTGAGGTTATGTTATTTGGCGCTACTGGACACTCTTATGAATAGAATGATTGGTGAATTATATTTCTTATTATTCTATAAGTTATATTTTAAATGGCCAATCACTGTTTTTAAAGATTAGTGATTGTGTTGCATAACCATCAGCACCCCCCCCCCCCCTTGCCTATACTGTGACCAACACTCCCCCTTAAAAATAGCTAGTGATTGCCTATAGAGTTGCATATCTAATTGAGTGTGATCTGTGATCTAATATAGCTCATAATCAAGCGTTTCGTACGTACTGATCCTAGGCTATCGTTTGCGTTTTATAGTCAAAATTAGTTAATGTTATTATGATTAAATGACAGCTTCGCCTGCCATTTCTTGCAGTGACTTTCACCACATTCTTTCCCAACAATTATTTATCCATCTTCAATTAATTTAATTTTATGTGACCAAGATCTTAAACGAGAATTCACGTTTATGTTGACGTCGTTGCTTTCAAGAAATGAATTTTCCATTTTTATACCTCCTCGAATCCACGAGAACGAAACAGAAATAAAAAAGGAGAAAAACAAGAGAGGAAATAGGGGGGAAAACAAAGGACAATAACACCCGAACACGATTCGGTGGAGATAGGCGGTAAGAAATTTCCCCCAAAACTGACAGGGATCTTAGATCTCCACCTACCCCTTTAGCGCTAGGGTTATAAAAGCGGGCTCCATCGGCGTTAAACAAGGCACCACGTCGGTTTTAAACGTCATGGCTGCTCCTTAAACAACGCTTTGTATGATAATCGTATAGACCCCGCAGAAGCCGCAAAATAAACGTCTCCCCCATTTCGGATTTTCGTCTTCCAACCACGCTATATACGGAATTTGAATTAACAAACAAATGGGCCGATAAATAAAGAATGTTAATAACTTTGTGCTTGATGCGATGGGGTTAAGTTCGGAACGCCAAGGTGCTTCACGAATTGCTGATTTGTTAGATCCGGGCACGGCATACGATTCTAAGCGGCTGTGTAGATCTCTTTTATATCATATATACTTACATATTATAGAATAAAAGTGAATTTAAACGTGGAATGGAATTCGGGTGTTAAGGTCCTGTTTTCGTATGGCTCTGCGTCAATACTTTTTATTCAGGACTCGTCTCGCGTATATACGAGGTCAATAATAACGGATAGGACTTGCCTTATTACAGACCGTATTTGTACGACGTCTATAAGAAGGTAATGTAGCGAAAAATTTGCTGTACCCCGCTTGAATATCAACTAATTTTAAGTGATCACTGCTTATACCGGCAATAAGAAACATATTCAGCAGTTTTACGAATATTTTCACATATTCGATATCTCTTGTTTTTTTTTTGTGTTGTGCATTATTTTATTATAACATAAATTTACTTTTAGCGAATTTAAGGGTGTGTACAGTACTGTGTAAAAGGAACTAACAATTCTCACAATATTGTTTATTATTTTTACTTTAAAGAAATCACCTTCACAAGATCTATTTAGAAGCAGTAAAACTTCCTACATAGAATCTGTTTGTTATTGTAGATAGGTATGTATATTATCTGTCAATGTGACAGCGAGGATTGACGATGCATGTGAGAGACTTGAATGACGATGATAATAATACACCAACTGTAAGAACAAATTTTAGCGATGAGGATAAAGATGATGAAACAACTTCCAAGAACTTCCAAGATTCCGAGAAGTTTACTAAAACCGACTTTGACAAACCATTTGGAGTATCAAACAAATGTAAAATTGACATCAACAGTCCTCTCCAAATATTCCTGACTGTTTTGACACCAATATTTCTCGAGTACATCATCGATCAGTCAACCTTGTATGCTATCTAGAAAAATCAGATTCTAAATTTGTCTTTGGATGAATTGAAGGCATATATATAGGAATTTTGATTATGATGGGCTTTCACAGCTTGCCCAGTATGAGACTGTATTGGAGTTCTGATTACAACTAAGTACAAGGTATGTCGAATTCAGAATATCATCCCCCTAAAGTGGTTTTTGAAAATTATCCGTCACTTGCACTTGAACAATAATGCTGCATGAAGTTGAGTATGACAGGCTTTATAAAGTAAGGTTCCCACTACTATTTTGGCCGTCAAGATTTCTGTCAATCGACGAGTCGATTAGCTTGAAGCAATATATGCCCATCAAACGCGACTTCAAAATATGGGTCATAGCTTGTATTGTCATTAGATACTGTATTAGCATGTCAATCTACCAAGGAGCGAAAAAAAAAATCCGATAAATCTACTTCTCTCGATTTAGTTATTGCTTATTTTTTGACAACTTCTTTATTTCGTCTTTGGCACTGGAAAAAAAAAATATTTTCTTGTTCTACCATAAAGTAAACAGAGGAAAAAAATCTGTAGCTCTAATAAGTACAATCCATAAATTCTTTAGAAGAAACACATGTTTTGAGGACACAAAAGGACGGCAGTAGGGCATTAGTGAAGTGTCGGATAGCTGTTAGCGAAGCAGAAGGACAAAACCTGGCCCCTCATCTCAAACTGGCCGAGGCAGGAATAAAGGAACCATCCCGATGGCACACCTACTTCTCAAAATTCAATTCGACTTACCAATATAGGAGACCATCTTCCTACGAAACGAATAAGAAGAAGGTGCTGCAACAACTGCAAAACAACAGCGATCAAATATAATATGTGCATAATAATGTGTTTATTTTACATTTCTGTTATATATAATATGAAAGAATAATAAAATTTTGTTAGTTCTAATAAAATTCTGATAGTTTCTATCTAAAAGTTATCATCAGTAGTGAGATTATTAGTATAGAGTAGTCTCACTGCTGCTGATGATAACTTGATTGTTTACTACTTTTCTGCGTGCTATATTATGATTTGGAAGTCCTCCAAAGTTCATCAAACACCAACAAACCCACATTTTCTACTTAATTATTACAATTATTGTAGTAAAACAGGAATGGTACACAAATTTCATTAAGAAAAAATAATAATAAGTATTTCTTAGACGATAAACGAAGAAAATCATTTTTGATGCTTCAGAGTTTTGTCCCTGAAAGGGTTAATATCCACAGAGAAAGTATTAGAGGATGCCTATAGAAAAAAACAAAACAAAATAAAGGGTTTTAAGCCAAAAATTTTGCATACATTGGAATTGGGAGATGAGGAAAGACAATTAGAGTTTTGCTATTGACTACAAGGAGAATATTTAAATAATCCTAATTTTATTATTTAGTGATGAAGCCACATTTATGATAAATGAAATGGTTTCAAGTCGAAATTGCCGTCACTGGTCAGCTGAGAATCCGGACTTCGTCACAAATTCAAAGAGACAGTATTCGTTAAAAAATTAACGTTTAGTGCGGACTACTAAAAGACAGAATAATTGATCCTTTCTTCTTTGAGGGTAATATGAATGCGAATGGATTTTTTAATTTTCTTGGGAACGAGTTTTGGAACGCATTAGATTATTTATCAGGAACAATTGTTTGGGATACCAATTGAAGGATTCACTATATAAATAACAAAACACAAAACAGAGCCCAAAAACAATGCATAAAAAGAGCTAATTATATATCCTCTTTTGAACGCCCAGAGGTGGCTTCATGCCATATAACCGCAACTGGTCGATAATCCTGTTTTTTTTTCCCCCCACGGGAACAAAATTTTCGTTGAAAGCAATGACTCGAGCAGTAAAAATGATATCCTTAAACATGTCTAGTCTAGGAAGCATTATCACCTAATAATAAATATCCATGAAATATAATATGAGGTTAGATTCGTTTGTGATGAACTGCAAAGGCTGATTTTAGCTTCATAGTCTGTGCAATCTAATCTAATTACAGGATAGCAATATAATAAAACCGAAACGGCGTTTAATATTTTGTAGCAGTTGCACGTTAAGCCGCTAAAGTTTACTGAATACATAGCTCTTTCTATCGACAGATGGAAACTAAAGGCCAATCAAACATATAAATTTAATTTTCCACTATAGCCAGTTATTCAGATTGATTCAGAGATGATAGATACATCCTATTGACTGCACCACATTATGATTAATCTTTAAAGTCATCGTTCATTCTATAATAACGGAAAAATATACGTAATGAAACGATTTAAAAAAAAGCCAATTAAATCCTCCCTTCCCCCTCTACTTTAATAAATCACGATTTGACGCAGCATTTAAGGAAAGCTCAAGAACGAAGACGAAAAAAACATTAGTAGAACTGGAGACATCACCTAGTGGTTTCCAATATATAAGTCGCTAATGTGTCCCCCTCGTCTTATCTTTTCGCCTATAGCTTTAATTCGGTTTCATTTCATTTTCGAATATGTATACGTATGTATATATATATATAGTTAAATGACAGGATGACATCCACCCGAACCCATTAAGCTCCCCGAGGAAGGCGAAACAAGCGGAGAGATACGTATCGGAAATACGTATTCTGTAAACTCTACAGGGGTCACACACAACACAAACAAGCCTGTGGAAACGGGGCCGTTTGCGTATAGTATATCGAACTATAACCCGAAATATTATCGGTTGTTATTTGTAATGGGTTATAAATAAACCGATACAAATTAGAATTTTATTGAATATAAAATCGTGATTTACCGAGTTATAACCCGCTTTTTGCGGGTAGTATATCGTTTAATATCGAGGAGAGGATAAGACAATGTCTTGGTACGAGGATCTTGATAACTGCTTCTCTGATTGATGAGTTATAGATTTGATAATTGTTTTCTACGTCTGTTTATTATATCTATCAATGATATTACGAGGGGGAAACGGTAAACATGGAAATTATAAGATATAATAAGGCGAAAATATAAAACGGAAAGATCTAATCTACCGTATACAAAATTGATTCAAAATTTAAATGGTTAAATGTTTAATAAAAGGAAAAGTCGATGTGCGATCACTGCAGTCACCTGCAGTTGCCGTTCATTCTCTCTTTTTTTTACCTAATTTAGTACGATGTCGGAGGATGAGTGCGTCAACTGTGAAGATCGAGAAACGGAGCAGCTCTTTAAATAATAACACCGCTAACAAGGCGTGCATTCTTCCGATGCTTTCATGCACAACTCAATACTTTACATCGGTGGATTCTTGTTATAATACGGAAAATTATAGCGATTTTCGAGCAAATTTAAAAATCGGAATTCGCAATATAATACACGTAATAAAAAGTTGGGGAATTTTCAAAATAAATTTTTGGTAGCTAAATAGCGATACCAATCGATTTAGAATCTGTCTAATTTGATAGCGATACCAATCGATTTGTATATTATCTGTCAATGTGAATCGATAATTATATGACAGAAACTTTAACTTTAAAAATGTCATTAGTGTTTTCATGTTCAATCAGCACAAAATAGGTTGGTATTGAAATTAAATCTTTTTGATTGTTACGTTGATAAGAGGTCATATTTCCTTCACTTTCGCTATAAATTAACACTTTTGATCATTGAGATTTTTACAGAATACCGAAAATTGTAGAAAATGAGAATTTAGAAATGAAAAAGAGCTATCGAAGAGATCGAAAGAGGGGTTCCAGTTAGAACAATCTACCGAAAATATCCCAATATCTCAAGGTCCACATTTCACTTTAGATCTTCCAGTAAGTTTGTTAAGACTTCCTTTGGACCACTCCTAATTATTCTTAACACCGCCGAAGAAAAAGACTTGGCAGACTGGATAATAGATTGCCAATTATCTGGCAATCTATTACCCTAATGATAGTTGGTATAAAGCATTTCTTAAGAGACATCCTGAATTGACTGAGAGAAAATCTGAAGCTATAACATCAGCATCATCCAAGATATGTAAATCAGACATCAGAAAATGGTTTCAAGATATTAATTGTTACCTAAAAGAAAAATGTTACGATACTATTCTCCATTCTCTTGAATGTATTTTCAATGGAGATGAGACAAGTTTTCAGCTGTACCCCCAAAATAAAAATTTTCTTCCACACAAACTTGATGAAACTGAAAAGAGAGTAGATGTGACAACTGTTGAAATTTTTAATATAGATGTCTTGAATAATACAGCTGAAAATAACGATTGATATTCTCTCTGAAAATAAAATCGTAAGTTTTGCAATACAAATGTGAAAATAAAGAAAAATATACACATTTCCAGATTAGCCATCTTAATAGAGGCAGATGGAATTAGAAAAAAAAAACATATTTCGGAAAATTCTTTACTTCTTGCAGAACTAACACAGCTCAGTAAAGATACAATATTTCAGAAACATCTTTAATCTTAATTAAAAAATAACAGACTCAAACAGTACTATCGAGGAATACTTACTTTATTATGGCTGACCAAAACCGAAAGGTACAAAAAATACCGAAAGGAAGCCGTATATTATTACTTCCCTACTACTAGTCTCTGGAAAGAGATAAAGGATAGGAAAGAAACAGAAAAGCAAAAGAAATTAGAAGAAAAACAGAAAAGAAGCAGTGAAAGAGCAAAGAAAAAATAATAGAAAAAAGTCTCAAAAAAGTTACTAATAAGGAGTCATATTTGTAGTTTGTCCTTGAGGTTGTCTTGAGATTTTGACACATTATTGTAATGACATTTACGTCAAAATGGCGTGCGCCAAGCATCGGCACAACCTCAAGGACGAACTATAAATATGACTCTAAATACCACCTTTGGTGCTTTCTAAACCTGTGGCTTTATTTAGAAATGTCATTATTATGTGCAATATCAACTTGTTATAAAAAAATCTTGTATTTGTTTAATATAAACAAGAATACTAATACAAAAACATCATTAACGACTAGTTGATGAATTAATTGGTGAATGTAATACGGGCTTTACATGTCAATAACGGGTGATTCAAAATGCTTGTCGTAAGAAACATTTGCCAATTTTCTCTTTGAGCAAACTGTAACAGATCAACGTTACCAAGACTAGATGTTAGAGTTATTATTTATTGGAGAATTACTAAAAAATGAGCTCGAAGCAGATTATTTTCAGTATAATAATGCTTTAGCTCATATTCTCGGACAAATTTGCAACCATTTTTTACTAACGAAGTTGTTGAAACACATAGATTGTCTCTAAAATCGTCTAATCTAACCCTATTGGATTATTTCATGTTTGACATTCTAACAAAATGGATCTATAGGAACTGTACGCATACCATAAGAACCGAGAGATGTCATTTATCAATATAGTCTGTGCTTGAGATTGTGTCGATGCTTGAGCACGCGATTTTGACGTAAATGTCATTACAAATGTGTCAAAATCGCGTGGGCACAACCTCAAGCATGGACTATAAATATAATCCTAATCAATGTCTTCGAAAGCATGAAACGAAATGCTGCTGTTTGTATTAATAAAACGTCCTTGATATCAAAGATAGTTTGTCTGAAAATTGACGTACACACGTCACATTTTGACAGCTCGTTTTCAAGGTTATCAAAACCTTCAGGGAAATCAGAATCTTTTTTACAACCCCAAGAGTTAGGGCCTCAAGGCTTCTTCGATTAATGCTGAATTTTTTTGAAAAGTTCAAAGATGGAAACGTCAGATTGCAGCAGTGAGAGTGTTACATTTACTCTGGCAACATTGACTATTAATTTTAGATGATTGCTTCTCTTAGATCATCCATGCTTCATCCATCATTTTCTGTTATTATTTCTTGCTTTGCCTTCTGAAAGTTTTTAAAAAATTATTCATTATCACGTACATCTAAGAACATAAAACTCCGTTTGCAAACAGAAAACTGATTTCTCAGTTTAGAGCCTTTTTTGTTGATACTTCAATTATGACTTAGCCAAAACCGAAAAGGACGAAAAATACCGAAAGAATGCCGTATATTATTACTTCTAGTCCATGGAAAAGATAAAAGATAGGAAAGAAACAGAAAATTGAAAGAAATTAGAAGAAAAACAGAAAAGAAGCAATGAAAGAGAAGAGTAAAAAAATTAAAAAAAAATAATAGAAAAAAGTCAACAAGAAATAAGACTGCCAACCTTCCAGTGATACAATCTTTAATTGAATATATTGAAAATAAAATAACGGTTGATAACGCTAAAGCTGAAAGCTCCAAAAGAATTAATGTCCTCTCCAATATAGTGTTACTTGCAGAACAAAATAATAACGAGGATATCAATGCTGGTAAACACAGGAATTTTGGCGATTAACAAAGCCATCAAGGGGGAAAATGTGCTTCATTGCTTAGGATGATTTTGCTCGAAAAATCAGCATCCACTTGTTGATGTTCAATAATCCATTCCACGAAATCTCTTCACTGTTCATGGTCATTAGGCTTACTCTCAGCTGTCAAATTGTTCTTTTTTCAGGGTTCCCAACAATTTACTGCAAAAATGGCGGCAAGTGTGGGATTATAGGAATTAAACTATAATAATTTTAAACCCTTTCAAAACAGATTCCTCAGAAGAAAACCTATACCTGAGTTACTGCAATATATTTATGAGAAATCGTAAATTGCAATTTCACCCAAAACAAAAATAACAAAAACGAAAAATCATGATTTCATTTCAAGAGAAAAACGACTATATAGAGAGAAAACCGTCGCATTCGACTACACCATCGCCCGCAACAAAACCAACCATCATACCATCGAGGGTAAGTCACGACAGCAATTAACCGTTTTTAAAAAGGAAAAGAAAGAAAACGGAGGAACGTATATTACGGTAGGTGGAAAGGGGGAGTCCCCGACGTGCACCTAACCGATTGTCCTTTTGCATTTCCTCAAAACTGACGCTCCGACACAACTGGGAATCTCCTCCCCCTGATGGCAATAAATAAATCGCTAGCTATCACACGAATACCTTATCTAATTCATCGTCGAACTCTATTTCAATTTAATATTGACATGGCATGATTGAAAACGACCAACTCACTATATACTACACGGTCGTTTTATTTTGGTTATTATGTATGAGGAAATTTATGACTTGTAAAAAGGGTTAATGGATGTTGTACGTAGAAGGTGGAGATTTAAACAATTTTTCCTCAACAAAATCATTTAAATAATTAACACAAGTCATCGTAGTAAACTTAAAAAAAATTATTGCGTGCATAGAATAATAAATATAAGTTTAGTCGCTAAGTGCAAGCAATTCAATTCTTGTTTTATTATGATTACCTCGACTATAGTTGGTTACGACTAAAAACTTTCAGCGATAACTTTTTTCGAGTTAATAATATGAATTCCCCCGTACTCTCTCTAGACAAAAATAAAAGTACCTCAAGCTTAAACGCAACCCTCAATTACAACGTGACAAGGCTAAGTATAAGCTTTGCGAAAAATATTGTCTTGTTCTGTGATTTATGATTCCACCATCCACCACAAAACAGTTTCATGTCGTTTATACTAAATAAAAATTAATTTCCTTTTTTACATCATATCTCCATTATAAATAAAACTAACACGATAAAAACATCTTGAAAAAAAGCAAGATCACAAGATGCAACTCGAAAAAATCAACATTAGACGATCGCAGGACTCAGCGACATCTATAATGGAGTAGGTGAACTATTGACGGAAGGGAATCGTAGCTGTTGGTAATCGAATAGAAGAGTCCTACTGCATTGTGTACAATAGTGGAACTTCTTCAATGAGAATGAGTGCTAAATATGTATCTACAAGGTTTTATTTCCTCTTATAATATTAATAATTATAATTTAGTAACATTTATTTTAAACTAAATAAAAATTATGGATCATACAAACCTAAGAAAACCCTCAAACAAAGCAACATTAACGTTTGAGTGCTAAACATGACCATATTTTTCATTTTAAGGATTAAATATTAACAAGTTTTGTCTGTTAAATATCAAATACAGCTCAACTACAGACTAATTTCTCGTTTAAATATCAAATTTGGAGACAATTCGAGCTTTAAATATAAAAGAATGATCGAGATCAACATCTAAATGTCAATTATAAACAATTTTGGCATTTAAATGTCAAATATGGTCCGAAATTGACATCTAAACATCAATTGTGCACAAATTTAAGACTTTAAATATCAAATATAGAAAAAAAATGTGCTCTAAATTTGTAAGAATGACCGAAATTGATATCTGAATGTTAATTACGAACAAATTTAACATTTAAATGTCAAATTTGACATTTAAATGTCAAATACGGCAGCATATTAATATCTAAATGTCAATTATGGACAAGTTTGACGTTTAAATGCAAAATATGTCTAATTTTGACGTTTAATTGTTGAATATGGTGCGAAGTTGATAATTAAACATCAATTATGAACAGGTTCAAGCGTTTAAATGTCAAATATGGAACCAATTTGTCCTCTAAATGTACAAGAAAGACCGATTTAATATCTGAATGTCAATTATGGACAAGTTTAGAATTTAAATGTAAAATATGGATCGAATTCGTCCTTTAAATGTAAACGAAGGATCGAAATGGACATCTAAATGTCAATTATAGACAAATCTAGCGTTTAAACATCAAATATGGAACAAGTTTGTCCTTTAAATGTAATAGGAGGATCGAGATTAACATCTAAATGTTCAATATGGAACAAGTTTGATCTTTAAATGTCAGTTCACTGAGATTGACGTGTAAATGTCAATTGTTGGCATTTAGTTTGGCATTTAAGTGATAAGTTCTATCCGAATTTGAGTTGATAGTTAAACATCAAACCTAGATTAGTTTGACGTTTAAATGTTGAATATTGTGCCAGTTCGATTTCTAAACATAAAATGAAGATCGAAATTAACAATTAAATGTCAAATATCGAAAATTTCGACGTTTAAATGTCAACTTTGGACCGATTTTCACATCTAAACATAAACTATTGATCGAGTTTGACAGCTAATGTCAAATATAGAGTAGTTTGACATTTAAATATTAAATATTGAAGCAAGTTTGGCTTTCATTATAACAAAAAGGACCGAGATTGATCAGTTTTGAACAAGTTTAGCGTTTAAATCTCAAATATATCAATTTGACACTTCCATGTCAAATAAGGATCAGTTTGCCTTTTAAATGTTAAATATAGAATAAGTTGGACTTTTAAATGTAAAATAAAGATCTAAATCGACATTTAAATCTCAATTCTACACAAGTATGACGTTTCAATGTCATTTGGATGGACCGATTTTGACATCTAAATATGAAATATTGATAGAATTTCACACTTATTAATGTCAAATATGGATTAGTTTGACGTTTAAATGTTAAATATGGGACAAGTTTGACCATTAAATAAAAAATAAGGACCCAGACTGACGTCTAACTGTCAATTATGAACAAATTTAGTGATTAAATGTCAAATGTTAGACCGAGTTTGACATTTCAATGTCAAATAAGGATTAGTTTGCCTTTTAAATGTTAAATATAAAATAAGTTGGATTTTTAGATGTAAAATAAAGATCTAGATCGACATTTAAATTTCAATTCTACACAAGTATGACGTTTCAATGTCGTTTATGGACCAATTTTGACATGTAAATATGAAATATTGATTGAATTTCACACTTAATGTAAATATAGACTATTTTGACGTTTAAATGTTAAACATGGGACAAGTTTGACCATTAAATAAAAATAAGGACCCAGATTGACGTCTAACTGTCAGTTATGAACAAATTTAGTGTTTAAATGTCAAATATGGACCGAGTTTGACACTTCAATGTTAAATAAGGATTAGTTTGCCTTTTAAATGTTAAATATAGAATAAGTTGGACTTTTAGATGTAAAATAAAGATCTAGATCGACATTTAAATTTCAATTCTACACAAGTATGACGTATCAATGTCGTTTATGAACCGATTTTGACATGTCAATATGAAATATCTGATTGAATTTCACACTTAATGTAAATATAGACTATTTTGACGTTTAAATATTAAATATGAGACAAGTTTGACCATTAAATGAAAAATAAGGACCGAGATTGACGTCTAACTGTCAGTTATGAACAAATTTAGTGTTTAAATGTCAAATATGGACCGAGTTTGACATTTCAATGTTAAATAAGGATTGGTTTGCCTTTTAAATGTTAAATATAGAATAAGTTGGACTTTTAAATGTAAAATAAAGGTCTAGATCTCGTTTCAATGTCATTTATTTGGCATTTAAACATGAAATATTGATCGAGTTTGACAGCTAAATGTCAAATATAGAGTAGCTTGACGTTTAAATGTTATAAATATTGAAGCAAGTTTGGCTTTCATATATAACAAAAAGGACCGAGATTGACATCTAACTGTCAGTTATGAACAAGTTTAGCGTTTAAATCTCAAATTGGACAGAATTTGACACTTCCATGTCAAATGATTAATTTGCCTTTTAAATGTTAAATATAGAATAAGTTGGGCTTTTAAATGTAAAATAAAAATCTAGATTGACATTTAAATCTCAATTCTACACAACTATGACGTATCAATGTCGTTTATGAACCGATTTTGACATGTCAATATGAAATATTGATTGAATTTCACACTTAATGTAAATATAGACTATTTTGACGTTTAAATATTAAATATGGGACAAGTTTGACCATTAAATGAAAAATAAGGACCGAGATTGACGTCTAACTGTCAGTTATGAACAAATTTAGTGTTTAAATGTCAAATATGGACCGAGTTTGACATTTCAATGTTAAATAAGGATTGGTTTGCCTTTTAAATGTTAAATATAGAATAAGTTGGACTTTTAAATGTAAAATAAAGGTCTAGATCTCGTTTCAATGTCATTTATTTGGCATTTAAACATGAAATATTGATCGAGTTTGACAGCTAAATATCAAATATAGAGTAGCTTGACGTTTAAATGTTAAATATTGAAGCAAGTTTGGCTTTCATATATAACAAAAAGGACCGAGATTGACATCTAACTGTCAGTTATGAACAAGTTTAGCGTTTAAATCTCAAATATATGGACAGAATTTAAATTTCAATTCTACACAAGTATGACATTTCAATGTCATTTTTATGGACCAATTTTGACATCTAAATATGAAATATTGATCGAATTTCACCCTTATGTCAAATATAGACTAGTTTGACGTGTAATAGTTAAATATGGAACAAGTTTGACCATTAAATGAAAAATAAGAACCGAGATTGACGTTTAAATGTCAATTATGGACAAATTTGTAGCAAGTTTCATGCCCAATTTGACATCTATAAATGTCGAAATGAAAAACTTTGTTTCGTAAATATCGAGTACCTATAGATCAAGTCTGGTGTTTAAATGTCAAACATGGATCGAGTTTGACTATTGAGGTGTCAAAAATTCACAAATTTAGCATTTAAACGTCGAATATTAATCGAATTTGACACATATATATAAAAATATGGACCGAGCTTGACAATTAATCGAGTTTGCTGTTTGAATATCAAACATGAACTAAGTTTGACGTTTGAAGACAAATTTAATCTTCAAATCTGTTAAATGTTATCCGAATTTGACAGATAAGTATGAAAGATGGACTGAAATTAATCTTTAATTATCGAACTTGGACAAATTTGGTGTTTAACTGTCGGATATGATTCGAGTTTGGCAATTAATTGCAAATATAAACGCACGTCTTAGATTTTAAATTTCAAACATCGATCAAGTTCGGCTTCAGAATATCAAATATGAAATGCGACGTTGACATTTGAATGTCTAATATGTATGTATAAACAAATTTGACGTTTAACTGTCAAAGATGAATCGAGTTTGACGTTGAAATGTCAAATTACAGAATTTAATTTTAACAACGTGCAATCCTTTTAAAATCGCGGAGACGAAACAGAGCTTTCGATACGAACCATTTTAATATATCGAATTCTACGGACGTATTCGAGCGGAATCGATGTTAAAAAAAAAACGTTCAAAAGGAAGCTATTCTACCGGTACAAATCTAAACGTTTTGAATGAATACAATGAGATAAATGCGACACAGTTAAAGCAGTCATTTTACTTGGTTGAACCTGGAAGCAAACGACAAAACCCTAATATTATTGTAGGGCATTGTGTACGTACAATTGCCTCACGGCACAATTTTAGAATAGTGAAAAAGAAAACGGAGCTTTTTCTTTATCTCGGATATCGTCTTATTTGATTTTGCAAATTAATCTGAAACTTAATTTTTGTACAAGAGTGTATACTTATGTAGGTATATAAATGATCTTAAACAGACCACATTGTGTAACTAACACAAAAACCGTATTATTCCACCAACAACTGTTCATCGGCTATTATGAAACAAACCCTCTCTCTTTCAAACCGACAATAGTAATAATAACCAGGTCTCTCTTTTCAGATAAAAATAAATAAAAGTACTAAAGTACATACCGTCTATTCAAGACCGAAGACAGCTATCTACTTCAGGCAATCAAATACGGCCAAAACACAGAGGAAAGCCCCCCCGGAAAAAAAAAGAACCTTTCTGCAGGCGTAGCGCATCTGGTCTTTATTTTAGATTCGTATACGTACAATACAAAGAATATAGCCTTCTCATACATATAAAAGTGGGGTACATTATATTATGTAAGCTTTAAAAAGGATAATTTTTTTGAGGAGCCCTCTCTTTATACATAAATATAAGATGTAGACTTTTTTAAAAGCAGTTTTAAGGATGTTTGTTACATAATTTCCAACCATATAAAGTTTAAGTTTTCGACTGCAAACACAGCAGTTCTCCGTTGGTGAAACAAAAATAAATTTATGTAATTTTAAACATGTTTTGCGGTGTGAAGGAAGTGTTAAAATGATAATAATTTCCTCGACTCGACGGTTTTTGTAAAGTGAGACATTACCATCTAATTATTTAAATTTATTTTTTTAAAGTGGTGCTCTTTTAAAAAAAGGTGTTCCTATTTAACAACTGTTGAAAATTATCTCTTTTAAAAAAGGATGAGGGAAATGTAAAAGGATCTAACACGCGAGGTAGGTTAAATTAAACTTGAATTGTATACGCCAGTGGTGGGTATCAGGATTAAATCCTGAATCCAGTATAGAATATATTTCGAAGTTCTTCACTGGATCTCTTGGTGCAGAAGTAGGACACTAAACACTTTAACCCACTAAACACCAAACAAGTTTGAACTAAAACACCGACGCGTTTCAACAGCAATGCTGTCATTATCAAGGCGATGATGAAACTAAATTAAAATAAAATCTAAAAATAACAGGTAACCTAAATGTCATGCACGCTCAATCCGATACGCATCATTAATTTCCCATTAACGAAAACAATGACGAACGCGGTATAGGTCCATTGTCACAGTTCATTACACATGACTTATTTTTATATATTTCTAAACTTTCGATTAAATATTATATTATTTTGTCTGTTAAATATCAAATACAGCTCGAGTTTGACATTTAAATGTCAACTACAGACTAATTTGTCGTTTAAATATCAAATTTGGAGACAATTCGAGCTTTAAATATAAAAGAATGAGCGAGATCAACATCTAAATGTCAATTATAAACAATTTTGGCAGTTAACTGTCAAATATGGTTCGAAATTGACATCTAAACATCAATTGTGCACAAATTTAAGACTTTAAACTTTAATTTAAGACTTTAAACTTTAATATCAAATATAGAAAAGAAATGTCCTCTAAATTTGTGAGAATGACCGAAATTGATATCTGAACGTTAATTAGAAACAAATTTAACATTTAAATGTCAGATTTGACATTTAAATGGTCAAATACGACAGCATATTAATATCTAAATGTCAATTATGGAAAAGTTTGACGTTTAAATGCAAAATATGTCTAATTTTGACGTTTAATTGTTGAATATGGTGCGAAGTTAATAATTAAACATCAATTATGAACAGGTTCAAGCGTTTAAATGTCAAATTTGTCCTCTAAATGTACAAGAAAGACCGATATTAATATCTGAATGTCAATTATGGACAAGTTTAGAATTTAAATGTAAAATATAGATCGAGTTTGTCCTTTAAGTGTAAACGAAGGATCGAAATGGACATCTAAATGTCAATTATAGACAAATCTAGCGTTTAAACATCAAATATGGAACAAGTTTGTCCTTTAAATGTAATAGGAGGATCGAGATTAACATCTAAATGTTCAATATGGAACAAGTTTGATCTTTAAATGTCAGTTGACTGAGATTGACGTGTAAATGTCAATTGTTGGCATTTAGTTTGGCATTTAAGTGATAAGTTCTATCCGAATTTGAGTTGATAGTTAAACATCAAACCTAGATTAGTTTGACGTTTAAATGTTGAATATTGTGCCAGTTCGATTTCTAAACATAAAATGAAGATCGAAATTAACAATTAAATGTTAAATATCGAAAATTTCGACGTTTAAATGTCAACTTTGGACCGATTTTCACATCTAAACATAAACTATTGATCGAGTTTGACAGCTAATGTTAAGTATAGAGTAGTTTGACATTTAAATATTAAATATTGAGGCAAGTTTGGCATTCATGTATAACAAAAGGGACCGAAATTGGCATCTAATTGTCAGTTATCAACAAGTTTAGCGTTTAAATGTCAAATGTGGACCGATTTTGACACTTCAATGTAAAATAAGGATTAGTTTGCCTTTTAAATGTTAAATATAGAATAAGTTGGGCTTTTAAATGTAAAATAAAAATCTAGATTGACATTTAAATCTCAATTCTACACAAGTAAGTTTCAATGTCATTTATGGACGAATTTTGACATCTAAATATGAAATATTGATCGAATTTCTCCCTTAATGCCAAATATAGACTAGTTTGACGTTTAAATGTTAAATATGGGACAAGTTTGACCATTAAATGAAAAATAATGACCGAGCCTGACGTCTAACTGTCAATTATGAACAAATTTAGTGTTTTAATGTCAAATGTGGACCGAGTTTGACATTTCAATGTCAAATAAGGATTAGTTTGCCTTCTAAATGTTAAATATAAGACAAGTTGGACTTTTAAATGTAAAATAAAGATCTAGATCGACATTTAAATTTCAATTCTACACAAGTATGACGTTTCAATGTCGTTTATGAACCGATTTTGACATGTCAATATAAAATATTGATTGAATTTCACACTTAATGTAAATATAGACTATTTTAACCATGGACAAGTTTAGATTCTTTAAATAAAAAATATATTGTGGCAGTCTTTAATTATAATTCAAAGAGCATATGGCTAATCTTAGATCTAATAGAATTGAGAAATCTTTTGTAAATTTTGAACAAGATCACAACATCGATCATACGAATGTTAAATGAAAAAGCAAAATCAATATAAACTTAAGAAAATTGTAAGTTTGAAAATGTTTTAGGAAGTAAGGGTTTTATGAGATTATAAAAATAAGTCAATTGTGTAATGAACTGTTGAGCAATGGACCTTTTTCTATGGAGTTTCATTGTTTTCGTTAGAACAAGGCAACTATTTCCAGATGTTATTTTTAATGATTGATGAGTCCGACATTTACTTAAAAGTTATCATTGCGAATTTTATTTTCGAGATAAGAACGTTTGCAGTTTAGGGTTTAAAGCTGCAAAAGATGTTTGCTCTTTTGAAGTGACCAAGTTTTCGGGAAGTTAAATTTATAAAATAGGATTGACATTCACAAACACCAGTAAATTCAAAGGGCTGCCTAAGACAAGCAATTTTGACAGATTGGCTCACAAATTATTTTTGGTAAAATTTATATCGCTTTTGAAAGAAATGCCCTAATGACCAGATCTCGTCTTTTCTGGACAATTTGTTTGGACATCAAAATTTAATGAATTAAGAACACAATTGGATGTCAAATTTTCTTGCCTTCAATTACAACATCCATTCTCGAGAGATCTAAGACATTTATCTCTTACAAGCGAATAAATACTTTTACGGAAATAAAAAGTTTTGGACATTTGGACAAAACAATTATAAACCTATTGGCAGTCGTTTGACATTTAATACATTCAAAACTAGCATATTAATAACATCAACGAATTGTAGAAAATAAAATCTTTTGTAAATTTTCTTTACCATAAAGATGGGAATATCAAAATTATGAAGTTACATGACTCAACTGTCAAAATTGGAAAAGCAAAATTAGAATATTTATAAAAAGAACCGATTACAGCGAATTCTTTCAAGATCGAAACATTGAAGGAAACATTTTTAGGATAGACTACGAGGGTTGAAATTTATGAGTATTTAAAGTGTCATCGCCTCCATTCGACCAAAACGTTGGCAGTTAACGCTGGAAGCTTTTTTTGAAGAATGAAAATCTGAATGTTAGAACTTCTTAGCACGAATAATAACTTTTAACAGTATGTAACATTAAAAAACTTGGCGTCGATCTTTATACAGAAAGAAAAGGAATTATCTGAACATTGATGTATGTAGATTATATCATTAATAAATATGTTGAATAAAAGTGGGCTTAAAGCTGGGGCACTACCCGATATTTAGACAATAATTCGAGATTTCTTAAATGTACAGGACCAAATGTTTCGAAAATCTAGGTAAACTCAAACCAATCTTATTAGTGATTCACCAAACGTCCAAACTTACATAATAGTAATGTTTTATGATAAATTTTCATCAATTGGCTTTGGAGAAATCGGTGTATTTTTGCCCTACAGCATCCATCGCTCATATTTGTCAAATTTGATGTCACAGATCTACCAGACCTATTCTATGTTTTCTGGAAAAATATTTCATCTGTAACAATTGACTCAAAATTTTACCAAAATGAAATAAAATAGATATTGGACGATCAATTTGTCATGTAAAAGACAAACTCGTCCATCTTTGACATTTCAATGTCATATTTGATCTACGTTTGAGTATAAATGTCAAACTCGATTCATAATTTGTAATCTAAAGCAGCCAAATTTTTCCGGAATTTGACATTTTAAATGTCAAACTTTGCTCTTGATCTTCCGAATCTTAAATTTTACATCCTTGACGTTTGGATGTCATATTTGATGTATATTTGACTGTTTAACTGCAAAAATTAATAATCTTTTAACGACATATGTTAAATGGGAAGTATCAAACTGGATTCAACTTTGATAGGTGATATTCGTTTGTGCACTTGAATAATTGTCAAACTTGAAGGATATTCGACAATTTAAACACCAGTAATTGTCTATGTTTGACAAAAGGGCTAACTTCGACCATATTTCACATTTAACTGTCAAATTCGGATAATATTTAAAATTTAAAAGATAAACTCTTTTCATTATTCAGATTTGAACATTAAATTTGTCTTCAAACGAAAGATTACATCGTCAATATTCAAACGGCAAACTCGATTCATATCTGAGATTTAAAAGCTTTTAAATATTGGTGTTGGATTACCGATATGTTATATAACAAAAACCAAATAAAAATTAAGAGTCGTTTTTTATTGCATTTCAGGATAAAATCAAAACAAATATGACTGGATAAAAATATGATTGAAGATCTTTTTAGACCTTAAAACTGGGATTTCATTAGTAAAACTACAATATTTTAGAAAGTTTCAAGTTTTTCCAGTTTTCGACTAAAACATTGTTTTATTTGCAGAGTAAGTATGTGAGAAGTTTTGCTGAAGATGAGAATCATCTGAGAATGAAATGAGACTTCTTGACATGAAGAAATGTTTTAAAGTTGTAACAGATGTAAAAAAATGAATATTCATCTGGCCATACATTTGAAGAAAGGAATTACTGAAAAGCATAGATGTATGTATATTTTTAATAAATATGTTGAATTCGAGGGGGCAGTCCATTGGGGCACGTCCAGGTACTAACAATTTTTCGATATTTTTCTACTCGCTTGTTCTCCAGTTTATGAATAATAGGGGGCCTAAATGTTAACAGACTGTGTTCAAAACAGTCAATCCATCTTATTAGTTCTGCACACCAAACGTCCAAATGCATTTTAGTAATGTTTTATGATTTTTATCCAAATGCTTTGGAGAAATCCAGCCATGCAAAAATCCATATTCAGTCAAAAAATTTGATGTCACAGGTTCTTCCACCTATTCTATGTTTGATCTGGAAAAATACTTCATCTGTAACAATTGACTCATAATAATTTTACCAAAATGTGATAAAGTATAGATATTGGACGACAATTTGTCATATAAAAGACAAACTCGTCCACCTTTGACATTTCAATGTCAAATTTGATCTACGTTTGACATAAAATAAATGTCAAACTCAAATTCAATTTGTAATAAGTTTGCCATCTAAATGTTATATAAATATGCACCAACTTATCCCTTAAATTAAAAGAAGAACTGAAATTGACAGCTACATAAATGTCAATTATGAACATCAATTCGCGATTTAAAAACTCGATTCAAACTTTGAGAGCAAGTTTGTCCTTTATAAATGTCAAAAGAAACCGAGATTGATATCCAAACGGCCGATTGTACAAATTTGACGTTTAATGTCAAATTTGATGTATATTTGACTGTTTAACTGTAAATTTGATCAATCTTAAACATCAAACATAAGTTAAATATTTAAAGTATCAAACTCGATTCAACATTTAATATTAAAAGTAAAACTTCAATTATAGACAAGTTGATGGACCGATAGTTTGTCAATCTAAACACCAAAAATTAATCTAGTTTGACAGTTAAACGTCAAATTATGTCCATATTTGACATTTGAACTGTCAAATTGGAGAAAATTTATTTTTAAATATAAATTCTTTTCATTATTCAAATTTGAAATTTCGATTGTGGACTAGTTTGGCGTTTTAAATATTCAAACGATGCAAAAGTATGACTTTTAAATAAAATAAGGAAAGAAAAGCAATTAAATGCCAATCATGTTGGTAAATTAGACGTTTAATGTTAATTATCGATGAGTTTGAGAACTAAATGAAAAATTAAGAATTTCAGTTAAATGTTAAATTAACTTCGCATGTCAAAATAAAACCGAGATTGAATCAAAATGTCAGTTATAAAATATGATTAAATGTTAACTTTGGAGAAAATTTAACCTTTAAATTAAAATAAGGATCAAAATTAACAATTAAATCCCAATCTAAACGTGAAATATTGATCGAGTTTGACAGTTAAATGTCAATTATGGACAAGTTTGACAAGTTTTGAACGTCACAAATATGGTGAAAATTTGTTTTGCTAAATTAAGGATCGATGATTGAAATCTAAATATCGATTGTGGACTAGTTTGACGTTTAAATATTTAATACGATGCAATAAGTATGAAATTTTAAATGTAAAATAAGTGGATAGAAATTAACATCTAAATGCCAATCATAGAAGAAATTAGACGTTTAAGTTGTTGGCTATCTTAGATTGAGAATAAATGAATAGGTTTTTCTGGCCATAAATTTAAAGTTTGTTCGAATGTAAAATAAAAACCGAGATTGACAACCTAAATGTCAAACTAGTCCTTTATAAACAAATTTGACATCTAAATGTCTCGCTTGGAGAAAATTTAACTTTTATGTGTAAAATTTGATCAAAATTAACAATTAAATCTCTTTCTCTTGCGAAATATTGATCCCAATTCATATAGGAAAAGTCAATAATAACAAGTATGATCATCTTCTTCTTCACAAAATTCAGAAAGTCCAACTTTTAAATATAAATTAAGGATCGAGATTGAAATCTAAATATCGATTGTGGACTAGTTTAGCGTTTAAATATTTAATACGATGCAATAAGTAATGACTTTTAAATGTAAAATAAGGATAGAAAATTAACAATTAAATGCCAATCATAGACAATAAATTAGACGTTTAAGTGTTGGCTCGACCGAGTTTGAGAACTAAACGTGAAAGGTTGATCGAGTTTGACAGTTAAATGTTAAAGTTTAACCTTTAAATGTAAAATAATAACCGAGATTGACATCTAAATGTCAATTATAAACAAATTTGACATTTAAATGTCAGCTATCAAATTTTAACTTTTAAACGTAAAATGTCAATTAACAATTAAATCCCAATCTATGCAACAAATATTGATCGAGTTTGACAGTTAAATGTCAATTATGGACAAGTTTGACAAGTTTTGAAATGTCACAAATATGGAGAAAATTTAACTTTTAAATGTAAATTAAGGATCGAGATTGAAATCTAAATATCCGATTGTGGAAATTTGAGCATTTAAATATTTAATACGATGCCTAAGTATGACTTTTAAATGTAAAATAAGGATAGAAATTAACAATTA
Organism: Holotrichia oblita; assembly: GCA_023690525.1. NCBI lineage: Eukaryota > Metazoa > Arthropoda > Insecta > Coleoptera > Scarabaeidae > Holotrichia > Holotrichia oblita. The sequence continues at coordinate 23,190,542 of CM043023.1, forward strand.
AATGCCAATCATAGACAATAAATTAGACGTTTAATTGGCTATCGTCGATTTTGAGAACTAAACGTGAAAGGTTGATCGAGTTTGACAGTTAAATGTTAAAGTTTAACTTTCGAATGAAAATAATAATCGAGATTGACAGTCTAAATGTCAGTTATCAAATTATGACATCTAAATGTCAACTATGGAGAAAATTTAACTTTTAAATGTAAAATAAGGAGATTAAAATTAAAATTAAATGGACTAGTTAAACGTTGAAATATTTAATCGAGTTTGACAGTTAAATGTCAAATAAGGACAAGTTTGACAATTAAATAATCCAAATATAGAGAAAATTTAACTTTTAAATATAAATTAAGGATCGAGATTGAAATCTAAATATCGATTGTTGACGAGTTTGGCGTTAAATATTTAATTCGATGTAAAATAATAACCGAGATTGACATCTAAAATAAGGAGTTAACAATTAAATGCCAATCATAGAATTTGACGGCTATCGACCGAAATGTGAAAGGTTGATCGAGTTTGACAGTTAAATGTTAAAGTTTAACTTTCGAATGTAAAATAATGACCGAGATTGACATCTAAATGTCAGTTATAAACAAATTTGACATCTAAATGTCAACTATGGAGAAAATTTAAATCTAAACGTAAAATATTGATCGAGTTTAACAATTAAATGTCAATCTAAGCGTGAAATATTGATCGAGTTTGACAGTTAAATGTCAGTGGACAAGTTTGTTTTGAACGTCACAAATATGGAGAAAATTTAACTTTTAAATATAAATTAAGGATCGAGATTGAAATCTAAATATCGATTGTGGACTAGTTTGGCGTTTAAATATTTAATACGATGCAAGTATGACTTTTAAATGTAAAATAAGGATAGAAATTAACAATTAAATGCCAATCATAGACAATAAATTAGACGTTTAAGTGTTGGCTATCGACCGAGTTTGAGATCTAAACGTGAAAGGTTGATCGAGTTTGACAGTTAAATGTTAAAGTTTAACTTTCGAATGTAAAATAATAACCGAGATTGACATCTAAATGTCAGTTATAAACAAATTTGACATCTAAATGTCAACTATGGAGAAAATTTAACTTTTAAATGTAAAATAAGGATCAAAATTAACAATTAAATCCCAATCTAAGCGTGAAATATTGATCGAGTTTGACAGTTAAATGTCAATTATGGACAAGTTTGACAAGTTTTGAACGTCACAAATATGGAGAAAATTTAACTTTTAAATATAAATTAAGGATCGAGATTGAAATCTAAATATCGATTGTGGACTAGTTTGGCGTTTAAATATTTAATACGATGCAAGTATGACTTTTAAATGTAAAATAAGGATAGAAATTAACAATTAAATGCCAATCATAGACAATAAATTAGACGTTTATGTTGGCTATCGACCGAGTTTGAGATCTAAACGTGAAAGGTTGATCGAGTTTGACAGTTAAATGTTAAAGTTTAACTTTCGAATGTAAAATAATAACCGAGATTGACATCTAAATGTCAGTTATAAACAAATTTGACATCTAAATGTCAGCTATGGAGAAAATTTAACTTTTAAATGTAAAATAAGGATCAAAATTAACAATTAAATCCCAATCTAAACGTGAAATATTGATCGAGTTTGACAGTTAAATGTCAATTATGTACAAGATACCTATGGAGATATTTGTCGTTTAATTGTCAATGGACAAGTTTGACATTTATCCTGATTCATTTTTAGTTGACTTGGACGCAACTTCATCAAATTTATTCTGGTTTTGTTGTCTATTATTCCAGATATCATTGCTATTCACCACCATTATAATATTTCATCAGTAACGTCCACAAATTTTAATTCAAGCCTTACAAGGTTCTTCCAGTTTAGATTTTGCCTCGATTACAACTTGTCAATCTTCAATTAATATCCATTTCTAGTACAACCAATTAAAAAACCTTCTTCGCCGCAAATCCAATATATAACATATATATTTCGTACGTTTAACAACAGAGTGCGTGGTAAGGCTTCCTACTACTACATCTCTATACCCCTTGGGAGACGCACTTGACGGAATCCAAGGCAGGCCAATGGCGTCGCGTGGGGTTAGATGCGTCATCGTAATGGCGACTAACGCAATGAGTTCTCCCCGTGGGGCATCGGCGTTGTCCCTTTTCTCCCACCCTTCTCCGCCGAACAACCCCGGATGACTGCCTGCCCTGCTCCCCTTCGCTCCGTGTACGATACCTACGGGTTTTCGAAAACGGGAAGGGTCACCGTCGTGCTGTGCTGTGAGAGCTTCCCCCTTGCGAATTCATTATAGCCGTGGATCGGTGACGTATACTATAGCAGCAGCATGAGGATCACACAGGAACGGTAAAAGAGAGTGAATGACAGGGACGGATTTAAGGGCGATTTATCATGATGGGAATGTTAAAATTAGAGAAACAGATTTTAATTTTTATTTCGAGTTAAAAGACATTGTTTTAAACAATTGTGATGCACACAGAGACTCATCGTGAATATCCAAGTTATAATTCAGAGGACGTCATTCCTGAAGTGTGCTCTCGTAACGTCTTTTGTCTACCGTAGACAATAGGGGGAAGTAGATAGCACTTGTTCTGACGGTACAGTAGGGTATTTCAATGCGGACGCAGAAGCGTGGATTTCACTCGAAGCAAAATTCCTATTCATATTTGGGGAAGATTGCTTTTTATCATTATCGTCAACAGCGTGTTCTTATCCTTATTCTTCGTCCTCTTTATTTCTCTCCTACTCTCTTTGTGTGTAGGTTTTATGAAACGATGACGACGTCCTTATGTTTTCTTTTATTTCCGAGGACTTTCGAATGTACTTCGGGATTTATACAGGTTCTACCTCCGATAAGATCGCGTTTATAACTTATTTGTACGAAGTAAAAACCTAATACCAGCATTTTTGACATTACTTGTCAAAAATGACAAATTAATTTGACGTAACGTGACATATCGAAATGTCAAACCGCCATGTTTATATTTAACTCGTAATTATGGAATCTAATTAGAACGTAAACAAGTATTTATGATGCTTAATCATTAAAATAAATAAACATGTTCATAAGATTTCTGCCTTTGACCACCCTCAGTGCGATCAACGCACGTTTCAGGCGCTTAATATCGAGATTGAGCATGTTCAAATCTTAGACATCGATAACACTGTTTTTGACGTAAATGTCATCACATATCTGTCAAAATCGTATGCTCCAAGCATCGACGTAACCTCAATTACGAACTAGGAATATGAGCCTAACAGTTTAGCTTTTGTACTTGACTATATTCTATTGTCAATGTCAAATAAGAGTCAAAATCGATTTTCTCTCTCTGGATTTTTGTATTGTAAAATGGCTCTCGATCTGTCATGTGAACTGTCAATCATCGCTGTCACATTGACAGGTAATTTATTACTTTGATTGATATTTGTGGCGTCAAAGTATCGTGCACAATTTAAAAACGGTTTCATTTTATGTTAGTTTAGTCAAAACTTAACGTCGAAAATGTAAAATAAAACAAACAATTTGACAAACAAGTAAAAGATCACTACATAAAACGGGACTATAAAGCACTTAAATAATCGCTATTAAAGCAGAAAAACATTACAAAAGTCAACGAAAGTGCATTAAAAAAGTGAAAAATATCCCTTTCTATAATGACAGATATGATATTGCATTCGATAGACACCCTGAGCACCCCTGAAGGTGCACGTCGAGTTTGGTGGTGAAATTTCTACAAAGAGCAGAGTTTCAGAATGCAGTACTTCGTAGGGATCCAAATCTTATTTTGGTCAAATTTAGGTCATATTTTGGTCATACCTACGTCATATTTTCGTCATATTAAGGTCATATTTTCGTCATTTTAGGGTCATGTTTACGTCATCTGGAGTCATATTTTCGTCATTTTAAAGTCATATTTTGGTCGTTTTAAAATCATACTTTGCAGTTTTAATTTTGACGAAAATATTACCTTAAAATGACCACAATATGACCTGAACGTGGTCTGAGTGTGACCTGGAAACGAATAGAATATGACGTTCCGTTTCCGTCACTCGATCGGAGAATTACGTTTACCGGCACTATCGAATGCAATATCGAAGATTCGAATTTGGAAAATGGTTTGGACTATCACCTATTCCAAAATCTAAATTAATTGAAGATCAATGCCAAAAAAAACGGTGTTTAGTTGGATAAAATAATTAAAATCAATTTCCACAGTTACAACTGACAACATATTTCTGTCAAAAGGAATAGAAAAGTCGTCGTTGCTTCGTAATTTCTTAAATATCTGAAGCATTATAAAATCGGTGTTCTTGTTACGGTTGAAATATGTGTACAGGGTGGTCAGATAAGGATGCAAAGTGTTGTATCTCTGAAACTATTCGTCGTAGAGGCTTGCGGTAAAAATTTTTATGATTAAAGCGGGCAAAAGAAGACCGTGGCAAATATTTTTAGATTTCCAAGATGGTCGCTAGGGGGCGTAACCGGAATCTTAAACCTTTAAAGTGATTTTTTTCACTGAAATCCAAATCTAAGCTTTAATCGAGTAATTCTTGTTTAACACTTTCTGACGTATCTATTAAAATAAAGTAGTGGGAGGGGGTAATTCAATTGTTTTTAAATAAACAGCTCTAACTCCTAAACGACCGAACCGATTTTAACAAACTTGGTCTCATTGGAAAAAGCAGTTATTGTTCCATCAAACCTATCAAACCTGTGATATGTCTATTTCTTAGTGACGCCGCTAGAGCGCGTTTTTTTGAGCGTCTTTTTAAATTAATTAATTAATCATTGACTTTGCGTTCTTATCTGATCACCCTGTACAATCGTATGTAGTATGACAATTAAGAAGTAAATAATTCTATTCAGATTTGATCATTTCAATTGTCACATGATCTGAGAACTGTGGTGATTATAAAAAATTGATTGCTTTTTAAAATACTTCTGACAGCTGTCAAAATTGTCAATATCTGGCTGTCAACAATCCTGACAGGATTTTTAAAATACGATCTGTGAAAATGTGTTCAAAATAAATAAAGATTTATCGAAAATATCCTCTACATATTTATATTCAATACACGTCCCTGATTTTGGGACGCGACTGAGGTGGAAGGAGGTTATCCTCTTCTCTATATTAATAGAACAAGAGTACCAACACACATACGACAATATTTCATAATACGAAAGCTTATTATGGCCCCAGGTTCGTTTCAAAAGCTGACCTGAATATGTTGCATCGAACTTGACATGCATGATATATCCGACAGCTTTATAATATTTTTCCTCATTGGCATTGTTCTGAAGTATACTTTTCGGTTCGACAGGATTTGTAACGCGTAACGCAACCTTTTTTTTTCCAGAGAGCTTGAGCTAACGCACCGTAGATCGTGGTAATTTTACACTAGAACGGAAACGTCAGTTTTAATTACGTCATATCAATAAAGATTATCTTTCTATATAATTCTGATTTTGCTCTTGTATTTTTAGTTAATTTCCACAATATAGACTTTTTATATAAGTATCTAAAAGTATGTATATAAAGGAGGAGGAAGAAAGAAAAAAGAGAAAAATAAATTTTCAGCTATACCACAGAGGGAACTAACAAATACTCTAAGGCTGTAAAGTTAAAAAGTAAGCCAGCTTTGATGAATACGATAGCATCAGTAAGCAGCAATACTACCCGAGATAATTAGCCTAACGGGAAGGGATGCTAACCCTCTTCTGTGTTATTCACACACAAGTATATACAG